>LR990945.1:2400000-3000000 GCA_905163415.1 Noctua fimbriata
GTCATATGAGGACCGTGCAAATTAGTGACGGAGATGGTCTTTTAAAGAAAGGACCTGTGTTATCAGTTTAATCGTAAATCGCCAGAGAAACTGAGTAGCTTCGGTGAATCTGAATAACACCAAATAGCTTTCATCTATACTTTACACCGCCTTCTAATTCCAGGATGTCGACGGCTACGCAGACCACCACATGATAGTCAACGAGACAACTCCCCTCGACATGAGTAACTCGGAGTTCTGGTCCTCGTTCTCCAGCAGTGAGGAAGCCCTGCTGGAATGCGAGGGTCTGATCCTCAACCTGCCACTGACTCCTCACAGGCACTGCCATAAAGGCGCCTCGGATGCAGAAGGTGCTGCTGCTGCTAAGACTAATGCGCTGACTTATAGGTGAAGTACCAGAACCGAAATCAAGTAATTTATTCAAATCAGGCTGATAATCGGCTTTTTTTGATAGTCAAAAACAGAAGATACATGAGATAGTCTCCCAAAACGCCCCCTTCGCCACTTTCTAGTGTTGTAGATGAGACGAAGAAGTGGCGCGGGCAAACTCCACTGCAACACATGTCTATTAGGCTAGAAGAATGTATAGTAAGAGCCACACTTTCCGAGTGTTCTAAATGGTAACTAAACCAGATGTATGTCAAGAGGATAGGATTTATTCAAAATAGTTGAGACTGAGCATGACATCTTCGGTGGAGGCTACGTACAGGCTAGTCATAATTTTAATAACAAAATCTAATTTAAGGTAGATCTAAAGTCCAAGTAGATCACGGCTTGCTGACAATACTTACAGCAAGAAGAGTTCTTTGTACTTCTTGTGATTAAACCTCATTCGAGTTACAGTACACACCAATAACACCTCTCCATTATAAAGATCATCTCCATCAAATAAACCTATCGCAGTCCCTGCTGGACGTAGGCCTCGCAAAACTCTGACCTCCACCTTTTGCATCCAGTCGGTCAAGACCATCTCAATACTTATTTCAATTCCATCTACTCCAGGGTACCAGCCAACGGCTACTACTTCTTCGTGTTTAACTCGGAGAACGAGGTGCAGGTGAATTTCATCCGCGCGCGCTTCGACCTCCAGAAGACCAAGTATGACGTCGCACGCACCAAGCTGAGGGAATGCCTTAACAGCACGGAACGGTGTGACCTGTCGCTTGATATATTTACTACCCAGAAGGTGAAGTATAATATCTTCATAAGCTTTTGATCACTTATTGCCAGAAATGACTAGAAAGATTGAAACATATGATCTTTTAAGCCTGCCTGCTTGTAGTTATAGATAAATATGTTGCCTTATCTACCATGAGCTCCTAGATGGAATTTTTTGTTTGTCATTTGCATGGGATTAAATTATTACTTCATCAAACTTACTTACTTACTTTACTTTGATGCCAACTCATTGAAACAGTTCCAAGACTCTATACCTCAAGCCCGCTCTTTACTCATCATTTTTCATCGTCCAGGTAGTACTAGAAGTCCCTCTCCGCAACAACGACTCGCTGTGGAACGAGCAGTTCCTCATCATATCGGAGTGTGAGCCGCGCACGTCCGTGTACATCGTGTGCGTGCTCGCGGTGCCCATACTCATCCTCGTGTTCGCTTTCCAATGATGAGGTAAGGAAAATTCACTATTGTATCACTCTTAAGCTGAAGTCAATGCCATCTAGTAGCTTGTAACTGAAATATAGATTTTTCTATAGTTTGAATTTAGCGCCATCTAGTAGTGGGTAGACGAACTATAAAAAAGCACAAAAACCGGCCACATCATAAAATACCTACTAGGTTATAGCAAAATAAAGCCAAACATAGTAATTATGTCTCATATTTTATCTTAATAACCATTCTTGATTATGTGTCGAGTTATACGGTCGACATTATTACCCATTGTTTCTTTTGAGTAGATAAAATAATTGAGCAGACTAAACACTTATTTTGACAAGGCAATTCAATCTCCATTTGTTTCATAATTCGTGGTCATACCTAGTTGTTATGGATAGTTTGTTCCATTTAAAAAATATTTTCCCAGACCGCTGATGACGAGGAACCATTACCAAAATATGTATGACAATGGGCAATAAACTATTTGACTTACTAACTACTAACTTACAAGTTCATAACTTACCTTACTTAACTGAAACTTACTTTTAAAGGAGACGTCAAAGATTTTTTTTTAAACGTTCCTCCACTCTAGGAATTTCTCTTTTATCGTGGGTGCGTTCACAAACATTTAAACTCACATACACAAACAGCCAAATTGGCCTTACAGCCAGCATTTTAATTGCCCCTGTATCTATTACCTAGTCCCTCAAGGCTTAGGCAGAGGTGCAACTATTGTAGGTGCCCCACATATCACCCAAACCCGGAACAAATTACCTATCTGCAAGTCATAGAAATAATTGTTCAGAGTCAGATTCTAAACGGCACCCCATAGACCCGAAAGCCAACTGCTCAGCCACTGTGACACCAATCAAGTCATCATCATCATCTGCCTAGCCTTTTCCCAGGTACGTTGGGGTCGGCTTGCAGTCTAACAGGATGCAGCTGAATACCAGTATTTTCCATGGAGCGACTGCCTATCTGACCTCCACAACCCAGTTAGTTCTGGGTAATACGGTACCCCTTCGTAAGATTGGTTGTCAGACTTTTTGGGCCACTGACTACCTAACCTACCTGTCAAAAATCTACAAATGACACTCGGGATCAACGGCTTAACGAGCTTTCCGAGGCGCGGAGGAAACTCTGTATGTAATAGGTGGTCACCCATCCACAGACCAACCTAGGCAAGCACGGCTTAACCTAAAGATCGACCCGAGCGACTGTTATTATTTAGCCATGAGCTCCTCGACACCAATCAAGTCAATCAAAGTAATTAACGCTAAATCAGTTGCTAGGACATCTCAATTAGGAAATGTCTTTAAATAAACAAGCTCTTAATTGTTAATGATTGCCGCTGAGATTTTGATAAGATTAAATCTGGCAATGAATGAATGACGACATACAACTAGGTATGTAAGAAGATCAACTTGAAAGATAGCTATTCATACATAGACATACATAAACTCACGCCTTTTTCTCTTGAGGGTAGGCAAAAGCAGTTACTTCTCCTAAACCACTAGATACATAGATCCTTTAACATTATTAGCATTTAATTTGTGACACTGCTCTAGCAAGAATACAAATCCTAACGTAGCAACATTTGTAGGTAATTCAATACAAATTAAGTAAATATGACAGCTTTGCTGGGATGATGAAAAATTGTTGAATGTCATCAACTTGTAAACACTTTCTCGAAATATTAACCATCTTTTTTGGATAATAATAATTTATTTTCAAAACTTACTCTTACTTATCACTATGGATAGATTTGTCTTTCTACATTCCTCAATAAAACTGCCATTTCTTACAATATGGATTAGGCCATTCCGCCGATCACATTCCTTACGAGTTTCTTCAAAAATCAAACAGTATGTTGCCGAAATCCTTGAATTAGAAACGGTAGTAACATACTCTGACGTCACCAAGAATTAGGCATGCTAATCACCGAGAGATTCAAGGAAACTAGTACACTGTTGAAACAGTAGCAGTGACTTAATATTCAATTGTAGTGTGCTTTTTATAGCCCAATCAATTTAATACGTTGCATTGCAAATACTTAGTAAGCTGTTGACGGTACCTAAGGCTTGCCATGCTTGGAAAGCTACGATATATGAATAGCTTAGCTCGGAAATATAGATACGCTGATTAATCCCGTTTTCTAGCATACAATATCTTCAGCTTCAGACGCATAGGTACTCTGATTTATTTTTATAACACTATCAATCTACATTTACCCGTTTCATGACTAAAATACGTTTTCCAAATGCATTTGATGAAGTGTACTTACACAAACTACCATCCTGCTACGTCGTCTGACCATCACACACAAAAATTGGAAATTGGGATCAAAAAATCTATCTTACGGTGTTTCATTATAACCTCCTTTCTTGCTTTCGACTGCAACGATCTGAAGGCCGCTTTCAGAATTTAAATTTGGAACTCTGAGACGAATGTAAAAAAAAACATTCAGGCGTCCTGTCAGAAGCAAACAAAAAAAATCAGTACAAGTCTCATCTCCTATTTCATTTGTGTGACTAATCCCACTGGACAAGCCATATCGCACACCTAGATAAAGAGTAGCACAACTCAAAATACCTCTTTTTTCAGGAACAGCAAAAAACGTTTTACTCGTTTTCTATTTGACCGATTTAAATGATTGTTGGATGAGGTTGTATATTATTTTACTAAGATATTAATTTGATCAATTACTTACCTTCAAATACACGTATACATTTTTAATTATTTTTTTTCGTGTTATATTAGTAATCGTGACTAAATCATTGTTCAATATTTTTATCAACTCAAATTGATTTCATATTAGTGATTTTTTTTAAATTAATCCTGTCTTAATGTGAATATATTTTTTTAAAATCTTTACATAAAGAGTAGTGTATCTAAATTATTATTTGTATAATTATTATAATAATGAAGTAAAACATTATATTTAATTAAGACACATCTTTATTTTGTATTAAGGTAACAAACAAATAAAGATAATCAAAAACACATCACTTGTTCGGAAAATAGAATGAACACCTTACATTATTCTAATTTGAGATCCATTAAACTTTGAACAGGTTAGTAAAACGTTTAACAAAGTAGACATTTTTCTTATAATTTAGGTATTAAGTTCTCTTTAATCAGTACTAGACCATTAAGTCTATAAACTACAGGAAAAGTAGTATTTTTTTTTATAAATAGCACAGTCTTTGGAAGATATTTTAAGAATGACTTAGTTACAAAAACACGTACTTATTACTCAACATAACAGGCATGAGAAATGTGGGTACTAGGTACCAACAATTATCTGTTTTCACTTAACTTAAATAACCAAAAAAAACTACAACAAAAAGGTAACATTAATAAAGGCATCTAAAACACTTAACTATTCTATTATTATCAGTCTCATCGAGAGGATTAAACTTATTAGTTAAATCAGACTTTTATTTTCAACCTTTACCTAATATCTATTATAGGCATCTAAAACTATAATAGTATTGTTACAGGCTCACCGACAGAATTGTAAACTGTTTTACTTAATTAAATCAGACTTTTTAGTATTATCTATAGTTATCAAAGAACATAAAAACATAAGTATTCAGATTTTCTTCCAAACAATACCGACATACACCTATGTATGTAGGTATTGTTTGGAAGAAATTTCTTCGCGTAATTTTTATTCTATAAATCTAGTGCATTTTTGTAATAAGAATTGACGTAACTCTGTGGAATAATATTCTTATCAATTAGTTCCGTAATGTCCCGCTTTTTATTGGCACCCAATGGTATTTTTTGCAAATACGCTTGTGTCAAAGTTGGAGAAAATTGGTGATCTTGTGTGCGTCTTTGATTTCTTACAAACGCTTTTTTAAAAACTGTCTCTTCATAAGAAGTTTTATAAAAAAATGACATTGGTTGTTGCTTTTCAACGCGAAGTTGTTTGATATCGTGCCATTTTATTTGTTCTCTGTCAACATTAACAGTGAAATTGTTTCCCCATTCTTCTTGAAGGGCTTTCAGATCATAGAACTTGTCATGTGTAAGTTCTTCCACATGATAAGGTTTCCCAGTCTTTTTAGCTGTTCTTATTAAAGTCGCGTATTGTTGTGGACAGTATATCGGGCCTGATTTAGTGTATCGTTTAACTTGTTTTTCGATAACGCTATGCACATTATCGCCTTCATTTTGCGAATGACCACGAATCAAAAATTTATGAGTAATTGAGTTTACTCTCATGGTTGCAACAGCAAATGCGTAGGCAGACAGCAGATATTTATTTTTTTGCTGACCACAGCAGTTGTCACTATAAAATATAAGGTCCAGTTCGGTACCCGATGTACTTTTCTCAACAACCATTTGTATATATTGCAGTACACAGGATCCAATTTCCACAGCACCACGTTTGCCTTCGATTTCGTCCCAAAAGAAGCATATTACATCTTTTGCATACAAGTCACTAATCGTGAAATTTAGGCAATTAATTCTAGATTTATAAAAAAACAAGGATACTTGCCCTTTTGGCAATTGCATCACGGCTTGGAGATCGTAAACTGCAACAACTACATCTGTCCTTTTCTTGTCAGCTTCCTTTTCTGATCTGGACAACACTTTCTCTTTCAAATGTTGGTCATAAGCCTCACGCAGTTTTTGTTGTTCTTCTCCGATAGCATTTTTGAATGTTTCACAAAGATCACACGCATCTTTTTTGGGGATGTGAAACGAAATATTAAACTGTGTATTAAAAATACGATTAAAAGTTGATGACGAAGCAAATGGTAAACATTCATTTTCGCGTAGATCTTTATAATCTCGGTATAGATCCGCAAGTGATCTTTCGCTTGGAATGAATTCTCTCGTTGTTTGTGCTCGAAGGTAATGAGATTCTATTCTGGGGATAGACTTAATGAAAGTGACGACACTTTCTTTTATTTCATTATCTATGGTGGAATGCTGTCCGTGCTTACCCCTCCGGTCATCTTCTATGAAACCGCCCTCCTGTCGTTTTGAAAGAGCTGTCCTAATGCATTGGTCGCTTATGTTTAGTGTAGCTTTAAAAAAAGTCTTGCAGACTCTAATACGAGTGTCTTCAACTTCAAAAATAAATGCAGAATTTAGTGCCCTAAAATTTTGGGTACTGCTGTATCTATATTTAGGCTTAATCTCTTGTGTGTGCCTTACAATGAACTCTCTTTGCCGTTGAAGTTCGCCTAGTCCCCAAAATTTGTCGAACAAAGATTTGCGTAATACTTCACTTATTTTAGATTTGCATTTCAATTTGCAATTATCGTGGCATGGAGGCTTAACCGCTCTTTCAGGGACTCTCTTATTAGTTGAACTTACATAAGCCTTTCCGGTATTTCGACGAGATTTCTTAAGATTTGTGAGCCAACCAGCTGGTTTTCTTGTTCTTTTCCTACCCCTTTGAAGGCTGTCAGGATCAACAGACTGGTCTATGATCGGTTGAGAAGTAGAAGCTTCAACAGGTGGATTTTCGTTTAAAAGATTGGGAGAATCCGGCATGGCAGACGGCACAGAGTTACTACCTATTTCTGTATTACTGCTGCTTGAAGAGCTGCTGGAACTACTAGAGGATGAGCTAGAACTAGAGGAGGAGCTGGAGGAACGAGATCTTTTTCTTGTCTTTTTTTTACCTCTTTGTAGGCTTTCAGGATCAGCAGACTGGTCTATGATCGGTTGAGAGGTGGATGGTTCAGTAACCGGATTGTCGTTTAAAAGATTGGCAGAATCCGGCATGGTAGATGGCACGGAGTTGCAGAGTTGAGTTGGTGGTGTAGTCTTGTTGGGACTATTAGAACTGGAAGACGAGGTAGTACTGGAGGATCGATACCTCTTTCTTGGAACGACGAGTGATGGACGGTAGCTCTCTTTGGGAGGTGGGTTGAAGGGCGGATCCGCATCTGAATCGTCTAAATCGCTACATTCGCTGTTAACCGGAGAAATATAGTACGATGGTTTCACCTGGGTGCTGGCTGATGGTGGTGCTAACGTTGCTGGATTCTTTTGTGACTCCATGGTGCCATTTTCAGAGATTTCTTCCATCACCATGGTGGTATTTGAAGGTGTTGTGGAATTCTCTTGGAGTTGTTTCTCCACATGACTGCGTTCAGGCTCATTTGAACTGGTCTCCATCACCTTCTGTAGAAGTAAAAGGCCACGGCCCCTCATCATCTGTAGCAAAAAAATACGAAGTTAATAAAATTCACGAATACCAAATTAACTCAAAAAAGTTTATAAATTGCAGTATTTTATTAAAGAATTAAAATTTATTAAATCAGTTTCAAAAATACAAAGGCAACTCTAAATATTCCTATAACAAAATAAACAATAGCATTTATTGTTTTAGAATAAGAGCGAATTTAAATTTAACCAGCAATAACAGACCAACTCAAATAGTTCCAAATAATTTCACCAACACTAAACTATTATTAGTTAGTAAAACAAAAATTACTTACATTCGTCAACAATACTGGTATAAGTGGAAATAGTTTGAAGAACACCCAAGAAACAAGACCGATTCAATCACGAATACAAAATCAACTCAAAATAATTCACGCTTTATTACTGCGGTTTGCCACGAATACAAAACTAAGTCGAAATAATTTAGTCTTTGTGCGAGTTGACAGCATATTCCCCTGCGGCTGACATGTCGTAACTGGTGATGCGTTACTGTTGTTGGTGGGGGGTGACCGTGGAGCTACTCAGAAAGACTGACTTACAGCGCCATCTAGTTTTTTAGGAATGAAGTTTGTACACAGGTGTCTTTGGAGTTTATGTAGTTTTCGGCGCTGATTCCGATAATTGCAATAACTCAATTTTGGATTATTTTGAGTTGTGCTACCCTTCATCTAGGTGTGCGATATGATAAGCGGACAGGACGCAAGTAACTTGGCGGTAAGAATTTCCTTTCTCTAGACAAGCGGCGTTGCAGCCCCTTCGAAAAGCATTCTTAGGCAGGGGCCCAAATGTGTGGAGGTATTGTTCCTCGCACATACGGATTTCCTCCTCTCAAAATGAAGTTACTGCTACATTTTCCGCACCCGCTGTATAGCATCGCTCGACCACTGGACTGCTGCCCGCGCCAAAAATCAAAACACCAGTCAGGGTCGCTTCTCGTCACAAACAGACACAAACACAGACACTACGACAGTAAAGTTATACAATGTAACTGTATGACATTTTTATTGCCACTCAATGTCTACTCTGGGATTGAAGCTAGGTTTACACTTCCTGTAGGTGGAGTTGGCAGCTAGTTATGAATTCGGCAGTACCTGAATTATGGAATACTAGCTTTTGTCCACGGCTCGCTCGGCTTATGGTCGTAAATAGAGATACGGAAACGTTTTAAATATAGTCTGTGACACTCGAGAATTTTCGGAATCGAATCAGTAGTTCTGAAGATTACTTATGTAGGGGTACATACAAACTTTTACATAAACATAACATCACACCTGTAATCCCCTAAGAATAAGGCAAAGGTATACTCATTAGTACGCCCACATTTCGCCAGTTATGTTAAAGTACCATGTAATAAGGGGCGAGCCTATTGCCATCAATTGGGCACAAATCCAGACTCCGTGGCTGCTACTGAGAAATTCCTGATAGAAAAACCCAATAACACTTTGCCCGACCTGGGAATCGAACCCAGGACCTCATGCTCATCAGTCGCGCTTGCAACCACTAGAGCAACGAGGCAATCCAAATTTTTACCACTTTTTAATGTTAGTATGGGTACAGTACATTACTCAGAAAACTATCGCTTGATATCCTCCCAGCTTAGCAGGTTCTTAACTCTCCATAAGATTGTAATAGTCAATTTTCTTCATCGTTTGAGTCCCATAATTATTTGAGTCAATAGCTTTGACCACGTCAACGGCGTTAGAAGTGGACTTCAGACACGGACAGGTCCCATAAAGTACAGGTAGATTTGCACAAGGAGCAGGACCCCAGGTGCTTCATCGTCAAGTGAAGTAGAAGACAAGACAGACGTAGATATTAATCATGGATCCCATTCCCAGGTGTAAGAGGGTTGGTTTCTCCTATGCGAGGGTCGATTTCACCGTGAATCCACCACTGCCGATCCTCACGCGTGATATGTTATTGACAGACTTCTATTGCTTATCCAAGACATTCCTCAAATGCTTAACTGATATTAACAAGTCGTTACGTCACCAATGTTATTGAAATCGTCTATAGACCTCTTTACCACGGTCCTTTCGAAGATCGATTCATGTTGTCTAGAACTGGTCAATGTTTATATGTATTCATTAATTCCATAGTCCTTTTATTATTATCCAATTCGCTTTGTTCTCCACGCTTTATAAACCGGAATTTATTATTTCTAGAAAGATTTCCTCTACGCATATTTTCCGTCGATGATGTAACTTCATCATAAAAGGGCCAAGGTTGCTCCCGACGTACTGTTCAGCCACTAAGGTAACCACATATTTGCGATAAGATGATTATCACTGTTTGTACGACAACATGTGGCAAGAGGCCCTAATTCTCCTCCAAAATTGTCCTAAAACAGTTATCTTGCTTTGCCTCGTGTTACATCTTAATTTATGCAGACATTTTTAAGATTTTGGGGAGTTTTATTACCTACTGTGTCTTTATTATTACCCGACTGGCGAGAGTTAAGTGTTTATCTGCCTATATATGTATGTTTGTGCCTTTGTTGCACTCTAGAGACCAAACGCGTGGGCTGACATTGAAGATTCTTAAGGAAATCAATGTATTTTAATCTTACACGTGTTACTAAAGACATGACAGTAATAATCCAAATTTTATATGGCAACAACCAGACGCCGTTTGTTGTGAAAATGAAAAAAAAAATAGGCGACGAACTATGTTGAGTGGGGTATCATTAAATAGATATTTAAAAATCATCTTTAGGTGTCTCTTATCATTTTGACTGGCTTAGGATTTGGACTGGATTTAGGATCTATAATGATTTAAATTTGGTTAGCAACCATTCTCTCTTTAATTTTCAATATTCATAATAAAGCTATGATAAAATTCTTATATAATCGCATGATGGGTCTTAGGTGATTACTAAACTTTATGTTTAAAATTAATTCGAAGTGACAAATCGTATAAAAAAGTGAAAGAGTTAAATCGTCTGCAAAACCTTTCACAATATTATTAAACAAAAGTTGTAAATATAAAAAAGTAATTATAAAAACTAAAATACCCAGCTGCGGAAAAACTGAAAAGCAAAAAACAAGCACATTTGGAAGCAGCATATTTGGAACAAGCATATTTGCTTCCAAATATGCTTGTTTTTATTTTTATTTTTTAGTGTTTCTCTTACTTGATACCATAACGAGTAGTCGACTACTGTACCATAATAATTATGGGCAGCAGACGAATTCACGTTATTTTTCATACCGGTGCTGTTTATGGTAAAAGTAGTGGTGGGTTATATAGCATCGTTTTTACTGAGACCTTGAGTTTTTGATGCACCCTTACATAACAATTGATGTAAGAAAATCAGACGACCAGTTTTACCAAGGGCTATGGTATTACACAGTCACCTACTGGGTTGTGGCAGTATGATAGATAGGCACTCCTGTGTAACATACCTACTGGTACTCAGCTGCGTTCAGTTACCTATACTAGAAACTGACCCCACTAGTTGGCACAAGGCTACACAGATGTTATAAGAGTTGCCCTTTGCAATTGAATATGCAACTTGTGACTTTATTATGCTACTAGGGAAATACGTGTGCAAATAGTATTTAACACAATGCATATAAAACCTGAACTATTGCCCGAGCATGTCGAAGACTTAATTCTTCAAGGCTTAAATGGATGTCTCATGTGGAATTTTTTAATTTAACGGCCACCGAAAAAAATAACATGTGAGTTAACATAACATCGCAGGGTCTAGGAAGGTGACAATACAAAACCATTATTTAATGTGTGTTCACTTAAAATTTGATGAGACGTTGCTTGTTTTTGATCGGCTGAAACAACGCGTCTTCCGATACTAGTTTGCTAGAGAATGCGGCATCAAAACTTGATCTAAACTCCCAAAAACTGATTTTGAAAATTGACGTCACATAGGTGACGTCAATTTTCAAATTCATTCATTTCATTCATTTTCATTTTTTATTTATTCATTCATTCATTTTTTTTTTTTTTTTTTTTTTTTTTTTTTTTTTTTTTTTTTTTTTTTTTTGACATAGGTCAATGTAGTACATTTTAACAATTATATCATCGTTATTGCTGTTAGAATGTTACTTTGTTTAAAGCCCTATAATCTCCAAAGAACTTGTCAGATTTGTGGTAAGGAGGAAGCGCCAGCGTAGCCCGCGAAATACATCTTACGTTTTTGCAAATTGCAGGTCAGTGTCAGGTTGTATGTTGATTAAAATCTGATTCTAGGCTCTGATTTTAGGCTTTGTATATTCCCAGCTGCTTGTTAACTTTTGTTAACTTTTTATTTTGTTCTACATTTTTTGTGTAGTAAGCAACGACTTATTGTCGGGCCTACGCTGTCCCCCCATACTTAAGTACAAATGCTGTATCCATGATATTAATGTAACACCAAATGATTTGATAAGAGTAACCATGGAGTTTCTTGCCGGTTCTTCTCCATAGGAAACGACCAACCCGAACCGAGCACCTTTTTTCGACGTCTTATAAGTGCCCATCTAGGCCTATGGTAAAATAATATATTTTGATTTGATTTGATTTATTCGCGACTGCAACAAGTACGAGTAACTTTTTCATGAAATAGTCATTAATTGGGATTAAATGAACTTAGAGGGTTGTATACGTGTTACGGTAGCAAATCATATTTTGTTAAACATAAAGCCTGAAACGTACCTAAAACGTAAACTACTCTAACTCTCTCTTAATTCGCCCACATTTTGCCGGCTGTGCTGAAATCTCATGTAGAAATAATAACTGTTGGTATTAATCCACCATCTGGTAACAAGACAACACCCAGTCGTTTAACCAATTGCCTAGATTAAGTGAGTACACACTTTACACGTAATTCTTAATTGCACTTACTACCTAATACGAAGTGGTTGAATGCTGCTTGACACCTAAAAAGGCTGAAACGAGTGTAAAACCTCATTAGGGAAACGGCTAGGCGTTCCGAATTTAAACAGTGGTCATAAAACATATATATATATATAGTTGTCCGGTCAATAAAGTTGCGCTAATGTTTACCAACAGCGCCCTCCTTTCAAGCGCCTAAAGAACCGTGACGCACTTTAAGTTTAGTTTGGATAGGAGACGGATGTTAGTGTCAGTCTTTAGTGCCTAGACTGTCGGAATTCCTAAAGAGTATCGACCACCCAAAAGTTAGGAATATTCTAGAGTCTAGGCACGCAAGAGTCATAAATATGTCGGTTGCATGTCTAACTATCCGATCGGACGGGTTGGTCACAAGAATGTGCAACATCATTGTTGTAATACGTACCTACAATCTTATTTAGGTACATTTTATTTTTGACAAATTCTGGCACCTAGTCGTCCTGCTGTAAGTAAATTAGGCAGGAAGAATAGCCAAACTTAAGTGGCAGTGGGCAGGGCACATTGCTCGCAGAACGGATGGCCGATGGGGACAAAAAGTTCTGGAGTGGCGACCGCGAACCGGAAGACGTTGCGTTGGAAGGCCTCCCACTAGGTGGACCGATGACCTGGTGAAGGTTGCAGGGATCCGCCGACACTTGGGGGAGACCTATGTCCAGCAGTGGACGTCTTTCGGCTGAAATGATGATGATGAAGTAAACTAGGAAGAGTTACACAGATTTACAGCAGGCGACCTTTCTAGTCATATCATTTATCATATGCTCCTACTCCGTTGTTTCTTTGGACTTCCCCTATTCATATAGCGATTCACAAATGCGCGAAATTTAAGCACTAGATATTGGAATACTATTTTGCAATTTAGCTTGAATTGGATTCATAAATGAGTATTACCTTGAACAACGGCTTTTTAGTTAATAATTATTATTTGTATGTTTTTCCTTTATTTATATTTTTACAAATCGATTATATTTTTAAATATTCCTTAGAAAAAAACAACAGAAAAATATAAAAATTGTAGCCCACCGGTATCGGGAACAGGGTCCAAATTGCTTTGTTTGTTTATTGTTGTGTTGTCATCACTGCAGGCAAAGTGATAAAAGTGTTAACCGATATTGGGTTTTTCTAGTTCTCAAACTTCTATCGGTATCCCAGAAATTAAGTTTTGCTATTGGGTTTTACCATTCGGGAATTCCCACCAGCAATTCGGCAAGTTTTAAATTGGGACGCTGCCAAACAATCTATGAATGTCAATCGACTTTATGATTTCATAGCTGCACACATGTTGCAAAACGAATGTTTTATTGATGATCGTAAGATTCAGTGCTGCTGGTTACATAATTATGTACTGTGGACTGATAACATCATCTGCCTAGCCTTTTCCCAACTATGTTCGTTGGCTTCCAGTCACACAGGATGCAGCTGTATACCAGTGTTGCACATTGAGCGACTGCCTATCTGACCTCCACAAACCCAGTTACTAGGTAAGGTAACCCTTTGGCAAGACTGGTTGCCAGATTTTCTGACTGCTGACTGCCCTGTAACGACTGTCAAAGACTAACAAATGACAGCTGAAGACCACGAATTAACATGCTTTACGAGACACCGGGGTCTCGATATGTGGTAATGAATGAGCACCCTCGGTAAGCGTAGCTTAACCTCGAAGAACGCCCCACGCAGCTTTTATTATTTAGTTGTGATAGATACTATAACTAGTGCTACTATAAACTGATAATCGTTTGATATAAATCTACAATTCGTGTGCTGTAAGATCGGCTATAACAACTTAATGTTACGGCCACAGGCCAACAAGTAATCAGCCTGTCAGCGCTCAAGTAGCTGCGACCGGCACTTGGAACAAGATCGCTGCGCAAGAGTTTAAGTGGTGTCAATGCACTTGAGAGTTCGCTCTAGTCTTGAGGATCTATTGACTTCTCAAGAGCACTCGTGACATTTATGTGAATTGAGTCATGGATGTATTTGAAGCACGGTTTGTTGAAGCTTCAGTGATCAGTAAATGTGCTGTCAACGTTATCATCCTGTTGAAGTGATTGGTTGACAGACATGACAACAGCCAGTCAAGACACTCGATGATGAGGTTCGACAACTTACAAAATCTGGGTTATTTTAACCAAAGGTTTTCATACATACAATTTTGATCCCGAACATTTTTGATTTTGACGCCTGACAATCGGGCGTATGACACTAGACAGACCGATTTAAAAATTTGTAAATATTTCAATATCTTTATTCTCAGCTATCATCCCTCATCTCTTCTCATCATTATTTGCTTGGCCTTTTCTGTACGCCTATGCTGCATTAAAAAAAAAAACCGGAAATGTTTACCTACACTACGAAACCAGAAGCTTCTAATCTCTGAACTACTGACAAGCAGAAAAATGTTGGTTTACCTAAAATATATTTAGAAAGAAGAAAGAAAGAATAAAGTTTATTTGACGTCAGTTCATCAAGCACACAGAATAAAAAAGATACAACACAAAAATAAATGACGATTAAAAAATTTAAAAAAAAAGAGAAAATACATATGTGCTGTGTGCCTTTTTGTTTACATGTTTACGTAAGTGTGATGCCTGATAGCTACGTCCACAGATATAGAGTCTTATATCTGTGGCTAAGTTGTTAAGGTCTAATAGAACACGTCTACAGATCATAACATCAAAAGTTGCAATGATTGATTCAGATTACACATCGGAATGCGATCGAAATGCCGACAAGAGAAACTATGCCCTCGGGTGAAATTGATCGAACGTTATAAACCAGTGCATAGAGCATATTGCAATATTCCTTAACAGACAACATCACGGCTGTTTTCGCAGAAGGGTTAGTTAGAGGTGACCTACAGTACTCCCACATTTTGTTTCAAGCCCCATGTAATAAGGGGCGGTCCTATAGACCGACCGCTTGAATTAGTCCTCCGCCATCAAAGGCACATTAAGCGTCCACAAAGTACTAACAATATCCCACAGGTTATTTGCTTTAAAATAAACATAATCCTCGTAGGTATTACGATATTAATTGAACCAATACGTGATCAACCTTCAGAATATTCCATTTTCGCGAGGACTCATTAAAGCGGTCGGTCTATAGTTGTCAACAGCCGAGCACAAATAGACAGATAGGTAGAATACTCTTTAATATTATGTAGCTGCAACATAAAAAATTAAATTGAATAAGATAACTTTTCACATAGCGTGACACAATGGGCGGTCTTATCGCTAAAAAACAATCTTTATAAGACAAGAGAACCTTTGGATAGATAAGAGGAAGAGGAAGAAACACATCTAAATTCGTGATGGAAGAACCCAACAACATGTAGCCCGATCCGGGAATCAAACCCATGACCTCATGCCCAGCAGTAGCGTTTGACGGCCGGTAAACAAACGAGGCAATTATAACATTCAGTACCTATAATGACTAGCAGTTATCAATAAGTTATGGACTTATATTCCTTCAACGCTTAGGACTTGCGCAAGAGTCACGCGGCCGTAACCTAGTATTAGTGGGTAGTGTTGCGACATCGAAAGTTTGGAAACGACGGGAACAGGATAGTTACCGCCTCTGCAGTCAGGTGCTACGACTATTTCTAAAGGATTATATTAAATGAAGGTTATATCGACTGAGTTTGAATTATTAGTATCCTTCCGGGTGTGAAGTTGCGCAATTTGCATATGCCTCGACATTATTTACCTAGCCTGTACTGTCCCAATGCTGAACACCGGATTCTCACCATTTTGTTTTTTCATCAGTCCCGGGGCTGCTGCTTGAGTGCTTGCCAATTAGTCGTCTTGCCACCTCAATGTTTAAACAACTTATATGGGAATAAATTTGAAATTGAAAACAAAAATGCATCTGATCTGCTTTATACATTTTGATTGGTGCTTTGCTCTTTTTTTATGAAACCGCATTTTTTTTTCTACAACATTAGTTTTAGTATATGCGAGACTTGAAACAAAACGTGGTCACCACGCGGCGCCGTCGCGCGCGCACCTCCAGCGTCGTCTTTAGCTCATTGATACTAATAATTTGGCAGTAGGTATCTAAATGATTGCGATAGGTACTTAGTGTCGATCGGTGTCCAACTTTTTTTGTTTTTTAAATATTTTTGGGACAAAATATAACTTGGTTTAAAATTATTGCAATCGATTCAGTTACTTATTCTGAACAAACTATATTCAGGTTTCGCTTATACTAAAAATATTGTTGTATAGGGCAATGTTGGTCTCGTAGTAAAAGTTGTATAAATCAACAAGTAGTTACCACCTCAAAGGATGCTTATGCAGACAAAGCCATTTAGTATTATTAGTACTGGTCTTACCACCAGTAAGAAGTGGTGTCTTCGAACTTTATTTGCACGAGTGCTTTTTTATCGTGCAGTAAAAAAGCGTTACAATAGCATACAATACATAATTGATTAGGTATGCCGTTACCATGAATTTGCTTTGTAGATGATGTTTTTAGCCGTCTAGTCTTTTTGTTCAGTTTTCAAGTCTGTTTGGCGGGAAGTTCACAAAGATTTCGTGACGAATTTGACAACTGTACTTGCTATAAGTTGTTCTCATGTTTTTTTTTGCATCTGTTTTACAATAACAACAAGCAATAAATAAACAGTTTCATTTTGTCTTTGTCAGGTATTTTATTTGTCAAAATGACTAGTATCAAAATCATTAAAATAGCATCCATAAAGATTCTAAAAAAAAAACAGAGTTATTATCACAAAGATGGCTGATTTGTATCAAAGAAATAAAATAAAACCCATAATTAAAAAAAAACGAATTAAAAAGAAAACTTATATGGCATTCCCATTTTTTTACAGTAAGTGGCCAGTATGAAACCTTACAGAGATAGGATGACAGAATGGGTTTTCACGATTTTCAAAACCACTGAATAATAACGATTAAGAAAAAGTTCTTTCCATACAATAGGTAGGTACTGAAGAGACCAAAAATCTCCACCAAATATTATATCGAGCTAAAGTGTGTAATTGGGGGAGGCCTATGTCCAGCAGTGGACGTCTTTCGGCTGAAATGATGATGATGAAAGTGTGTAAGTTTGGATGTAGGAGGTAATCTTCGGAGCTACTGATCGAATTCCAAAAATCTTTCTCTAATGGGAAGCCACACTATCTCAGAGTGTCGCAGGGTACATTTAAAACATCCCCATAGGATGATTTCCGAACATACCACGAGCGAACCCGCGGGCAAAAGCTAGTCTTATGTAAATAGGTGGCTTACCTTATGTCAGTCTAAAAATACCTGACCCCGTCGCTGTCCTTACATTTTTATTGCTCAATATATTCCGATCTGCATTGAATCCCGCCGTGCATTGATTGCGGGCTATTATTCCCGACCTTGTGCTTTGTGTGCCTGCATGCTTTGTGTCTGTATCAACCGGTACTTATGCTGCAGGCATAATGCATTGTGGAGCAGAGTCGATGATCCCGATGCAGTTTGGTTGGATTGAGGGCTTTTTATTATTGTAAGGCTGTAGATTACACTGCAGGTCAAAGGCTTCTCTTGTCTGTATTTGTAATTCCAAACCTAATAATTCCAAGTTTTTTGAAAAAAAATACAAGCAATTTCCAATCAATTTTTTTATTTTACCTTTTTTAGTTGTGGAATCCCGAAAACATTCTTGGTATGTATTAATGTTAAAGTAAATAAAAGAAGCAAACACATAAATTGCTCAAACAAAGTTAAAAATATTTTCATGGGACCACCAAATGAAAAATAAAAAGTTTCTATTAAATGACTTTAGAATGACGCATGACGAGATTCTAGCAGGCTGAATTGCATGAAAAAACAAAATAACACCCTTAAAATATAAAAAAAATAAACGAATTAAAAAGCAAACTTAAATGGCATCGTCATAATTTTGACATAAGGTGGCCGGTAGCTAGCAAAACGAAAAGTTTCCTCATTCATTTTTGGTTTAACAAGGAGGTTGAGTGATTTTGACAACCTCTGATTATTTAAGATTTCTGAGAAGGTCTTTCAAAAGAGGGCTTATTATTATTGTAGGGTTATCCCACTGTATGTCAAAGGCCTCTATTCCCAATATTTATTAGATATTAAATCTCCTAACCAATAGGAACCTATGTTTTAGTTCAGCTAATTCCTGTCTCTCGAGCGTTTATTTAGAACACTTCATTCTAAGATTCTACTAGAAACTAGCAAGTCTTTTTTTATAAACAGTATACGCTTTTATAACAAGTTGCTAAAGTCAGTTATAGAACTGACCGATGGAAAATTCAAAAACTACATCAAACGTGTCCTTATTAAAAAAGCATATTACAAAATCAAGGACTACGTTGAAGATAAAGAAGTTTGGCTTTAGATCCTTCTGCGCATGCGGCTTCCCTGGTAGCTCATAAACGGCACAAATATGTGGATGTCTCTAACTATTCTTAATCTCATTTTTTCTCTCCTTTCGAATCAGATTTTCACAATAGTTTTCAAATCCTTTATACATCTTTTGCTCAGAATAGTTACAGCACTGATAACAATATTTGTGTCACTTGTTTAATTTAGTAGTTTACAATTCTTTTTCTTTTACCTTTGTATAGATTCTTTTTTATCGATTGTTTGTGAATGTGTGAAAATTGTAGGCTTTGTAGATTCCCAGCTGCTTGTTAACTTTTTATTTTGTTCTAAATTTTTTGTGTAGTAAGCAACGACTTATTGTCGGGCCTACTCTGTCCCCCCATAATTAAGTACAAATGCTGTATCCATGATAATATTGTAACACCAAATGATTTGAAAAGAGTAACCATGGAGTTTCTTGCCGGTTCTTCTCCATAGGAAACGACCAACCCGAACCGAGCGCCTTTTTTTTTCGACGTTTTATAAGTGCCCATCTAGGCCTATGTGAAAGAAAATATTTTGATTTTGATTTTGATTGTTTTATGCAGTTGACATGCTACGCTTGTTTTGGTTCTATGACAAACGAGACAAGGGATATTTTTATAAATTTACCTTTATTAAGATCTTACCTTATTATGAGTCGTCAGTCATTACCACAGGTCATCACGGATAACAGATAATTATTGTGTCACGCCATCAGAATCAGCCGTAATCAGAAGCGCCACATTGTAAACTTAGATTAAGAGCTAGTGTTGAAATTAATTAAGATACCTACATGCTTACACGGTTGTGTGGTGACCTGGTGACCAGCAAGATAATTAGCAACCACACTTCTGTTATAAAGTACATTTGATAGAAGCTCTTTCCTAACCTTAGTTAACACGACAAATCAATCACAAGAACTGCAAATAAGTATTTGAACCTTAGGTAGGTTATCGATCATCAGTATTAGAATTAATTAATAACATAGTTCTGTAGTGATTACAAATTAAAAAGTAAGTGATTAGCAATTACTTTTAGTGCAGGGTTTGTCAATTTTATTCAAAACACCTCTTCGCCGATTTGTCGATGATGAACATCTTTTTTATCTACTAATAGGTTCTGGCCGCAATTTCGTGCACGTCGAAAAAACATAACATACTCTATGGCACTCTGTAGTAGTGTAACTTTCTGCAGGTTCGGAGATTTGCTCCTTTATTCGATAAAGAATGGGTATAAAAAGATCCTTAAGGAAGCCGAAAGGCAGTTATTCTCCCGATTGCGTTTTTTTATTATTTCTGGATCATACATACGTGAGAACCATCTAATTACGGAGATATTGGAGATCAGAGTTCGTAATTTTTCACAAGTTTTAAATGTTTTAACTTTTCTGTATTACCTCCATGACTCCTGTACTATTCAGTGCATCCATCAGCACAATGTTTTGAGTGCGTTACATTGAGTCCTATAGTAAAAAGTAATTATTCACCGCAAAAAGAAGTCGTTCCCCAGCAATTATTTTTGCATGCTTAGTTTCATGTACAATGCTTGGTTGACGGCTTCGTGAAGGGTCCGTACAAGCATACGGTATAAGAGGAAACGTTTTAGAACTATATAGATCTTACTTAACTGATCGAAAACAAATTACAAAATTTAACATAAATACTAAAAAAGAAGAACAATACCAATCCAAAGTAAGATTTGTTAAATATGGTGTTCCCCAGAGCAGCGTAATGAGACCTACGTTATTTATTACCTACATCAACGACCTCCCTAATGCAACCTATGACATTATTTGCAGACGACATCACAGTAAATATTACATGTAATGATAAAAATCTATTTGAAAATGACATAAATAAAGCACTAACATCTTTAATAACATGGCTAATCAATAATAATAAATTTATTTTATTTATATTTATTTTTAGATAAAAATAAATATAAATAAAATAAATGTAATTAACTACAGTCAAAGACCTCAAAATTCAATTCAATTTAAACTAATAAATAAATCAAGTAGAAACAGCCAAATTGCTCTGTTTAAAAATTTACAGTAGAATCAATTGGAAATGTCACACAGAAGACCTTTGTGCAAAAGTAAGCAGTTTATCTTTTGCGATGTACAAACTGGCACCAATAGTGAGTAGAAACGCATTATTCATGACGTATTATGGACTTGTTGAATCGGTACTTAGATACGGTCTAATATTTTGGGGTAATTCGACAAACACCGACATGGTGTTTAAAATCCAAAAGCGTTGTATTCGGGCTATGTTTAGGATCAAAAATACCGACAACTGTCGGCCAATGTTTATAAAATACCATATACTGACACTTCCGTCACTATACATCTTGGAAATAGCTTTATTTGTTAGAAGCAATCCTCACTGGTTTCCTCTTTTGTCAGACAATGTCATTAGAAATAGACGTGAGAGGAAAAGACGTACTAAATATAAGAACTTCTTACAGCCTTACTCTGCGAAAACAGCACTCCTTCATAAAAGCGTGTTTTGTATGGCACCATTAATATATAATAAGATTCCAGAGGTTATTAAAAATATAAACCAGCCAAACTTATTCAAAAGAGAACTTAAGAAGTTACTTACTGAAAAATGTTACTATAATGTTAAAGATTTTTTAAATGATAGTTTCTAATCTATTTGTGTTATATTTTAATTTTGTTATGCTTTTTTTTTTCGTTTCTTAATTGTCTTATATTTCTAGTGGCTATAAATTATTTTGTACGCCAAAGCTGGCAAAACATGTTGAAACTCACAGATTTCCACTTTTACATCCACATTTGCATTTATATGTATTATGTTACACATGTTTACAAATAAATATATCTTTATCTTTATCCGTTTACACCTTGTATAGGAAAGGAGATTTGAAACTAAATAAAAAAATCGATAGTCAGGAATATTTCTATATTTATACTTAAGTCATGTTTAAATTATAAGTACTTAAGCAAATTAATTTAAAAGTTAATTATAACTACTTAAGTTAGTTACCGTGATAGACTAGAGAAGGAACCACATTTTAACAAAGTTGGTAGAATCTATAATTACTATTAAATAATAACAGTTAAACGATATTACATAAATCATACAATAAATGATACAAAATAATACAATATTGAGGAAAAAATATAATTTAGATTGATTTACAACAAATTAAAACATAATAAATATAATCAAGAGCCATACATCAATATTTTACGAGGAAATCATCTTTTGATTTTTTATTTGGAAATCATCAATCATTTCATTTATTAGAAGACATTACCAATTTAAGAAAAAAACTTTATCTTTTACAAATAAAGACTCTTTTCGTGTCTGTCTGAATTGTTATACTAATCTACGCAACGGATTTAGATGCGATTGTCACAATTATTTAGATAATTTATTCCAGAATTTTATAAGTTTAAACAAATTGAAATTAAACTCATATGATGTAAGGAAATCTCAATGTTCTGTCGAGTCGTATAAACCGTGAGGAGCAAGGGCGGGTCACTCGTATAAAATAAGTGAGTGAAGTCTGGCGTCACAATTATTTCTGTGGTCCATATCAGTCGATCAGTAAATTACAAGAAACTAGTTTTTATGCAATTAAACCGCGTTAATTACTCATATTCGTCATTATTCGTCGTCAAGGCCACCGAGCTGCGAGGTCGAACGGTGGCAAAACACTTAGAGCCAAAAATATAGAGGTCTAGGTTTTAATTGTTATGTACTTGAACTTGGCAACACTAACGTGGCGCCAACTCATTTTGTTGCCAATTAAAATTGCGATCATTATGGACAGTTGGTAAATTAACTACGAAAATGGCAAAAAAACATTTTTGGTGGAGGAGGGTTTATACAGGGTGAGTAAGAAATCGTGATTCAAACGAGACAAGGCGATAGTTATTTGCAGTAAAAATATCTCTGTGGCAGAGCCCTAACTTCATCTCCTTAAAAGTTCTGACTATATGAGTGTTTTTTAAGAAAATGCCAACATTTTTAATAAATAGGCAATTAGAATAAAATGGGAACCTTTGTATTTTAAAACAATAAATTGTGTACTAAACAATTTATTGTTTATTGTGTATGCTTCTAGAAAATGTATCATCATTACAAAAGTGCTTTTATGACAGTGGGTACCATGATTTATGAGTATTGGCACTTTTTTCTATAACTTTTAAGTCTCACGAAAAATTTTTTGTATCTATGGAACATTACTGAAAAAAAAAATACTGTCAGAAAATTACTCTGATAACCCCAACTATCGCCCTGTTTCGTTTGATCCACGATTTTGTACCCACCCTGTATAAATGACATCACTTAAATTGAATGTTGAATTGTTATTTTTAGCATAAAATGACCTTTTTATGACATCAGTGTCAAGTAGAAATAAATATTTACACTATGTGTTGACATGCAGCCAATTTTTACACATAATGCTTTCCGCCCCGCCTGATTATTAAAAACTTCGTGACATCAACATACAATCGAAGGCTGCACAAAAGAATGCCTTTGCCCTACAAATTTCACAGGACGTGCTTGACAGTAAATTCAATTCATTTTGAAATTTATGACGGTTAAGCAATCTTAATGTTATTATTATCTGTAGCAAAGATCATAGACATAAACCGATGGCCTAGATAGTTGAACCTAAAACTAGAGTCAGCAGTTGGCTCCTAACTATATCGTTAAATTTAAACTAAGTAATTATTTTAGTTAGAACACGACTGTCTACCGTAATAAATTTTACAGTTGGTTCTGAAAAGAGGCCAAGTTCAAATAAATACTGGAACGAATAAATATTTGAGCGAACGTGAACCAATATTGTGGTATTTAAAATAAATCTTTATGGCATGATTTATTTTGATTACCACATATTTTAAATAAATCATAACGTTACATTATTTTTTACTAAACGTAATCTGTTTTTTTTACTAAAATGTTTACTCAGAAATCTAGATTCCATTCTTTATTTACGATTTTATGGTATGCTATGATCGCAAAAGTTTCTTCACACAAATTGAAATTACATTCCTTACATAAATAATCATGTTTTACCGTTGCAAAAATGTATCATCTTCCACTTATAACATGTACATATCAACCGTCAATCTCACTGACAGTTTTGACACCACGATTTTATTTGCAACAAAAAATTAAATAAAACAAAAAATGGCGTCATAACGTTATAAATAACGGTAGCTGTATCTACCGACTTCGTTAAAAGCAGTGCCCAGCTATAATACAGTTACTAGCGTCTATTAAATTAAAATAACAGCCCTATTTTTAGTTTATTCATCCATCAAAGTTATAGGTATTAGGTTTAACATCCACTGGTTAGCGATGCTATGGGAACTTTGTATTGCTATATTATTCTAATATCTAAACAAATTCTTAGTATAACAATGGTCTTATTGGAGTAGTTCATATTTTTATAAATAACATAACATACATCACACCTGTAATTCGCGAAGGTTTCGGCAGAGGTGTACCTAATTGTAGGTACACCTCTGTCCACCTTTCGCCAGTTGATGCCCTAGTGCCATCAACTGGGCACAAATTCAGACTACATGGCTGCTGCTGAGAAATTCCTGATTAAAAACTTAATAACACAATGCTAAACTCGGGAATCGAACCCAGGACCTCATGCTCAGCAGTCGCACTTGCGACCGATCGACCAACGAGGCAGGCATTGCAGTATTTACGTAGATAGCACTGAGATATCTTAGCACCACGTAATTCGCAGTTTAAAATTGATAAAAATATAAAATGATGTATGATGATCTCATTGGTAAGGCCAAAAGGTCAACGTTCAATTAAAATACTATCGTTCATTCATAGTGCGCAAAAAATGGTAAAATAATTCAACCAGCTACATTACACAGTTTACATAGCTGTAATTCAAGACACTTCATTCCCCCATACTAATCCGTAACTTCAAGCCAACTTTTTTTTAAACAAGTCCTGTCAAATCCGCAATTTGACAGGACTTGTTTAAAAAAAAATCTGTACGTCCCATAAAATTATTCAACGAAACGGAATCTGGACCATCGCCTCTGATCAAAACAGTTACGGATTGATGTCCAGATGTTAAAAGGTAATTTTGGAGATCAATCCGATATACCGTTGAACAGGTTAACCCATTTTCCACGAAAAGCAGGAAGTTTACCAACAAAACGCATTATAGTCTACGGTTTTCCATAGAGAGATGATCCGTGTAACTAGGCGCGGGCGATGACCGAATAAAATGTGGAATCGATGCATCTCGATCATTCGGACACGCTTCAACGATTTTATTGCCTGACGATAATCAGGGCTGACAAATCTAGCCTTATCTAGTACCAATCTTATCTTTTCTATTTTTTCTCTTGGTTTTGCAGATAAACGCCAAAGATAATATGGTTTAGAGATAATAAGTGCGTGTGTAAAATATATTGTTTTTGTAGGTTTTATCTAATTTACAAGGTTGACTTAGTCATATATTGAAGTATTTCTAAAGTTCTAATCTTAATGGCATGACTGCTAAAGTTAAAAAAAAAAATGATTACGTCGTTTATGTCTTATTAATAAAGAGCCTTGTCTCTTCATACTGAGATGGTTTCTTTGCGTAGAACGAAGGACAAGAAACACAGAATGTCAAACAAATACGAACTCATAAAACTTAAGAATAGGCCGTGAGATATAGTTTGCTCGGCTCACCCATTTATGATGCTGAAGAGTATAATGCAATCCTGGCTTGTTATTTCTCGGAACAAGCTCGGATTTTACACAAATTAGTAAGACTAAAACTAACAATAAACTATTTTAGAACAAAAGCTGCTAATTTGTGTAAAAGAATACATTACGGCTAATGTTGATCATATAGGGCGACGTTATCGCTAGGGATAAAGGCCTATAAATAAGGAAAAAAGAAACGCTAAAACCCAAAAGAGTGCCTTAGCTTTGTGAAATTTATTTCTTGAGCACTGCTCTCGAAATGGTGAAAGAAAATATCGTAAGTAAACTGGCATGTCGTAGAACTTAAAATTCGAAGACTTGAGACAGTTCAACTCAAACGGGGCCCGTGTGGTGGAATAAAACCCCATCTTCGTGAGGCGACAGAGAAGATTATGTTATGCCTATCACCATAGGAATAAGTACCTACTACCCAGCCCTATCGCTGGTTCCGCATGACATAGTCGCCTACAGTGCAGTGTTACCACAGTTCTAAGAACCCGACTTCCGCTCGAATACCGAATAATTCGACACCATCGACTAAGTTCAGACTTTTTATAGACGATTCTTAGAAATATGAGCCAACTTAAGTATTATCGTCTAAGGAACCTGACTATTTTCCTGTTATATTGTTGACAGAAATAGTTTAGTCCGTTTGTGTTAGCAGAATTTTTGACAGTTTGTGCGTGACTCATGTCATGGTGACTAGTAGTTCGCATGCGCATTTGCATTTTGCATGCATTCGCACGCGCAGGGTTAACTGCATTAGTCTAATTTTTGTTAAACCCATTAATCAATTTGTTAGGGTTGTCAATTTTATGGTTCAAGTGCTCGTAACGGGTTAATATAGTGCCGTTATAACATTGACCAATCAAATTACTTTAATATGAAATAAAATCTTAAAATAAATGATTAAATACAGTGAAACAAAATTTTCCTGAAAAAACCAAACAAATTTAAACTAATAAACAAAGTCACAGTTTGTGACTTTGTTTATTAATTTAAATTGTTTGGCTTTAAACATAGTTTTCTTACAAAGAAATAGACGTTCAGCACTCCATAAAACTATACACTATTATAGTAAACACTTGAACAAACACAAATAATATGTTACTACAGACCCACAAGGAAGGTTACATTGTACTAGTTAACATAATATATTAACGACTGTGTGACAATATGTAACTGAATACAAACTGTGATACAGCTGGTCGATAACAATATATATGTAAAAACAATATTGCCTACAATCATTTGTTTTAAATTACAATCGTAGTACAAGATATACACAACTATTTTTTAATTAGTACAAAAAAAATGGAGCTCTATCCGTTCCCGTTACTGATCATATTTGTGTAATCAAAATTCAAAAAAACGAAATCCCAAAATTGTCCACGATTTGTCGTAACTGGTAAATTCATAATTGAATCAATCATTCATAACAAATACCACTAGGAAATACCACGCGCAGTGCTTTTCCATTCCTGTCGCCATTCATAGGTCCCGGCAAACTATATTTCCATAAATTGAGTGACATTTTGGGATATAAACAAACGCTTATAACTTTGCTGTTTATGAATATTATTTATTTAGACTTTACATATATAAAAACAAGACCTTCTCTAATAAGCTCTTTAAGTATTTGTACTAATTAAAAAATAGTGGTGTATAAAAGTATCGTCAGCATAAGGAACTCACGAATTGAAATGACAGAAGAAAATTTTCTGTTGGAAAATAATCGGAGTTTTGTCGTAAGTTTGTAAATCATCATCGGCCTATCCTTTTCCCAACCATATTTGGGTCAGTTTCCGGTCTTACCGGATGCAGCTGAATATCAGTATCTCACATGGAGCGACTGCCTATCTGACTTCCACATTGGTTGTTTGGTTACTGGGTATCACAATAAAAGTAGCTTGTAAATGCGAAAATAGTAATGGGATTAATCTTATGGACTAGTAGCATAGTGCATCTCTGACCATCTGAAACTAGTTTGACAGTTTCATTTGACAAAAATATGGTGGAGTGGAAGGTCTATCATAACTTAATTAAGATCACATTTTGTTCGTTTATTAACATGATTTGTAATGCTGTGACTGCTGTAAACCGCTACAGAGTCGTTTTCGATTCCAAAACATTTTTCATTAATATACTCGATATATAAAAACGAACTTAATTAGGAGATAGTCTGGCCTTTATGCATTTGAAATCTAGTGACTTTTTGTACTTGGTACGTAAACCTATGTTTTATCAAAACACGGAAATTAAAGTAAAACATTGCTGTCTTACGGTTATCTTATTGCAAACACAGATCGATAAATAAGTACAAGATAAATTGTGCCCCGATAGGTTACAGACTTATTAATTTCTGATTTCGATTACAAATTCCAGCAACTATGAAAATGTCATAAAGTTTGACACATTTTCGTCATATCGTTTGTTTATGCGCAGGGACGGGAAGAACCTTATAAACAAATATTGAAAATATTATCGTTGATGTAATATTTATGGTTTGACAATTATAGACCAGATGCGAATTTATCGATTCATTTGTTTATTTATTGTTTTATTTTTTTCTCAGTAGAATATTTGACAGTCCCATTAGATTTAAATCTTAGAAAAAGAATTGTCACGTGTTTGTCTATGGTATGATCAATTTTGGCGCCAAGCTGCGCTATCAGAAATTCAGAACAGAGTTATCAGATTTTATAACTAGTTGGTTCCATCACGACGTAATAAATACTTTCTTTGATACATCGCCAAGAACTTTTACATTGTGACTGGACTTGCAAAAAAATAGTTGTAAATTATCTCGTCTAGCGTCCGTATTAAAAATAATTTTGTAGCGTGACGTGCTCAATGGGTGGGTGCTAGACAATCGTAAACACAAAGTTTTCCACACTACTCAAATGCCAAAATGACGTTAGAATGGATGCTGTTTGAGTCACACTCAACTCAAAACAATTCGGCAGTAAGTGATTTTCTTACGCTGGGTTTACGGTCGCCTGAGAACAATTAAGATTTTTGAGCCAACGTTCTAAAACAAAAGAAGTTACAAAACAATGGTGCAGACGTTGTGGCCACAAAAGTCAGTGCCACGGTACAGTCAAGGCGAATTCGACCAAACGTTTAAACCTAGTTTAATTTTGATGAGTTACCCTTCGAATAACTTTTGAATTTTAGTTCTCGACATCAACGTTGTACTAATAGTTTTTTCACGGTTATTTAACCTCTAGCTCTTAGCTTGGCAAACCTGGAGTTGGTGTAAAAAATATGTTCGACAGGAGAATCAAGACTTAAAATAACTTTGAAAGAACTGCACCTACTGAAAGACGTCCATTTTATTCCACAGATAAAAAAATACACATTTTGGTAAAATCAGCCCTAAAACATTGTCTTCGACTTCAGTTCCAGTTAATAAACCACTCCTATCTTTATAACTTCTATGAAAGGGCTGCACTATCTACTTTCTCTTCCATTATTATGTCTGGACAAGCATTTACTGCGGCTTATCTTAATGATTTTAATTAAACCTCATTGCTTTACCATACGGAGCCATTCTCGATTGAATAGAAACTGGTTTACTCGTAAATATGTTGATGTGCCGTGTACCGTGCCATATCGGGAACACCTTCGCTTTCTAATTTAATTAATGTAATGAATAGACTGATGTTGGCGAAAATAAGGATAATATACCATGGAAATGTTTAAAATTTTATATTTTCGCGAAATAAATCATTATCTTCCTGCCCTAGTTCTACTAGTTACTTAGGGTAGGCGCAACACGTTTTTTTTTCTTCCATTCTCACTTGTCAATTGTCACGATATTTTCGCAAAATAGTTGTTGAACATGTCTTTGTTTCGACAATTCAAAAGTGCCTGTAACTGGCCTATTTGAAATAAATGCTTTGATTTTTATTTTGATCAAAATTTACATTCGAGTTGGCAGACGGTATAGGGACAACTTTTAGTGTTTTAATGAATGAATGCATTGAATGTATGAGTGAATGAATGCATTTATTTGTCAGAATATTGTATGATGATTGATGAGATGATGATCCCGACACCTGGGAAAAGCGACACTACCAATCATAAAACTTTTATAAATAAAGTTCCTAAAAATATTAACTCAACCTTCTCACTGGTCGTAAAATAAACTTTTATAGCATTTAAACAAAACTATTTATGTCTTCCAAAGTCCATAGCACATGTGTGAGTGGTTACTGAGCTAACCAATTCACCTTCAATTGGTAAAGTCAGTCAAATCCGTAGTAAAACTTGAGCTACAATAACTGCCCTACTGCTACAAAATAAAGGTCAAATTACCACTAATAGCAGCATTTAACTGTACGTTCAAAACAGCACGTGCCCATTAGAATAATGCTCCGTTCATAATTGAGTACGGCTATAGTACCACATGTCCAAGTCAGTCAGACACTCGAGATGGATTAGTAGTTTAAAATTGGAAACAGTCTTAGAATGTCGATGTCGGTTTGAAACTAAAAAGTTTATGGTCAAGTTTAGGATCGGTTGCCATGTAATCTTTTGATTAAGTGGTTTAAAATTATTATCGATGCTTAAGTGTTATACAATAGGTGTTGTGGTACATGCAACTGGAACTCACTTCATCGTCTTGTTTTTTCAAAACAATTTCATGTAACACTTTTATAAAATGTTAACCATCAACGCCCCCGTCAATGTCACTCAAACATCAAAAGATCCACAGATCCGCACCACTGTATTGATGGCAAAACTCCATGGAGTAGTTAACTATGACAACGATTTTAGTCATCCTACATTACGGGAAAGATGCGTGTAATTGTATATCTCATAGATTATTATTTGACCCCATCTAACAACAAAATAAATCATGTTTCTATAGGTAGGCTCTAACAAACATCTCATTATGCAAGAGACAGTGATTAAGTCAGTTTCCTTTCTATAAATATTTGTTAGAGGTGCGAAATAACAAATTGACTTGTTCAACAGGACCACATCGATTGGCCAACTGGCTTAACGATGTTTGCAGCTATACATCGCCTTTATTTGAAATCTTGCTATAATTTAATAAAAAGAGAGAATCTTAGAGACTAAATTAATCAGAGAATTATTATGGTAGAAACTGCAAAATAAGTGGCGTCTATAATGTTACTATTAGTTTTTCATTGGATAAGAATGTGACGTTATTGCTATATTATGTCAATTTAACTCGCACTGATTGGTCGCCATAAATTACTTCAAGAGCTGTCATTATTGAGCATTGTCTTCTCCAACATCGTTCTAATTTTGAATTACAGAGCAACATTGTCTTAACTTTATTGAAATTGACAGGACACTTGATACTTTATTGACATTTTGAGAAATTGTATTGAAAATACAAGATGGCGCCTTTAGTTCCAATTAGGACCACGCAGCATTTTATTAGTTTTACCAAATACCTAACTCTGGGATAGACTATTTATTCAAACAAAAACACTTGAATTTCAATATTCGCTCAAATATTTTAGTTTTAAGTTTCAAGCGATCGGTATGTAAATATTCCTCAGGTAATATTTTACCTTTGCTTTGTAAGTAATATTCTTTTGTATGATAAACATCGATGTTTACGCGAGTTGAACATAATACAAGTTATGTGTTTCTACAAACGTTAATACCTACTTTATAAATGTGTTAAAATACATTTTGTCTGTGAAAGACCTTCGAAGGGTGATGGAATTTCAAATGTCTGTTTCATATTTATTAGGCACCGTTCCTGACGAAACTACTTTTTGCGTTCGATGTCGTAAACGCTTAAAAGATTGACGTTTAGTGTCGTTAACATATGAGTTCATTATGGCGATCGTCTAACATGAAGTTAGTTGAACATTCACTACAACTTCAGTGAATAAGAAGAGCACCTCCATTTTTCCAATGTCACGCTAGACCTGCTGATGGACTAATGATGGATTTGACTGTCAAAATAATAGAAATTGAAAATTATGCAGTTGCCGAAAGTCACTTTGCCACACTATTGTGTCACAGATTATGTACCCTATTCCAACAAAAAGAAAAAAAACATTCCTGATACATTCAGCCAGTAATCCTAATATTTTGTTTAATTACCTCAACAATATAATCCAAAAACAAGCGTTCAAAGTACACTTGGAAAACTTGTCTACATAGCAACATAATGCTCGTTGAGATAGGCCGCTATCGCCACAGACTACCTATCGACTGCAGCAAACAGGCGCAGATTGTGCAGTATGACACCACGTGTTTAACCTAACACGATCGAGGTCACAGGCCATTCGTACAAGTGTATCTTAGGGCCTGCGCTCACAGCGACTGTCGCTGGCTAAGTATTGGAGATACACAGCCAGCGACCATATAACCATGATTCTGCATCGCTACTATCACGATGGTGTTAGAGGGGTAGGTATTAAGAACAGGGTGTACAGTTCTTCATCTCATCCCCCATTGTAAAGGCAGGATCCTCTGACCTAGGTGTTGTGTCTGGTGGGCTACTGTAGACGACGATTATAGTCACGTTTTCTCGCAGACAACTTTAATATTAGTTATTCATTTGCATCATAGATGTCGCTAGCGTTCTTTTTGTCAACAGTATCGCGATTCAGTCGCGATTCATCGACATAGAAATGTCTCAGTTCCCCACTCATCGATCACCCGATCTCATCAGAAACAGTAATCTGTCGTGCATTGTAAATGTTACTAACGCTCGATGTAGCGATGCAGCATCGCCACGAAAAATCGCCGTGAGTGAAGGCCTTTAGTTACTAACTACTTACAGTAGAGCTGTTTTCTTTACGCTTTTATAGTGGTTCCGTGTTTCTTAGTTCCTTTGGACTTGGCAACATTCCTCATTATTGAGATAGTTTCAAAGTGAGTATAATGTAAACTGTAACTAGGGCTAATTTCTAACGACATTGTATCCACATTCTGTTGCTTAGTGAACCCTAATCCTAACTATTAATATTATAAATGCGAAAGTTAGTTTGTTTGTTACCTTTTCACGCCTAAATCACTGAACTAAAACTCCCGAAATTTTGCATTACGCTGTCAGGTGTACAGAAACGGACGTATAGGGTAACTTTCATCCCGAAAAAAAGTACTGTTCCCGAGGAAAACAACAATAACGTTCTTATGATAATAGATGGCGCCACGTGTCTTTCGAATCATGATTGAATTATATTGTTATAGAAACTTTAGTAGTGCGAATTGACTGTCAAACTCTAAATTAAAGCGAGCGAAGCCGCGGGCAAAATCTAGTAGTATTTTATTTGAATAAAATGCTTCCAGGGAAAACACCATTATTCTCAGTTCCAATTGAATTAATAAATCTTGAGAATGTTTTAGAACAATACCTACTACTTACATAATTTATTGCCCTTTTTGTACCTACTGAAATATTTTACGTACACTATCTTATTACTCTTTTTTCTATCTTTTTTCACGTAAATAAACCGCCAAAAACCAAGAACTACAGTACGGAGGAACTAATTAAATGCTCTTTTTCGGAAATATCGAGTTGACAGCCGATGGCCTTTACCGGTTCATCAAGCAATAAGGAACCGAAATGAGTGCTCAAAACCTTCCGGTCTTTTGTTACCGGAACGCAAATAACCGGTACCGGTATTAAAGTTTAATTAAAAGTTCGTATTTACAAACATGTATCCTATAGACAACAGTGTTGAACACATTGTCTATAGTATAGACTTATAGAGTATTTATGTTCTTATTATATACTAGGTTTATAAGTATGAACGATAAAAGTATCCTGTACAAACTCGTTTTACATAGGACAAAATACCGTTCTGGTTCTGACAGCTTACCTACAATGTACGGTCAGAAAAAAAACCAAAGCACACATAATAATTAGCGAACATCAAAGCACTACACATTCTCGATTTAATTAATTAACGAGTAAGGTGTTTTTCTGTGATTTACTACGACAGAAACTCGTTCAAAGAGATGCGGCTATATTTGTTGACAATAGTTATACCTAGGTAACTTTCACTACATACCTAGTTTCAGTCTGAACAAAAATAAAATAAACCGGAAAAGTCATACTATTTGCGACCAACTCAATGAAAAAACACACCTAGCATTATAAATTCTAAAATTCCACGCCATGACGTGACTTTGGCCTTGTGACCAAAAACATTGGCGCAAATAAATAAAAATTAAAAAAAACTCGTCGTAACCCAAGACTAGCTTTTAGTCACGACGCCGCTTGAGAAAGTAGTACCTAGGTACTACTAAGTACTAGGTACTACGTATTACAACTGCTTTGCTGAGATAAAATGAAAGGTTTTATTAATATTTCACTATGGTAAAGAGAGAAGGCCAGACGCGGAAAGAAAAATATGTAGCTATGTAAATAAAATTAAAAAATCATCAAAAAGTATTGTTCAGGTTTTTACTTCACAATTTTGCTGTTGATTGATATTGTATGTACCACGCCAACAGCTTTATTATAGCACATCAAGCTACTACCGACAATCTGTCAAATTTCTTGAAATTAGCACTGTGTTCGGACAAAACGTTCTGTCATACAATCCACCGGAGACGCCATAATAAATAGTTTGCAAAACAGACAAGTTTAAATTATGGAAACCGTCGTAAAACATTAATTCCGACCATTTACTTGACAAATAACAAGGACGTCTTTTAAACAGCCTACGAAATATGTTCCAAAGCCGCTAAAATAAAAATAAACACATTTGAATCGTGAATAATTTTAAAATAGAACCAAATCTTTTCTAATAAAAATTCTTGAACTTTGACCGGCGGTCTGCCAAACAGTTATTTTTGCAAACGGTACAAGAATGTATGGTGGTAACGTTTAATTTTTTTAGGCTGTGGTCAATGTTTTTGCCCAAACGTAACTAGTGTTTCTTCGTCAATATTGTTTCAGTTTTTGTTTACTTTTACTCTATTCTTTTATCGTCTTATCTTTGCTACTAATTACATATTTTTCTTTGAGTTTTGTCTTTCCTTATTACATTTCGATCTTTATTTTCGATAGTTATTTTGTGTAGTCTGGTATTCCAAAAAAGTCCAATTTAGAAAACGCACTGGTACGGTTACTGCCAGTAAAAGTCTGAGTATAAAAATTATTGTGCCACTTCCCAATAATAATTATACAATAATATTTAATAATTATTTTTTCTTTTCCAGGTACTCCCAACGAAATATGCGAACTTTTCATGGGAGGAGAGAAGAAGAGGAAGACAAACTATTGAAAGCGAGGTATCGATTTTCCAAAGCCAATTTTTTATTCTCGATGTTCTAAAATGACTTCAATGGGGAAGGTCGGTCAAAGCTCATTGTAGATGGCGTAACTAAGCTAGGTCCCAATCTGACCAATCAGGTCAAGCTATTTTGAAATTTCAAACCAATGACGATGTTTGGAACTAGCTATGCTAGCGCCATTAGCACAGTTACCTTCCCCATAACTCATTTCCAGTCGATTGTATCGTATTTCAAATTATTAATGTCATTACAAAATTAATTGGCCACAATTGTCGTTCACTTTGACATATCGATTCAATTAGTCCGCTTCAGCGATGGATATGAAAATCGATTACTATTGTAATTCGATACTAAATTGGTGCGATTAGCTCAATGACAAATAGGTACAGACAACCACACAATCGATGGTTTTAGAAATTGGGGCGTGACTGTTGTACGAGTAGCGTTAAAATCGATACGGAATTGTGATAACAGTGGCCTTAATACCGTTGATCTAGCTAGACCACGGTAGAAAGTGAAACTTAAATTTTAAGCAAAATACAAACTAGTTTTAATTAAATTAATTGTACCTTCAGACCGATTATACTAGTCTAATAAAGTACAACCTATGCATTATTTATATGATTATCTAAGTGTTGCAATAAAATAAATATTAATGATTATATTTTATTGTTATTATTCTGAGAACACCGAGGTACGGCCAATTGCGGAATGTAATGATTCGCGTAAGAATCACCTTCAAAGAGATTGTATTAAACATAGCTAATTAAGTCATCGAATACAGGAAGAATATAGTCATAATTAATTATAGAAACCATTACAAAAAGACCATTGTTATATTAAAATATTTTTCTTTCAATACAAAGCTATTAATGTGATACTAGTCATAGAAACATTGAGATATGTGCAATTGTTATTGTGAATAAACATTTTATTTGTATTAATCAACACTTTTTATTTAATGACTACCTTTATTACTTCTTTTATTTCAGGACGTCAAATCAATAATTAAAGTTAAGCATTTTGACTGAATATATTTATCAATTTGGAAGATCGAAGATAAAAAAAAAAACTACAAAGTTAAATTCAGTAAACCAAAGTTTAATCAAAATTAAATTTCACAATTTATTTTTACAACGATCTCATCTTGAACTCCCCTTGGTTTTCTTGCCATTCATTTGTAAGAATAACATTCCAAAAGTTAGTTTTGAAGCAATACAATGATAAGTTCGAACATTTTACTCTTTCAGACACTTCAATAATGTCACTGGGTACTTTCACTGCAGTTCACAAAATGTCATTCTAAGTTGTCGGCACATTCCCTCTGACTACTCAACGCAGACGTCCTCATTTTCAGAATTTATTTACAAATAAAACATCGCGAATGCATTCCGCAATCAAATCATTCGCAGAAGAGATTCTCGACTCGTCACATACATCAAGACTGTTTGTTTTATACTTCCTATTCAAATCACACTGGGCACTGAGTAAATACCGGCAAATAGAATGAAATCTGTAATTTTATCTACTAGCATATACGCGAAAGGCTTATTAACTAGAAATTCTATTGCAGTATTATTCTTGATCAGGGAACTAGCGGAAGCAGAGACCCCTCGCTCATTGACTTCTATATCGGCAATTTGCGTCATGAGAGATGCGTGCATTTTGAATTTACTGATACCCTTAAACTCTGCCTGATCAGGATCGAATATCCTTTTGATACCCATATCGTAAATGAGTTCAGGCAAATTCTCAAGCTCTGTTCGCTGCTTAAATCTAGGCATCGTAACATTTACGATCTTCTCCCCATCATTTTTGTACATATTGAAAATTGACGTCAACCTAGTTTTCTGCAGATTGTAAAATATGTCACTGGCCCAGACTCGGTCATTTGGCAAGAACACTAACATTGTTATCCTGCGCGATGCACACGGGATTGCTAAGACCGCTGCCCCTATGTGTGGGAAATCTACGATATTGAATAATCCTACTTGGTTCATCATACTCACTTCACCGATTCTCACTCCTTTACGCGAGTAAAAGGGTTGTATCGTAGTGTCACTGTTGAAAGGGATCTTCCACTCACTTCGGAAATAGTTCGCATCACTCATGATAAGCACTGAGGAAATGAAGTCATCGTAATACACTATGTGGTCGATCACTCCACCGGTGCCGTCCTCCACCACCTGGTTCACCTCCCTCGCAGACTTCACGGGTTCGTTGAAGTCTAGCAACAAAGCCTTGATCCCGTACAGTTTTTCAATCTGCCGCACGTAATATTTCTTCACCGCCATCAGTTTGTCCATGGCCATCACACTCTTTCTCCTGCACTCATATTGTAAATCTTTGCTGAGCTTGCTTATAATATCGCTCAGCTGTTTTTTGAAGCATCTGTTCTTGTGGTGTTTGGTGACTCTCCAGATTTCTTTGAAGGTGCGTCCGTCGGCTCCCTCGGCGAGAGCGGAGAGTTGGAGCCAGGTCGACATGGGGGAATAAACAAAATGCGAGTCTGTTTCTTGGGTGACCCTTTGCAGCATTCTCACTGAAAAGTCGTAGGCTGGTCGTTTGAGTAGTAGCAGAGCGGATCGCTTGCTACAATGGTACTCGTACGCCAAAACACCGTAAGTCCACAGAGTCACTAACGTAAAAATTTTGAACTTCATTTTCGCGCGCTGTGAGCGTTGTTATCGAGCAACTGCGTGGCGCGCGCGCGCTGGCTTGAATGAGCCGCTTGCGTCCGCGCCCTCCACCGTACGGAATAACACAGTTATAAATAATGATAGTGTTTGCCTATCTACGAAAGATGTTTGGAAACTTTTAAGTTTCTGGGAAACTTCGGACTAGATTTTCAGGTTTGAATGAACTGGATACTGTATTTAGCAAGTTTCGATGTTTAGAGTGCCGGCCCTGTAGGTTATGTTGCCGGTAACCTAATTATGCTAGCTCACGTAACGGTGAATGTCGTATGTGGCCGAAGGGTCGCGCCTTAATTACGTTTAGGATAGTGTTATCACGTTTATCTTGTAGGCATACTTTATGAATGGCATATATTTCGTTTGGCATAAAGTACATGACATATAGAACTGTGAATTAAAGATAAGGTAGGTTTCGCTTTTGAGTTTGGAAAAACGGAACACCGTTAGTCAAGCGGGACTGTTGATAAATCATTTTCAATAGGCCACCAAGTGTTTTTGTTTTGTACAATTTTTTTTGGTTTCGCTAGAAATCGCTGCCAGATTAACATCAAATTTACTGCAAATTACGACTTTCTTTCTAAGCATCGTTTTTCTATACCTACATAATATGTGGATGTGCAGAAAAAGGCCAAAGTATTTTAGTCTGATTTCGAATCAACCTGAACTTTATTAACATGGTTTAATGTTGATGAAAAACAGTTGCAGTAGCGCACTAAATTAGCATAAAATGTGGCATTTTACCGCCAAGAAATTTTTCTCAGACGAACTGACGGATTCAATACGTTCAATGGCCGCTTAATACGCTTAACATTAAACACCTAAGGGTAATAGTGCTTCCAAAGAGTTCTAAAATTTAAGTAATCAAAACTTTTTGCGTACCAAAACACTTAGTTAATACTGGTAATTTAAAGTAAAAAAAAAATGTAGAGGAGGCCTATTTATTTTTTAAGAATATTTAAGTTCGTCTTTTTTTTAAATGGCGTCTGTCAAATTTTTTGTGCGTGATGTGCCAGTATTTGTTTTTTCATTGATGAAAACTTTTGTGATGTTTAATATAAGTTTGTTTTATATGTTTAGTTGTTTTGTATTTTATTTGTTGTAAATAAACAAAACAAACACAAACATAACAAAAACAAATTGTTATGTTTGTGTTTGTTTTGTTTATTTTTAATTACCGATATTATAAAATTGTACGAACGTTTAGTATGCAAAACAAACCAAGGGTAGTTTATGTTACTTTCAAAGAGTTCTAATCAAAACTTTTTACTTAACACCATTTTATTGGGTCCATTTTATTTTTTTAAGAATAGAATTGTTTTCTTTTTAAGTAGCCTCTGCCAAATGTTTCGTGGATGGTTTGCCAGTATTTGGCGTTTTATTACAGTAAAAACTGTTTTTTAGTTGATCGAAATTACATAACTAAGTACCTACCACATAAATAACGCTATTACATCGACGGAAATCCGTTGATGTCATTTGTGATCTCATTTTCTACGCTGCATTGGTTTCCTAAGGTCGTAGAAGCCGCTCTATATACCAAGAATAATGATGATACAGAACATAATAATAGCAACACTGGTGATCCGTAACGGGTATTGCTACAATACTATGTACTTGAAGAACTACTGAAGTGGAAAATTCTGAGGCTGAGGCGATGGCGGTGGACGAACGAACAAGAGATCATGTGATCGAACATGTATCGAACCCTAATGAGTAGAGACCGGATTATATGCAAATGCAAATTTGCATATGTATTTGCATGTTATGGCCAGTTAATCGACTGATCGTGCATAATTTGGGCGTATTTCCTTATTTTTTTCTCTTTCTAACTAGAAAAATGCAAAAATGTGCCAAAGGCAATGCAAATAAAGAAACTAAATTCAAAAATAGAGTAGTTTTCAAGTCTTTTTCAATTAATAAAAATATTTTAAAGAAGACTCAATACTGTTACTGAGAATTTGGAGCAGTAATCGATTATTGAAGTTTTCAGGAACATTAATGATATGAAATGATAATGATATTTAGTCCAACAAAAAAATAATTTGTTCAAGTCATTATGTATGCTGATTTTTAATACTCAAAAATACATTATTTCGGACCTATAAATTTTTATATTGCATATTTTGGCAAGTTTAGCTTTATTGTTGAATATTTTGAGTATTTACGATGCATATTTGCATGCATATTTCGACCATTATTATGTTGCATATAATCCGGTCTCTACTAATGAGTAAGTATCTTAAAAGGAGATAAAACAGAAGCAATTTCTTGAGCTCTAATAAAAATTCCTATCATCACAATTATCCACATCCACTTGACAAGGACAAAAGAAAATAGCTGTAAAAAAAATCTTGGCACATTCTAACTAATATCCTAATCCTGTCCTACTTCCAACTAATAATATAAATGGGAAAGTAAGTTTGTTTGTTTATTTGTACCTTTCACGCCTAAACCACAGAACCGATCATACTGAAATTTTGCATACGTTTTCAGGTGTACAGAAACGGAAAAAGGGTACCTTTCAACCATTTCATCAGTACTGTTCCCGAGGAAAACAACAATAACGTTCTTAAGGCGCCACGTGTCTTTCGAGTCCTGATTGAACTATATTATTACAAGCAGAGTACAACCCGAAGTGATTGTCAAATTCTAAATTAACGCGAGCGAAGCCGCGGTCAAAAGCTAGTCGATAATAAAACCGCCATCTTGTTTTTCATACAAGAATATGAAATATGTTACGAACAATAATAATATGTTATGGAATATGTTGTGAATTATGTTTACTAACTCCTGACCCTCCTCTTTTGGCTGCCTCGTTGATCTAGTGGTCGCAAGCGTGACTGCTGAGTATGAGGTCCTGGGTTCGATTCCCGGGTCGGATAAAGTGTTATTGGGTTTTACCTTTAGGAATTTCTCGGTAGCAGCCACGGAGTCTGGATTTGTGCTTGTGGTTGATGGCTCGCCCCCTATTACATGGGACTTAAGCATAACTGGCGAAATGTAGGTGTACTATAAGTACACCTCTGCCTAACCCTTCGGGGATTACAAGGGGTGATTATATGTTATGTTTACCCGCCCCTTTATCAACGCCATTCGAAGACAAACAGATCCTTGTAACACTGTATGATGTGTGGAATGAATGATAAAGTGGGACGTTACCTATATCTTGATGGATCAACGCTGGCTACGATGGCTGTTACAGACTGGGCGCGGTGATGGAACATATTAGAAGAGACCAGTGCCCGTATTACTGCTGAAGCGATTGACGTTGGGAATCATCGGCGCCATTATGAGACGCAAAGAATTAACTAGTTACCTGGAAAGTGATGGATTAAGTAGACATTAATTTTATACTTTTTGCTGTGCCCTAATACCTTAGCTTTAAGTCCATTGTAAGATTTTCCAGAATATGGAATGAAAATAAAGCAAAAAAATACGAACGAAACGACACGATACGACACGAGCGCGCACGCGCTTACGATTGCGATATGAAAAATATGATACAAATAATGATATGATGATGATATGGTAGATTATGGTGAGTTACTGTAATTTTAGTAGTAAACTGATATTTTTCCTATTCATAGATATACCTAAGTACTTAGTTTACGAATGACCGTCTCGTCTTTACCGTAGTAGCTAACGTGGTACCAGCAGTAGCTACTCCTAAGAGATAAAGCCAAGAAACGTTACGAAATGTGATGAGCGCAAGATGACGACACTCGGCCTTTGACTAACGAAGTTATAATGTAAGGTTTGTCTTACTTGAAGGACTTTCGGGGAATTCGGCTCATTATTAAAAATAACTGCGTAGCGCCGGTTTTATTATAATTTGTGTAGTTTAAGGTTTTATGCAGGGGTCAGCATTCCTTCAACTTCAGCGGCGGGATTACCTATTTATATCAATCTCCATGCTGCACGCACAACGAGCTTATGCACGGCCATGGTTCCTTTGGTCTAACCTCGGCCACCATTCGGTTCTAAATATAACATTATTTTTAGTATAAGCGAAACCTGAATATAGTTTGTTCAGAATAAGTAACTGAATCGATTCCAATAATTTTTAAACCATGTTCTATTTTTTCCCAAAAATATTTAAAAAAGTTAAAACTTGGACACCGAGCGACTTTAAGTACCTATCGCAATAATTTAGGTACCTACTGCCAAATTATTATTATCAATGAGCTCAAGACGACGCTGGAGGCGCGCGCTGCGTGGTGACCACGATTTTGTGCGGACAACTAGATAACAGAACAAGCTTATAACTTTGTGATTTTTCATGATATAGTTTTGAAATTTTGTACATAGATACTTTACATAAAACTACTAGACACGTGTATCAGGTTTCGCATATACTAAAACTAATGTTGTATAGTGTGTACAGGAAACAGTATGGCACAAATAAATACAACGCGATACGATAGACGTAAAGGTCAAACCAATTAATAAATATAAAATATGGAACAATAATTATAATTTGGTCCAGTAATCATAATATTTAAAAAAAAAACGATTCAGTCGAATTTAAATATTAAGTATAATTTATTATCTTATCACCAAACTAGTTCGCACAAAGAATAGCGGTAGACATTATTTTTATTTATTAATATTTTAATTTGTGACAAAAACGATGAGTTGAATTTATTTTATGGTTCCGTAATGTTTTTAATAGAATACTGACGTTCAGAATGCCTTTTTTTTTTTTTGGGATGGGAAATCATCAAATGACCCCCCCCGCTCTGGGCGGAGCGGAAGGGAGTGTCAGACTTGTACTGACTAAAACCCATCCATGTTCCTTCTTTGCCCTTTGTGTTCCAGGGCCGCGGTATCTCTTTCGAACAGTCCCGCAGCCCTGGCAGGCATCGGCCCGTGCGAACCCCTACGTAGTTGCTGACATCTCTTTGAGGCGCGCGTGGAACACGAACGCGCCGTCGACACGGCCTGTCGTCATAAGACGGCTGGACGGCGAGCTAGCCCATAACTCGCCGTCCACAGGCCCGACGTTCAGAATGCCTAAACATGTGACATCGCTTTATTCCATGTGACATACAACATTAATTTTAGTATATGCGAAACCTGATACACGTGTCTAGTATTTTTATGTAAAGAGTCTATGTACAAAATTACAAAACTGTATCATGAAAAATCACAAAGTTATAAGCTTGTTCTGTTACCTAGGTCCGCTCAAAATCTTGGTCATCACGCAGCGCGCGCCTCTAGCGTCGTCTTGAGCTCATTGATAATAATAATTTGGCAGTAGGTACCTGAATTATTGCGATAGGTACTTAAAGTCGTTCGGTGTCCAACTTTTAACTTTTTTAAATATTTTTGGGAAAAAATATAACATGGTTTAAAAATTATTGGAATCGATTCAGTTACTTATTCTGAACAAACTATATTCAGGTTTCGCATATACTAAAAATAATGTTGTATACTAAAACTAATGTTGTATAAGCTTATCGGCGCAGGATGGCCTGTACCAGAAGTGTTCATCATAAAGGGGATCAGCTACTTCAATATCAGCAAGATTGAGCCGGGGTATAGCAGTTCCTTGTTGGACGTGGTAACGACAGCGGGTCCCGTTCATGATCTGTCATCAGATGGCAGCCGCCACGTCTACCAACATAACGATGCTCCGCTAGAGTGAGAGTGACAGTCAATGTCACTCTTATCCGACCTTCTTCGGTAGTTGTTAGTAACTTCACAACAAACAGACGGCGCCCTTTGCTGCGCACGTCAAGCCTTTTGGTAGCTTTATGTAAGACCCTTACACCTACGGGTCGGGAGGGACACCGACGCGAAAAGGTTTACCACGTATTCAGTACATCATTCTGAGTTACATAGAATTTTAACATCCATATAGCCGTACCACTGGGGGCCCACAACACAGTATTTCAGGCAGAATGCATGGGCATTTCCCTGGCGGCTTCAGCCATCTCAGCCAGGGGGGTTGTGGACCACTCTATTCGCATACTCTCGGACAGCATGGCTGTACTGTCAGCACTAAACAACCATATAGTCAATTCTGGGTTAATACACGAGTGTCACCAACGCCTGAACCAGGTTGGTAATCTCAATAATATAACCATACAATGGATCAAAGGACACAGCGAGTCCCGAGGCAATGATGCAGCGGACGAACTCGCTAGAAGGGGATCGAGCATGGCAGCTGTGGGACCTGTACCCATCGTGCCACTCCCTTTCGGATATCTACGCACACTGGTAAGGAAACGAACCAGCGAACACATCACAAGCTATGGCTGGACCATGGCGAGTGCAGGCAGGCCAAGGAAGCACTTCCCACTATCGATGGCCGCCTGACCAAACGGGCGCTTCGGCTGACCATATACAGTTACGCACACTAACAGCCGCCATCACTGGTCAAGGCTCTTTTAATAAACACCTCTTTGTCATAGGTGTCACAGACAGCCCCCTATGCCGAGCCTGCATGGAGGAAGACGAAACAGCAGCCCACGTGCTTCTTCATTGCCCAGTGGTTGCAACATACAGGGCAAAGTACTTCGGTAACCCAGGTACTCTCCGCGAGATTATCAGCAACATCAAGGCACTGCTGGCTTTTCTCGGGGAGTTGGGGTGGATCGAATAAATTTCCCACCCGCACGCAAAATATGCGCCTCGACGTGGAGTTGCGGACACCAGCCCGTCATACAATACAATACAATACATAGAATTTTTTCATCGGTTATTTAAAGCAAAATCAGCTGTTTCCAACCAAAGTGCAATACCTACACGGTCAAAATGTATGGAACAGCTGATTTTTTTAAAAATAAATGATGAAAAAAAAAAAATCTGACAACATAGATTAGGTGTACGAGCTCACTCGACTATTTTATGCTGACGCCAGCTGTTACATGTAGGTACTTACGTTTATACCATATTGCATGCGCATTACTGTAATTAATGTTAGTTCAATAAAGCTGCTTGGTGAATACACATGTCGGGGTTTTCTTCCACAATACACATAAGAATTCTCGGCGCACATTGCACCTCAGGGGTAGGACTCCACATATTTTTGGTCCTTCGAGCCGGATTGCGACATCAGGGTTAGATAAAGTACGGAACACATGAAAAAGCATTAAAAAAAAAATAACATTACAGAACATACTTAGTAATATGAAACTTGAATGAGTTTATGAATCTAGTTTTTCTAGAACGGCGTTTTTATGCGCATTTTATTAAATATCAATTCCGTTTTATGATCTAATTAGTAGTTTAATAATACATTATACATTATCATTAATTAGTTTTGCTTCTTATAAAGCCCAATGGTTCCGCAGCTTTGTTACTTTAAAACAATAACAAAACTTTCCGCCATCTGTCACAAGTTAATCAAAACTAGAGTCTACATAACTTCTACTATATTGCTGAAGCATAAACCTAGACAATTCCTCTTCTTGTGATTTTGATTTTTATGAGATTCTGTCCCACTGCTGGGAAACCGGCTCATTAACGTAATAGTTTCATCAAATAAATCTTTGCACTACGTACAGTGACTGATAGCAATTAGCTAACCCACCTTTGTATAAATGATTGAGATTTTTTAGAATACGAATCAATAGAATTTTATATTTTTTTATATTTTATTTGTTTGAGCAAAGTAAGTAAAATATAAAAGAATTATAAAATTCTGTCGATTCGTATTCTAAAAAATCTCAACCATTTTTGCAAAAGTGGGTCAGCTAATTACTATAACTCATTGTACATTACGAGTTACTTTCACGGAGTAGTCTCCTCCTTTATACCTTGCTTACACAGCCGCATATGTTATTATATTCTACGCATCGTAGCATAATGTAATAAAATTTACAAAGATATAAATATCATGAGCGGCAATGCCGAGAATTCGACACTGAGTCTGAGTCGTCAAGGCGTCTCTCGGTAAATCACACAATCTGCCGACTTTAGTGTCTAGGTCATAGCGGTGCTCAATGTGCGAGTGCACAGCGGGATACGAATGTTAAAAATTGTAATTACCATGAGCCAGATGTACGAAGCAAAAGGAGTATGCAAGGATCTTAGCGGGTGGCGTTCTGTGGTATCTCCCCCCATGGGAAAAGGTCGAGGACCTAGGTTCGCCATCAAGTCTATTCTGCTAGTGACTGAATTAAGACAAGAACTTTAACATGCGCAACCAACACAAGTAGAAGCCTTGAAAGAGGTAATGGCTTTTCAGAAAAAGAGGACGCGAAGCAGGTTTAGTTTATAACCGACTTCCGAAAGCAGGAGGATCCACGATTTCTTCACCAATTTGTAAACCGGTTTCAATAATTCTTCTTTGGTTTGGAAGAGATTTATTCAAAGGTATGCCGTAACCATGTTTGGGTAAAAGTGAATCAAACGAAAAAATAGTCACCGATTTCTGAAGCTCAAGTTATTCTCCACTTTTCGGTGTTTTTATCTTAAGGCTGTCACTTTTCTTGATGCCCATCTCAGACCCGGAGCAATCCCATGACAATTCATCAAAGCAGTATTTTAATATGCCAGAGACAATCAGCTGACTACGGAAGAGATTGAAAGTGATGACCAATAGGAACACGATAACAAAGCCAAACATCTTAAAATAGAAATGATTCCTGGAGTAGACAATGTAAAGCTGTACAAGTCTACCAAATAAAGAACAAAACATTGAGACCATCTGTTCTAAAGGAGAACTTAAGGTCATTTGTGTCAAATCACGCGTTTTTTTGCGCGCCATCTAATTTATAGGCGAATGGTGTGCGACGGCATTCCTCCATGTTATCTGACCTTAATCACGAATGCGCTATAAATTAATTACTTTAATAGGTATGGAAATAACGTACGTACTCGTATGTATTACTCCTTTCAATCAATTGATCATCTAAGCCAATCACTTCACCATCAATTGCCTGGAATTCACCTGACACACAACACTGGCTTTCACTAACACGAAACACCACGTAACTACATGCTTAAAATTATGGACAGTTGACAACTCTCGGCGCTGAGTTTTTGTTTAAGTAACCACCCGTTTTTGTTCTTGTAGGATGGGATATCATCAAATAACCCCTTCCGCTCTGGGCGGAGTGGAAGGGAGTGTCAGACTTGTACTGACGAAAACCCATCCATGTTCCTTCTTTGCCCTTTGTGTGCCAGGGCCGCGGTATCTCTTTCGAACAGTCCCGGAGCCCCGGCAGGAAGTAACTACCCCGAGGAACGTCTTCGTTTAGGTTACTTTTGCCCAATAACTTCGTCAATTCTTCTCCGGCCGCTTATCGTAGGCCTTCAAATAGAACTGTGAATTAAGAAAAATCCAGCCAAAAAAGTTTGAACTCGATCAATACATTAGAATAAAGAAGAATCAATAGAATATCAGGATGTAAAATCTCATGTATAAAAGCCCATAATGATCACACTGCTCCTGGGCCACAAGCGTCCTCTCTATCAGAAGGAATGGGCTGTAAGGTAACCCACCGCGCGGGCCCAAGATGAGTGGAAGTGCGCGGAGCTTCCTCACGATGTTTTCCCGTAGTGAGAGTAGTAGTGATGTAACGCGTCTGTCTGAGTTCGAACCCACCCTTCTCATAAGTGGCGCTGTTATCGCTGGCTCATCACTGTTCTACATCGCATGTATGTCTTTTCTAGATATTTCCTAGTATTCAAGTCTCGATGATCGTTCATAGCAGACTAAATGACACCAGTAGAGATTACTTTGCACCACCCTTTATTAAATCAATATGGAAAATGGATTTGTTTTCCCAGTATTCGATTATTCTTGCATAAGTAGAATTAGTTTCCGTAGTAATACATCGCCTTCCGTCATCAGAAACTAACATAATTTACGTTCTTTAACTATAATGGTGTGACCGTGGTACTGCCAAGTCATAAGTCTCGAGTTCGAACCCAAGATACGCACCTCTGATTTTTCGGATTCATGTGCGTATTGTATAATAATCACTTGCTTCGGTGAAGGAAAACATCGTGAGGAAACCAGCATGCCTGAGAGATATTTCTCGACGGCATGTAAAGCCAAGTCAGAGGCCCAAGGGCGGCATAAAAACTCTGACACCAGGTGCGGCACTAACCACACGATAAAGAAAGAAGAAGAACTATAATGTAAAGTATACTGTATGGTAAGTGTTAGGTTTATCACAAAAAGATAGCCTGACCTGCCAGGTCCACGGCTATCTTTTCTTTTTTTTTGTACTTGATAATAATGAATTTTAAAAAAAATGCTGTTTTGTTTCTTAAGACTGTCCTATTTGAGGTTCGTAGACAGTGACTGCCATTATCAACGTCAAATGACATGCCCGATGGATTTCCAAAAACTATTTTTGAGTTTTAAAAATTCTTGCTTAGTTCCCACCTTCGTCATTATAAAGAACTCTTGTGTACATGCTTTTTAACCCAGTGTCAGTGTAGTGTGGACGTTGTTTGCAGTAAATTTAAGATCTTAATTAGGTTTTCTGTTTAGCCTAACCTCTTCTTCTACTCTCGTATTTCCTTTTTCCATGGTATTATAAGGTAGGTAATGTCTTTATATGAAGGTAGATTTTTATTTATTTAACGATTGCCAACGAATGAAACATGAAAAAAATATTCTTAAATACTGTATACATGAAAACTTACACAGTTATAGTTAACCACAGCTAAAACAACAGACACAAATAGACAGATAAAAAGATTTCGCCCAACGTGGGGCTCGAACCCACGACCCTGAGATTAAGAGTCTCATGCTCTACCGACTGAGCTAGCCGGGCTGCAACATCTATTAGCAAAAAGTGTACTAAATGATGCAGAGAGAACTTATCAAATTGGTGTAAACTGTCCACTATGAGATTTTTCAGGAAGTCATATTAAAAACTGCCTCATTGATCTAATGGTCACTAGCACGACTGTTGATTAGGTCCTGGGTTTGATTATCATGTCGGGCAAAGTATTACTGAATTTTTCCATCCATTAGGAATCTCTCAGTGGTATTCAGGAGTTTTGTTGCTCTCTATTACGTGGCTCTTGCGAAATGGCGAAATTTGGATGTACTATTAGTTACACCTTTGTTTATGGCTATGTTAAGAAATATCCATGGCTCTAAAGATCTTTGGCTATTTATTGTCTGAATTCTCGGAGCTGTCTACATCAACTTCTTCCGTGTAATCATAGCTCTGATCAAATCTTTGTTTTTGTACGACTGTTTCAATTCAAACAAAGCTCTATATATATTGAATAGAGCGTTTTGCTTCGTTCTTTAGGTACATGCGGTGTATTTTTCCTTATATCAGGCTCATTTGGTAAACAAATACGGTCCAAATTACTATCATATTTTTTTTCAATAATCATCTCATTTGTTATTATAGTCATGACAATAAACACGTCACCCCAGGACCTATTGTTAGTTGGGTTGTTCAAGAGTATGTTTGGTAAGAAAAACTTTGAGAGGGAGGCTAACAGAAGAATCTAGCTGGGCTGGGCATCATTTGGGAAGCTTCGTCGGGTCTTCTCGTCGCGAATTCCACAGAGCCTAATAAAAGCTAAGGTCTTCAATCAGTGCGTCCTGCTTGTTATGACTTATGTAGCCGAAACGTGGAAACACACGGTAGGGCTGGTCCATAAATTCAAGGTCGCTCAGCGAGCTATGAAACGGGCTATGCTTGGGTCTCTCTAAGAGATCGCATCCGGAACGAAGTGATCCGACATAGAACCAGAGTTGTCGACATAGCTCACAGAATACGTAAGCTAGAGTGGCAATAGGACAGATTTTGATTTTGCCGAAGATGAGAACTAAGTCTGGCAAAAAAATGTTAACATTTGAAGGAGCACAATTTTACAACCAAATACCCTCATGTATTAAAAAATTACACTCATTCAATGCATTCAAAACTCTGTTAGCGGAATATTTGATCACAAATCGTAAAATCTGAATTCATTGGATGGCTGTATACAATATAATAAGTGCTACCGTCACGTCTGTGACGAACTTTAAATATAATTTATACTAAGCATTGTTCTCATGTAAGTGACTTTGTGTCTTTTTTGAGAATAAAATATCTTTAAACCTAATAGGCCGGTCATATTAGCCGTAGAACCGATGACCTTTGGGGTAGACGTGTTCGCGAATCTGCAAACGTAAAGTGGGACGCCCTCAGGCTCGGTGGAGTGATCTTCGCAGGGTGTCTGGTAGCAACTGGATGAGAGTTACTGAGAATCGAGTTGAGTGCCGTGCGATTGAGGAGGCCTATGTCCAGGAGTGGACTGCTGTAGGCGGATAATGATGATTTAAATCGAAACCGTACAGTATCAAAATGTGCCTAGCAAATTCAATACAATTTTCATGTGCAATAAAAGTGTATTCAAATCCCTTTTTTTTTCTCTGAGTCAAAATCTCATTTGATCCGTTTTCATATTCCACTACGTCAATAATTGCCGTGGTATTGCTCTACTGTGATTTTAATAGACGAGCAATTTAAGTTCGTAAACATTTAATTTCCATGACTATGCTTTGCTTGTTTACTAAAAACGACAAACAAAATACACTCAAAACTTTTATTAAACTAGCTGTTGCCCGCGACCTTCGTTCGCATGAAATTATTATACAAAAATATGACACCTCCCTTTTTTAACCCCCGACGCAAAAAGAGGGGTGTTATAAGTTTGACCCCAATGTGTGTTTGTGTCTGTCTCTGGCACCGTAGCTCTTAAATGAGTGAACCGATTTGGATGCAGATATTTTTATTTGAAAGCTAGTTTCCATTTTAGACATGGGGGTGAAAGTGGTGATGAATAATCGAATATTTTCAAATATACCCAAGTGGGATATCAAATAAAAGAGCATGATGTGTATATTACAATTAGACATGTTTTATCAAAACCGTTTTGGAGATTAGCCGGAACAAACAGATAGACAGGCAGACAGACAGACAATAATTTTAAAAAATGTGTTTTTTTTATAAGTTCCGTATATATTTTCATATGCATTCAGTAAAACCTATTATTTTGATATTACACACAGACACTTCAATTTATTTGTACCTATAAATGTATATATTCGCGTTAAACACAAAAACTATTCAAGTGATTATAAGAGTATTGTTTGATCAAACATATTATTGACTGACTGACACTTGAAGTCTAGCACTAGGTGGCCTTAAATTGTTTGGCTGGTCGTGCAACAGACTGGAAGATACTGTGGTGTGAACTGAAAAACGTAAAGAAACTACCTGAGAATAGTTTAGGTAATTGAAATGTTTGAATAGAGTTGTTAATAAAAACTATTACAAGAAGTGATAAGTGTAATCCAATCGAATTTCCCGATTTTCCTCGTCGACAACAGCGCCACCTACAGGGTTCCACTATAACTAATAACCACCCGGTGTCCCCATACCGGCACTGTTTTTTATTTTTATTTTATCTAAATTTTTTTTTACGTATCTTAATTTTATCTGCAATTTGAATGTCTTTTAATTTTATCTTATTTTAATTTACATTTTGATTTTAATGCTAATTTTGATTTTAATGCTAATTTTGATTTTAATGCTAATTTTGATTTTAATGTTAATTTTGATTTTAATTTCGTTTTTAATGCTAATTTTGATTTTAATGTTGTAATGTTGTTGTTAATGTTGTTGTTTGTTTTTTAAATTCTGATGGTGATTTCAATGTTAATTTATTTTTAATTTAAATCGGACTGTATGGATCAAGTTATTTTAAATAAATGAATTTTAGTTATAGAGATTTCTAGTGGGCACTTATTACCCGACTGCCAAGGAAGGGAGAAACTCTACTTCGGTTTAACAGACTATATTATGAGCTGAAAGTCTAAGTTCAATACCCGCATTAAGTTTAGTAGCTGGCGGAACCCAATTACAAATTAGAAACTGAAAGAAAACTAATAGGTTTACTTTGTTTATATTTTTTTTTTGTTTTCTATTCTCAATCTTGTTTCGATCTTGTTAGTGCATTTCTTTTAATTATTTTTTTGCTGTTGGGTTTTTGGTTTTTTTAATTATTTATTTAACAAAAAAAAAATGAGTTCTGAGAACTATTTTTATGCATCAAACAATCATTTGTAAAGCCCGGCCAGTAGATTATCTCAGGTCAAAAGATCACATTCTATCAATTCAATTTAAAAAACTATTATTCGGTTGGTACAACTACTGAAGTGCGACGGAAGTCGGAAAACGAAAGCTTGGAAATTTCACTTAATTGACGGTGGTCATTATCATTATTTTATCTCTAAAAACGGAAACTTTTAAATCTTTTATGTCCATCTGGAGAAACAAGCTGTGGTCACAAAAAAACTGATTATTTAACTGAAAATTTATTAACATTTACTTTACATTACATTATTTTATATAACATAACATCACGCCTGTTACCTTTGAAGGGTTAGGCACATTTCGCCAGTTATGTTTAAGTTCCATATAATACAGGGCGAGCCTATTACCATGAACCGGACACAAATCTGCTGCTGAGTTATTCTTGACGGAAAAACCCAATGCCATCATTTTGTGCAATTATTTGATAATGGCAATACATACATTTGCAGTAGCTTTATCATAATATTGGCATTTGTCTCGACTGCCTGAACTCATTATACTTCACATGAGGTCGCGAACTGAAATAACAGTTATCGATCATTGTGTGTTTAACTGCATTATTATCTTGGATGGCTTCCATTCAACCGCATCTGATAAGCTTGTCAAAGTGGAACTGATTTATTTTCAGCATTAACACTTCGTTGCCACTTCTTTTAATTCTTGAATCATTCATATCGCGACAAACACGCTCTTTTGGTAATGTTTTTAGCAATAGGATATTAAATTGATTTTAATTACCTTGCCACCTCAAAAATCTTCAATATGTCGTGTATTAATGATTCTTCACTGTGATTTCGAATAGGAAATACAGCTAATATTACTGAAAGTTTAAACAAACAGGCGAGACGTCAGCGGCACCGAAAAATCTGATTAACCATTTTGATGTGTAACAAATGTATATCAATCTATTTATCAAACAGGCCGAAGAACCATCAGGTCTTCACCGCTGTGTAAATCTTCAAGCAGCTTTAAACATGATGTACAATGATGTGCTGTCAAATGATGTCTCATTAGCCTGTAACTCCAGAAGGTATGCTGCATAAATTGTGTATTCATAGCATCATCATAACATGAACCCTGTAATCCCCGAATTGTTAGGCAGATGTACACCTAATAGTACACCCACATTCCGCCAGTTATGTTTAAGTCCCATGTAATAGGGGGCGAGCCTATTGCTATCAACCGGACATAAATCCAGACTCCGTGGCTGCTACTGAGAAATTCCTGATGGAAAAATCCAATAACACTTTGCTCGAGCTGGGAATCGAACCCAAGACCTCATACTAAGCAGTCGCGCTTGCGACACACAGAACAACGATGCAGTTTGTGTATTCACTGAGGGGAAGAAGTTCTTCAAAGTTTCTTAGTGACCGAGTGGCATCCAAGGAATAGGAAAAGAAAAGTAGTGGTAGCAGCAGCGCGATGGTCAGACGGCATTGTTTTCATCGCAGGAATAGTAACCTGGATGGTAATGGAAAGAAATAAAGAAAACGTATTCATTTGACTCGCACAGGACAAAACAATCAAACAAAATTAAATAAGAAGAAAATAACACAAAAAAAAATAAGCCATAGACTTTTTGATTGGTATATTTTTTAATATTACAATGCATAGACAAATTGATCCTATACGAGGCTAAAAGACCTCTATCTCAGTACGGTGCTGTAACATTAAAAAAATATGTCGTAAGTGATGGGACAGGAACGTTGAGATTGGCACAACTACCTATAATGTATAAAAGTACTCTGTGGGTACAACCAAACCAGTAGGGTTAAGTCAGACAATGATGATGAAAAGTTTCACCGTCCTGCTATTTAATGAAGACTACTTCTTTCTAACAAATAGACCGCTATCTACTGCTACTGAAACCATGTTGACCTTACACCTGGATGCTCAACTTTGTCCTCTGGTTTATTTTAGAAATAGCTTCATAACATTAAAACTGTTTATATTTATAAGTTTCCTTGTTATATAAAACCTCTGTATAAACAACCAGAAGTCCGGTAGTTTGTATTGTTATTATGTGTTCGTTGTTATGATAGCAGACAAAGTATTACATATTTGTATCAGTATGCAGTGTTTTGGTTTTGACTGGCAATGATATGATCTAAACTGGGTCTTATTGAACTCTCAGGGCATTCAGCCCCGTTAGCACACAAACGGAGAGCGGAGAGGAAACGTGTGGTATTGATTGAAATCCGTACCTTTTTCAGAAACAATAGGCATAGATTTCAGGATAAGAATACTGTTTTTTTTTTTTTGAATAAATAAAATCTACATCGCGGTAGTTGTCGTGGTATGAGCATGCGGAGGAATGAGAAAAATGTCGTGAGGAAAGTTTTGAGTATGACTGTGAAAGGGTATAAGAGTAGAGGAAGACCAAAGAAACGATGGATGGACTGACTGTGTGAAGGATGATATGGCACGAAAGGAGGTGTCTGATGAGATGACGAGTAATAGAGAAGTATGGAAGAAGAAGACATGCTGCGGCGACCCCTAAGTAATTGGGACAAGGGCAAGAGAACGATGAGTCTACATCGCGGAGCTCGTATCTCCATTGGTCAAATCTTGCACATCTCGGCACCACTCGCTCGTCTACGATTTTGTGGAAACCGGGTGTTATGACTGGTCGATAAAGAACAAAAAACTGTATTTACTATAGACCGACCGCTTTAATCACTCCTCGCGAAGGTATTAAAGGTATTTAAATTGTTAAATGGAATATTCTGAAGTTTGATCACGTATTGGTTCAATTAGTATCGTAATACCTACGTGGATTATGGTTATTTTAAAGTAAATAACCTGAGGGATATTGTTAAGACTTTGTGAACTCTTAGTCTGTCTTCGATGGGACAAGGCGGCGGCCTCATTAAAGCTGTCGGTCATATTGTAGTTATGTGAGATACTTTGGTCTGCAGGCTCAAAGTGGGCCAAGTTCAAGTCAATAAACTTAAATAATAAACCCTTAGCTAATCTATTGGTGCCTATTGTATTCTATTTATTACTCAGTAATTAACTTGTTTGTTGCTGGACATAAAATGTAATTGAGTTGTCGTGAGTAAGACCAAGCCCTACCTTGTACCAGTTGCCTTTGATAGTCTTACAACTGTGTTCTCTTCCAGAAAATGTATCGATTTACCAGCCAATCGCAGTCCACCTCCACCCTGGACATAGGCAGAGCTATGCTATGCCTAGGTCGTTGGGGAGAGCCCAAGCTACGCCACAATACGCTGATCTCCGCCTTCCTCACCCAGTCTATCGGTCCTACGACAGTCATGGTCGAAAAGATGAGAAAAGTAGTAGTACTAGTACTTTTTTTTTCTTTTTAGGATGGAAAATCATCAAATGACCCCCCCCCCCTCGCTCTGGGCGGAGCGGAAGGGAGTGTCAGACTTGTACTGACTAAAACCCATCCATGTTCCTTCTTTGCCATTTGTGTTCCAGGGCCGCGGTATCTCTTTCGAACAGTCCCGCAGCCATCGGCCCATGCGGACCCCTAGGTGGTTGCTGACATCTCTTTGAGGCGCGTGTGGAACACGAACGCGCCGTCAGTACTACTAGTACTAGTAGTAGTACTACTTCCTGACGTAACAAGACAATGCTAAAAGTAAAGAAAAGACAGGTAAATAGAATACTGAGAACGAAAGACGTAGACATAACGCCTTCCAGCACACAGGAGCAATACTGGAACTAATTACCAGGACCACACAGTGGACCCAGATGTTTTTAGTCGTTGTTTATCCGCAGAAGTTTGGCTGATCTGGTTTATTGGGTAGGCAGATGGGGAACACCCCAATTGTATTGTTGACAGATGAGTGATAGAAACAGCACCTCCTTTTGGATTTATGGAGATCACAGTGAGTCAACTGGCCTACTAACGTAACGCAAAACATTGATTCACTCAACATACGTTCATAAAATTTTACACACGCAGGTAAACAGTAAACGTAAGAACAGAGTTAGAATTGATTGAGTCAATTCGTATGATTACCTCATCTAAGACAACAGTACTGTTGCGAAAGAAAGCGCGCACGCAGAATAATTAGTGAGGCCTTCATTAAAGTTAGTACAGGTGGCAAAAGAGTTAGGTGTACAAGTGAAATTGCACTGTAAAGACAGGTAAGTTCATGCAAAAACTTTGCTAGTAAATATAAACTTAACTAAGAACAATATTATTGTTGTGAAGGCAAAGCTAATTCAGTTCAAGTTACATTGACAGGATTATATTTGTAGGTAGTTTGTCAATCTCTCAGAGAGTTGGCTAGTCTTCACCCAAAGAACAGCACTCCACTCCACATCCATAGATTCTTCTGCTCGATAACGTAATTAAGGCAACGAATGCTATTGAACTGTCAAAATGAGAGGCATTGACACTGTAAGTGTGTTACGAATTTACCCCGCAGCAAATGGTCTTCTAGGTGCGCACCTATCTCTTTTGTCACCTTACATTCAACACATCTGGGTTCATAAGCCTTCATCAATGAGGTTTCTTTGCGCAGTTCACACATGCAAATTCAAGGTGTCACTTAGAATGATGATATCATATCTCTCAGCCAGAACTCGTGCTGATGGAAATACGTCTCCTCGAAAAATTGCCACAACGTTATTGTTATAAGCTTCTCGACAGCGTATGTAGGTCAATTCCAAAAACATTATTTGCTTTTCGTAGTCGTTATCGCTGATTTGAATGTGTGTGTCTTATTCTTCTTCCCTCAGGGCATCCATCAGTTACCAAAATATTAGTGTCGTGATTATTTCTTCTTAATTACAATTTGGACAGTCGCCCAAGTTGGGTTCAACGTAACCCAACATCATCACAAGTGAAGTCATCTTGATTTCAACCCAAAAAATGACCTAGCAACAGACACCTAGGTCAGTCAACTCTCAATTTTGCTCGTCTGTTAAAAAACCAAGCAAAAAGCTCGCATTAGCTGGTCCAAGAGATGACTCACATTATCATTACTCGGATGAATCACTACAAATCAATTACCGCTTGATATCTACTACCGGAACTAAAGCAAATTACATCGTACAAGATACCTCTGCTACACAGTTCGTAAGATAAACAGTATCACAACTACGGACAACGCTTAAATTGATGCAGTCGCAGACCAGAATCACAACACGACAGAGAAGCGAGTATCGCTATGTTCTTGGCTGGTATCTTATCGACAAATACGGTAAAGTTGTGTATGGCATTAGTAAAAACCTAGTTCATCACCATCATCGACTAAAAGCAATCCCATGCTGATAATCGATAATGTAATAACAGATAATGACGGCACGGTTGGCGCAGTGGCTAAGCGATTGGCTGATGCGCTGTGTGTCGCTACATGTAGTTGTTCCGGGTCTGGCTATTTGTGTATGTGAGTTTTAAATGTTTGTAAACGCACCCACGATACAGAAGAAATTCCTAGTGTGGGGCACAGTTTAAAAAAAAATGTCCTGTCCAATTTTTATTCTTCTTCAGCTACTCTCGTCCAACAGCTACCAGCTGCTGCTGCTGCTAGTCTATTTGATATACTGTCATATTATTAAACTGTGCCTTTACCGCAAAAGTTGTGACTAGACAGGTTATAGATGCGATACCCTTAGGAGATAGTGAGTTACCTGCCACCACTTATGCCGTATCTTGATTAAGCCGTGAGCTGTACCTGTATTACTTTCAACTCTGAATTTCTATTAGTAGCTGTAAAGGAAAAGCTGTCTTCTTCCGTAGTTATTGGTGTCGAAAATTTGAAGATTTAGTTGATTTGTAGATTTAGTTTAGTACGTTATATTTTAAATATGATTTTGTACCCTATCACAATGTTGTCCTATTTAACCCAAAGGTTGACTGGTAGAGAATGCCTTGTGACATGCAATCTGGCTATGTACCAATTGTACAAGAAGTTTAAATAACTAAATAAACGCCTAGCTCGAATCGTTAAAATGTCGATGAAAATGTCTTAAGAGAAGCTTTGTATGTCAGTATGAAAGTGGCTCATAGGGATGGCTATAAGAGTAGGGGATCACCAGAGAAATGATGGATATGATGTAAAAGATGATAATGTCTTGAAAGGGGTTTGATTATTAATATGACAAGTTTGGAAAAAGACATGCTGCGCTGACCCTAAATAAATTGAGATAAGGGCCGAAGACCTCCCACTAGGTAGGCCGATGCCCTGGTGAAGGATGCAGGGATCCGCTGGATGCGAGTCGCACGGGACCGGTAAATGTGGCGACACTTGGGGGAGGCCTATGTCCAGCAGTGGACGTCTTTCAGCTGAAATGATGATGATGATGATGATGATGAAGGGCCGAAGAACGATGGTGGTCGTTAGAATGAATAACAGCGAGATTTGACACACCTTATCGATGAACTTGCTAACCTATCACCAATTTCCCTTCATTAATTAAATCCAATTAATACTAATCTATGTGCGTTTGAAAATATATGAGACACATAAAAGCGTTAATATAATCCGTGCACACCCGACACCTATAAAAATAACAATAAATCACGTTTAATTACCATTTTACGATCGAATAGTTTTATAGACAGATTACCATAATTAAATGATTGTCAGAGACTGTAGGTGACTATGGAGACAACCTTGAAAATTGCGCAGTTAGGTGTCCTCACTTTGGTTCAACCTTTTGATCGTAGTCAAAAGTCAAATTATGACATACTAGCTTCAGCCCTCGACTCCGCATCTATAAAAGCCTACAAGTAACCTCATTCACTCGAGATTTAAAATCTCCAAGTCAATCCTGACAGAGACGAAAGACTGTAAGGTACTGGAATGTTTTGAGCAGAATGATTTGATTTGTCTTCTATCTATCTTACTCTGTGGCGGTTAAGTTAAGGTTAAAAATACCGGTGTAGGCCTTAATATACACAATCTATGTCGTTGTGTCACACGTCCTCCTATTACGTTAGTTTGTCTTGTTACTTGCTGGTCATCTTGACATAATCTGGTGGTTATAACACAAGATCGTCACTCCCTAGCTAGTAGTACTAAAGACCTTTTTCTGCAACGCAGTTCGTAATCCCAAGTTTACCACCACCGGCGCGTCGCCGCGCACCGTGGTGAGTGCTAGTAGGTAGTCAGGTTGTCTACCGAATATCATCATTCATCATTAAATACCCCCCTCCCCCCGCTCTGGGGGAGAGGAAGGGAGTGTCAGACTTGTACTGACTAAAACTCACCCATGTTCCTTCTTTGCCCTTTGTGTTCCAGGGCCGCGGTATCTCTTTCGAACAGTCCCGCAGCCCTGGCAGGCACAGCTGGAACACAATTCCAGGCTCTCGACAGTTGAAACCCATCCTCCCGGTTGAAGTTCCTATATTTGGTAATCTCAATAGCTTAGCTAAGACTAAGCTCTTCGCTTTTCTCGGTCTTAGCTTGCTTAAGCTAAGACTATTTCATGAAAAAGTCATTCAATAGGATTAAATGAACATGAGGGTGGACCGATGACCTGGTGAAGGTTGCAGGGTTCCGCTGGATGTGAGTCGCACGGGACCGGTCAATGTGGCGACACTTGGGGGAGGCCTATGTCCAGCAGTGGACGTCTTTCGGCTGAAATGATGATGATGATGATGATGAACATGAGGGTTATATTGAAGCTTCATTTTTTACGGTAGCGAATCATATTCTAATCAACATACAACCTAACACTGACCGGCAAATTGTAAAAATAATTAAGACAAATTGAATCGCGCGGTTACCCTGGCTATTCCACCTTAACAGAAAGTTGCTAGTAAAGAACATTGTAGCTCATATTTTCAACGATAAGAAAGCAAAAACACAATAAGCAATTACTCACGTATTTATCTTAGGAGTGAATGGACAGCAAGCATCAGTCGGTTCTAGTCACTAGCGAGCGCTAGATAAACGACTGACAAGGCATTGTTAGTGATTTTGGACTTTCTTTCAAACTGTATGGGGTACTTTTTGCATTCAAAGCTTTACCCGCAGTGGTTAGCAAGGTTTCTTTCTCTGGGAGTTGATCTCTTTGTCAGCTCTTGGTTAATGGGCATTAAAACACAGTTTTTGCAAAACTGCGATTATAGGTGTGTGTTTTTTCTGCTAGGATATGGACTTTGAAAATAGCTAATGGTCCTGTGCACTACCATACATTCAAATTGAGGTATTCATATGAATGTATTTAACAAAATATAAGGCACATTTCAAAACTAAACCAAATCTTAAGAATAATTTATTTGCTTAAAATAAAGGTGTTACCAGATGTACAAAAGGTGGTTTAGGCACAAACCATATTTTACATTATTAAATACCTGATGCATATTTTAGTGAAATAGTAGCCAATATGGTTCTAAAGCTAATATTAAACTTAAATAATTACAAAGATAGTATAGTAATAGTAGTTTTCTAATATACGATGATTGCACTATGAGGTAGAGTGAGAGCAAATATTGATCCTAGAACCTGATGTTGTCGAGATTGCTCCTCAAATAATATAGGGCTATCGCAGCAAACTTTTATTACAACATCTAGTCTAGACGTTCTTACTGATAGCTATGCTACATTGAGAACGGAGCGAGGTACCGAGGTACCTTGCAAATTATATAACTAGTTTTTTGTTGGAAATTGTCTCAACAATGTTTAATGTTGGAATAGGATTATGGAGTCACGCTTGTATTTCTCCAATCAGTAGATAAATATCTACATTGCACCAGTTCTTATAATGCCAGTCCATGCAAAAAGAAACGAGACTATTGTCACTAACTGAACACACCAATATTCCAAAGTTCCAAACGACTGCTTAGACATTTCTGAAAAACCCCATAGCAACCAATCAACAGCCAGACCCGGGCATCGTTCTCAATAACTTCTTTTTAAACAAAATACGCTTGCGTTTGGCCGTAACTCGGCTGATATGAAGCGATGACGCAGCCTAGGGTGGAGCACGCTTACCTAGAAGAAACCGATTCACTCGAACTTTGAAGAGACAGATTATAATGACCGGGAAACAGAAAAGCTAGTAGTGAATCCCACAGATTGGCGATACGCTCAATAATTGTGGAAGCATTGTTCAGATTCGTGGAACTTCAACCATAAAACGGTGACGCTTCGCCGTATCTTTGCTCGTCCGATGCTAGACTGACTTGTTAATTATAGTCAACATGTTTGACTAGCTGAGCTTTAAACCGAACCATTCGAATTCTACATAAGAGATAATTATGCAGGATACATTTATTTTAAAAACACTAAAGAAACAAACATCATTTTCACTCGAAATGAAAACATCTCATTTGTCAGTGTTACGTGCCTCATGCGCCTGCACTCGTACAGTCAACGACCGCGGTTCACGGTCGCCTTTTTGCTATTTCTTTAAAGCAACATTATTTTATGTCTCGTCGGTTTACAGCGAATTTCCTGCTGGTATTCAGCGATGATCTTATTTCTTTACATGTAAGATGAAGGGTGTGACTGTCTGTTTGGCGAGGCGATATATTTTGTCATGACGGCTAAGTAATAGTTTGTCTTGGGTTATTTGAAATGAAAACTCTTTTATGCCAGACGCTTTTTTTTCTCCAAACTCGCTTATAATTTAACGAATCAAATCTAATGGGTGTAAAAAAACCCTTAACGTAACCGAAAGGCATTTGTTCTCCCGATCATTGCGATGTTTTTTTTTTTTGTTCTGGACCTATTGGACTTCAGAGTTACAACTTCATCACACTATTCAACTTTTTAATGTTATATCTACATGACCCCTGTACTATTCAAAGCATCCATCATGGCAATGTCTGGACTGCATTGAGTCTTACCCTAAACCATGATTTTTCACCCAAAAAAAAAAAGTCGTTTCTTAGCAATTATTTTTGTGTAGAGTTACACAGTTTGATGTACAGAATGCTTGGTTGGCGGCTTCGTGAAGTGTCCGTTAACACCTTTTATAGTGCTTCATGTGTTTTTACAGCACCATCCTAGCAATGTTATTCATCAGCCAAAAGAACCACGCTACCTCCCAAAACTGCCAAACTTAAGTGGCAGTGGGCAGGGTACATTGCTCTCAGAACGGATGGCCGATGGGGCCGAAAAGTTCTGGAGTGGCGACTGCGTACCGGAAGACGTACCGTTGAAAGACCTTCCACTAGCTGGACCAATGACCTGGTAAAGGTTGCTTGGATCCGCTGGATGCGAGACGCACGGGACCGGTCAATGTGGCGACACTTGGGGGAGGCCTATGTCCAGCAGTGGACCTATTTCGGCTGAAATGATGAAGATGCCTGCCATATGTCTAGTTGCATTGTAAAAATTAAAGCCAGTGTGAAGTTCCTGACGTTGGATAAATAATTATGAATCTCTAGGAAGAAAATATGCTAAATAAGTGCGAACGGTAAGATGTAGTTCTGGATTAGTAAAATATTTTGATCTTCCAGTTCAAAGCGTTTTCAGCTTCTAACTTCACTTTAAAATAGCAATCGTCTCGCATGAATGCAAGTTTATCTCAATCATCAGGTCAGTTCAGTTCAAAGGAGCAGTCCTAACCAAAATTATATCGCTTGTCCATTTGGCCCAATTATTTGTTTGTATGACTTCGACGAATCGCTAATCTCTGTTCTATGCTGAAGTGTGTCTGTGTGTAGATTATCTCGAGAATGGCCGAGCTAATTGTGATGATGCTCCGATTTAAACTGAGTGAATCCAGATACGTTATAAAAAGAGATTTTGTTTGTTTGCTATGTGTTACGGTTACTTTAGAAACTGTCTGACTAAGCACAAATGTTGTTCACCTTTATAGTAGCTTTGCTAATAAAAGATTGGCGTTGGTCTACGATTTAGAATCAGTGACTGAAAACGGCTGAAAATATTTCAAACAAACATCTGCTTGATTTTTAGTCTACCAATGACAGATCCTCTCAAACGTGGGTTGCATTGAGTGGCTGACATTATAAACCTAAAACTTTGACCAAACATGAAGATCAATGAAAACACTGAGGGGTATCATTCATTGAAACGTGTTAAGAGTATAATTTTAATTGAAAGTCGAGAAAACTCAACAACAAAAAAAAACTACCAATCCAAATGATGAATCATTAATTCTCTCATTTTTTTCTTCGGCATCCCCTTAAACAAATTTGATCCCTCGCCATTGACGTGTACCACTTCATTCCGCCATAAAAACAAGTACGTACGTATGCACCCACACTACACCTGCTAGATAGAACAACAAACAATTAGTTAGAAACAAATCCTCAAACATTCGCAGCAGGCGAGTGAAAACAAATAAACTTTCACAATTAGTTAGCACCTCGGGTCAATAGCCGCGCGGAAAACATTTGGATTGCCTCAACAGATTTGCACAAGTACTAGTCTTTGAGCATGGGTTTACCTGTCACAAGAAAAAATAGGCATTAGGACCAAGGTGGTAATTTATATGCGGACGTATTATTGGAGGACTGGGCGAGACACGTTGCTCGGGGCAACTGCCAAGTCTCCAAAAGGTGGATCGATGAACTGGTGACATTTCATGTGTAGGTTCCGAAAGAACTCCATCTTGATGTAGCACCGTTTATGGCTTATACCTATATGGCATATGATTCCTAGCCACATTCTATTCTTCAATCTAAGTATAGCATTCGGTTAAACTGGGGTCTTCTTGAGGATAATGGGATGCAGCGTTGAACGCTGTCAGGATACATACATGGAAAGGTGATATTCGCAGGGTGGCCGGTAGTAGCATAGGCAGTCGCTCCATGTAAAATTCTGATATTCAACCGCATCTGGTTAGACTGGAACCCGACCCCCACATTGTTGCGAAAACGGCTAGCCAGGTGATGATCAGTAAATCCTTCAGTATTGCCAGTTAATTTTTATTCAATAAAAAACTTGTTATAGTACAAAGTTCAAACATTATGAAACAAGAATTTTAAATGAAAATGTGTCAGCAATACATTTGAAATTAAAAAAAATCAACTAACTTTTGGAGGACACTGTATATATTTGTTGGATATATCAGGATTTACTCCGTTAGGCTTGTACATCATAAGCGAAGACGATGGGTTTCGTGCTATGAAAACACACTGGGTGCGATACACTGTTTCTTCACCGACTTTTGAAGCTATTTTTGCTGAAGTTTTTTTCACTTTTTGTTATTTTTTACGGTTTGTTCTTTTACAGTCGGTAGGTAGTCAGTGGCCCAAAAAGTCTGGGAACTAGTCTTACTAAGGGGTATCGTATTACCTAGTACTGACTGGGTTGTGGAGGTCAGGTAGGCAGTCACTCCATGTAAAATACTGGTATTCAGCTGTATCCGGTTAGACTGGAAGCCGACTCCAATATAGTTGGTAAAAGGCTAGGCAGATGATGATAAATGTATAGTTGTATTCTTTCAGGTTATCTAGGTGAGCTATTAATAATTTGGTGCGATACACAGTTTCTAGCAAAACTACTTGAGATTACAACTTTACACAATAACACGGGGAACAATGAATCGGGTACAGTTCCAAGACGTCTCAACTCCGCCGCGATCCGACACTGAATGTCGCCCTCGCCTAGGCCATCAGGGCTCTGTAGAAGCACGCTGTGGTGTGGGTAGACTAGTAAGTAGGTCACGTGATGTCACCACTGCATACTTTCAATTCATTTTAAGCCCGTACCAATGACCGGATCCGACATATTTATTACCTAAGTAATCTGGAAGCAGTAAGTTTCGTCTGGAAAATGTTTTCGCGTCACGACTGATATGGGAGATACTATTTCAAAAAAATATATAAAACTAGATATAAACTGTTTATAACCATAGATTTAAACAGCTTTATATCCCAGAGAACAATCCATTTGAACATTTTTTCCCCTTGTCAGTTGGAAACAGGAAAACATGAATGGTTTTCCCGAATTCCTATTTTGAAAAGACTTACGCACACAGCAGAAGAATGTAGAAAATAAACAAGAAATGGTTGCTGTCGACATTCCTATAAGCACTAATATAAACAATGTAACTCAAATGTTGAGTGTTCCTCCGAAAATATTAGAAAAGAAAAAGCAAAAGGTGAAACAAAGAAATTTGATTTATGACCGCGTTTTCTTCGGCAATTAGCAGAGCTATCTGTGAGGGACCTCATGTGTATACCAGCAAGACTAGTATTACTGCCAACAGTGACCGCTTACAATCATCCAGACACCGTGGTAAAAACTATACAAAAAGCAGCATCAGTAATCAGCATGCTGGTGCACTATGGGTACAACCTATTTCGCCAGTTAAGTGGGCGAGGCGGCGAGCCTTTTACCATCAACCGTGCTCAAATACGTGAGAAGTTCTTTGTGGAAAAACCCAATAACACTGCCCGACATGAGAATTGAACCCAACACATGCTCAGCAAAAGTGCTTTACGATCAGTATAATCTATGTAATATAGAATAGTTTGCAGTCTTGAAAAGTCAAAATAAAAAGTTTCATGGACATTTTTAATACGATCATCCATCAATATTTTTATGTGAACATATAATTTTAAACTTACATCAAAAAGAAATAAGCACAGAATATTATACTGAAATTATTTATGATCTGAGAGTTATATTCATAACGTCGGTTTATTTGAGACAGACGTCATGGAGAGAAATTAATGACATTCAACAAAAAGAGCAGCTACACTGAAAGCTGATTAGAAGAGACACAAATACATATGTCTGCTCATTCAGGAACATGAATGGAGTTTGGTTTCAATTAAAATATGGCTAAGATTGATTGAAAGGCGACTAACACTAGCCAGATGGGAGTAAAAACTGGAAGGGGACGCCTTAGAAGGACAAACACGAACGTTTGCGAGTGCTACGCACCTGACGTTTTTGAGGAATGTCACCAGTAAGGTATGACTGGTGACATTCCTCAAAAACGTCAGGTGCGTAGCACTCGCAAACGTTCGTGTTTGACCAAATATACGGGGTGGAACGGACACCGACACGAAAATAGTTATCACGTATTCAGTACATCATTCTGAACCACTTTTCTAGGAAACAGGTGAATTCTTTTTTAATAACTGATGAAAAATGTCTATCTCCCCTATAGACATTTTTCATCTTTACATTACTTCTTTAATACGCTTTCTGATGTGATAATCGCAGTCGTCATCGCACTGTCGACTCCTCGAAGGGCGCTCTCTCGTCTTTTAATATTAGTATAAGCACCTACAAACCTACCTACCTACTTACTCTTACTTAAATAAATAAATAAATAACAGAGACAGTCGGATAATTTTCGACATAATTAATAGCAGGAACTTGCAGGAATACTCAGTTGCTACCTACTACATAATAATAATAATTGGTATAGCTATCATGTCTTTATGTAAAAAAAATGAAAAAAAAAGGCCAACTGCCCCATAGACATTTTTCATCAATTATTAAAAAAGAAATCAGTTGTTTCCTACAAAAGAGGTACAACACCTACACGGTCAAAATGTACGGAACAGCTGATTTTTGTTTAATAACCGATGGAAAATTTCTGTGTACTCAGAATGATGTACTGTAGTAACCGTTTTCGCGTCGGTGTCCGTTCCACCCCGTATAAACGTACACAAAACAACAAAAGTATGTAAAGATCGTAGCACGGGCCGTTCAGGAGTTTCTAACTGACCCCATGGAAAAACGGCGTGAGTTTATGTATGAATGTATGGTTTCCTTTAGTTTAATATTATTATTAGTAAACTGAACGCTGTTCATTGTATGTTTACATGATACTTGAAGACTGTTTCATATTTAGTATCTACTAATGATCTATAGACCGACCGCTTTAATGAGTGAATATTAAGGTTGATCACGTATTGGTTCAATTAGTATCGTAATACCTACTGGATTATGGTTATTTTAAAACAAATAACCTGTGGACTTTGTGGACGCTTAATGTGCCTTTGATGGCCTTGCCCCATCGGAGGACTCATTAAAGCAGTCGGTCTATACACGCGTGTTCTACTAATCAAATCAAAGGGTTTGTCAATAAAACAAGTCGTAAACATTAAACAATTTACTTTCAATCTCATACATACGCAGTATCGTCCACAATTCTATTAGTAACTAAGTTAGAAGAGGCTGGGTTTTGAATAAGCACCAGTGAATATCGGCACGTGTAGGATTCTATCAACGATCATGAACAAGAAAGGTTTGTTAGCAACGAACTGTTCGGGCATCATCCGGGACTCGAAGAACCCTGCAGTAGCCGCGGCAGCCACCGTGCCATCTTCAGTAACCTCTATATCAGCTTTCTGGATGAAGTTGGACAAGAACAACTGGTAGTCAGATATACCAGGGAAATTAGCCTGTTGGTGGTCAAAAATAGTCTTTATACCCATGTCTATTAACAGCTCTTTCAAATTATCAATGTCGGAAGATATCTTGAATCTTGGAATCTGCACGTCGGCTATGGTCGCTCCGTATTGTTTGAATAAGATGAATATGGAACTAATACTGATGGACTTCATTAAATCCACCATGGTTGTGAGGGTTACGTTCTGGTTTGGTAGATATATTAACATGGAGTATCTGCTATCGTCACCGTATGGCAGTTCTAAGACTTTAGCCCTTATTTGCGATATAGATGTGACGTTAAATGATCCACTCACGTACATCAGGGAGACGTCGCCGATTTGTTGACCTTTATCGTTGTAGAACGCACTGGATTCAGTATCCTCGTAAGGGAAGGGCACCTTCCAAGCACCTTTGAAGTATAAAGCATCTATCATAACTGTGAGAACACCGTCCAAATCATTTGGCGTGACGATCTCATCGATGGCTTCATTCGTAACACTTCGGACATGTTCGTTAATGATCGCGGCTGTTTCCACAGTGTCCACGAACGACACGATCCTGGCATCACAGATACCAACCTTGGCCACGTCGTCAAAGAAACTTTGTTTGACGTACAAGGTGTCGTCGAAGAATATTGTGGCGCTTCGTTCCAGCATGGAGGCGGTCGGGTTACTGGGCCTTTGTGTCACTTGGTTCACAAGTTGGAAGTACAGGTTGTTGAAACATTTATGAGGGTGCAGTTGGAGTACTTCTCGTATTTCCTGGAGCGTTGTATCCGAAGCCCCGAGTGACATCGCCGATAGTAGCGTCCATGGCGACAGCGCAGACGCTACGAAGTGACTCTCTGTTTCCTGATTGATCTTCTCAACTAACTTTAACGAAAACTCGTAGACGGATCTTTTGAAAAACGGCGTGGCCTTCCTTAAGTTGCACTGCGCCGAAATAAAGGGCACTAACACCGATAAAAACAGTAATATTGCTCCGAGTCTCGCCATTTCGCAGGCGATGTAAAATGACTACTAATCTAATGAGAGTTGTGTTACTGTCGTTTTAAGAGTCATGTTATCAAACATGACCTGTCGATAACACTGCCCCAGCTCCGAGTTTGGCATGATTTTGATTGTGGTCATTACTCAAATTATATAATGCATTCAGTCCTACGTGATTATTTATGTATGTAGGTACATAAGCCTTGTTTTTATACAAGGATTTTTATATCTACAAATTCGTTATGCGATAAATTCTAGAAGAAATATTGCGTTTCCATTCTTTGCCTTTCTGCTTTCTGAGTTGATTTGTTGTGTTTTAACCGACTGCGTGTTCCTAAAAATCTAGGCCAATGAACTCATAGGTTCGTAAATAATTCGTACTTTGCAGACAGATAATTGTCACTTAATAGATAGAATTCTCTTTATTATGTACAATATAGATCTTATAAATAGGGTGACACAATGGCCGGTCTTATCGCTAAAAGCGAACTTTTCAAGACAACCTTTGGAGGGATTTAACGGAGGAAGAGAGACAATACTAGTCTGTGGTGAACCATTATTAAAATATATATAGCCCACATACATTTATAAAACATATATTTAACTAGATGTTGCCCGCGACCTTCGTCCGCGTGAAATTATTATAAAAATATTAGTTCCCAATTTGAAACGGACTTCGTTACCAATTTCAAGGGTTTTAATTTTATTGCACGGTACCCCAATTCTTTTTCTCAAATAAAAGTAGCCAAAGTTACTCTTTATAACATCAGCTGTCTGCAAAATCGATCCAGCCGTTTCGGAGATTAGCCGGCACAAAGAGACGGAGACAAGAAATAAAAAAATATATATATATATGTATATAAAATCTTTAATAACAAGTGGTTGTTCAAATGTTTTTTTTTTTGTTTTTAAGTACCTTATCCAACATTATTTTTAATATATGCGAAACCTGAGTATAGTTTGTTCAGAATAAGTAACTAATCATGTAATATTTTGTTCCAAAAATATTTAAAAAAGGTTACAAGTTGGACACCGAGCGACACTTATCTATCGCAATCATTTAGGTACCTACTGCCAAATTATTATTATTGCCAATTATTATTATAGTATACTTTCATATGCATTCAGTAAAAAGCTGTTATTTTAAAATTACAAACGATACTTCAATTTTATTTACTTGTATAGATGTATACTAGGGATGCGTGTTCAACTGTGGATACATACTTATTTACATTCTTAAATACATTAGGAGATGGAAAGTCCTCTTTTGTAGTTTAAACCATTTTTAGGGTTCCGTAGCTCAGTAGGCAAAAAGGGAACCCTTATAGGATCACTTTTTTGTCCGTCTGTCTGTCCATCTGTCAACACCCTTTTTCTCAGGAACGCGTAGAGGTATCAAGCAAAAGATTAATATCAAATACTCAAGTCTGCTACCCCTTGGAGCAGTAAAAAAATCAAACTTATAAGTCAACGCAATCAAAAGATATTACCGTTTTGTCGTATTTTTTGCAATTTCACAAGGGAATCAATACCTCTACGGTACTTCCAATGCAATGTCTTACTGCACATGTAAAGGAAAAAATCTGAAAACTGTAAATATGTACCAAGTTAAATAACAAAATACCTACAAGTTTATACGAAACCCTCTGAACGCGAGTCCAACTCGCACTTGGCCGGGTTTTTTTTGTGAAATTACAATAATTGAATAAACACAAACAAAATCAATCTTAGGTAGGCATTCGATTTTGAAGCTGATGAAAGGAGATTGACCACGATCAAAGTCGCTTAGTCGTAAAAGAGCCATTAAAATATACTCATAAATTATAAAATATTTTTTAAGTAAACTTAGAGAAAGTTTACTTGATCGACATCGTATGTACTATTTTGTATTTAATTAGTTATTATTGAATTTTATTGCATACTTTTCAAAATAGCGTATTTTGGTGAAAGCAGTTTTGCCAACTTAAAAACCTCCCCATAATCGCTCAGACTCGGAGTTTGAAAAAAAAATATACTATGACTTTATCCTCGTTATTAATATTTTAATGAACATAATTGAAATAATATATTTTCTTAATTTACATCTTTAAAATAATATTACTTTTTTTTTTTTTTTTTTTTTTTTTTTTTTTTTTTTTTTTTTTTAAAAACTTTACTAATTAAAAATCATTCTTTAGTTGACAAATCACTGACGGTCTACCTACAAAAGTACTACAAAACTACATTTAGCTTGACTAACCTATGTAATATTATTTAGTTTGGGATCATTCATTGGGTTGTTGGGACTATTTTATGTTGTTTTTTGTGAATTCAAATCATATTGTTGTAAAGGGCAGCTTCCTTTATGCAAGTTTCGTTACAAAACTAACCCGAAAACTGAACAGAAAATCAAAAAACAACAAAAACCCTACAAAATAAATGGATATTTGTTATTTCCTTTGAAAGTACGACATCACCCCTGGAACCCCAATTAATGCTATCATAAAAAATGTTTTGATGCGGAACGGCGTTCAGTAGAAAAATGGGCATTCTCCTTTCGGTGAAGTGTTTAGTATTCGTGACACAGTTGATAAGTAGAGAATAAAATCCTAAGAATTAACTAAAATGTTAAAAAGTAATCTAGAAGTGAGTTCAAAAAATAGCCTTTAGTGTATAAAAATACAACTCAAAGTAACCTGTGCTTTGTGGACTAGTTTTGGTCGTCATTTCCAAAACATTAACATTATATTCTGAAACGGTTTAACAAACAGATTTTTAGCTTAACTTTTTACTTACAACCTACTTTTGAAGGCGATTGTTTTTGGGACAACATCTTATTCCTAAGTTTCCTAGGCAGGTCTGCAAAATGTGATCAAATAAAAGCTGTTAATAAAAATACATAATTATTAATTAATCCGGTAATGACTACTACGACCCTCACTACCATCAACATCACCAAAACACTGAACATAAAATTCTTGATAACATGCCTCGTAAAACGACAGTAAAAACACTCACTCATAATATTAGCAATGCTTTACATCGCCAGTGAAATGGCGACATTCATTACAAAATTTGTTGTAATGGCGATAAAAACGTTCATTTCGGCTCAGTGTGACTATATGACTAACTTCCAGAGGCCTGTCTACGAGTTCACATTGAAGTTAGTAAAGATAATCAATGAAGAAACAGAGAGTAACTTCGTGGTGTCCACACTAACACCATGGACGCTACTGGCAATGATGACACTCGGCGAATCCGATACAGTTTTCCAAGAAATAAGAGAAGTACTCCAGCTACCCCCTCAAAGTTGTGCCGTCCACTTATACTTAGAACTCATGTTCCAAGTCATGACGGGCCCAACAACCCCGCCTCATCAAAGCTAGAACGATGCTCAACCATCTTCTTCAACGCTTCACTCAACATCAATCATAGTTTTTTCGACGATGTGTCGAATGGTGGCATTTGGAATTCCAGGATAATGAACTTCGAAAACCGTAGTCTATGTCTATGTGCGAAAAACTACGGACGAAGCGATATTTACAATCGTCTCGGAAAATGATTTGGTTGACTTGACGACAATTACGATAGACGCTTTGTCCTTCAGAGGTGCTTGGAAAATTCCTTTATCTTGCAAATATTCTGAAACTGATCCGTTCTATAACGATGAAGGTCAACCAATCGGTGACGTGGCCATGATGTACCTGTGGTAATCATTCAACGTTACATTAGTATCGGAAATACAAGCGTCAGTACTAGAATTTTCTTATGACGGAGCTGGAGATGTGAGCAGGTACTCCATGTTAATATTTCTACCAGAAGATAACGTTTCTCTCATAACTTTGCTGGAATCGATGAACACTATCAACTTAACCTCCATAATTAACTTGTACGAACGAGACGGGCCGAAAAATATCACCGTGCAGATTCCGAGATTTAACATAACTTCAATTTTTATTGAATGGAGGGAGCTCCTTAAAGGCTTGGGTATAAATACTATATTTGCAAAAAGCCAATGCATCTAGTATATCCTATTACCAGTTGTTCTTGACGAAATAAAAACAGAAGGTGAATTTTAGCGTCGATTCAGAAGGAATGAAGATTGAAAGAGCTTAAACAAACCGGAATTGCATCAACGTACCGGCTGCTAGGTTGATGCAATCCCGGTTTGTGTATGATCAGTTCGTTGCTAACAAACCTTATAAGTACATGATTGTTGAAAGACTCCTACATGAGCAGATATTTACCGGAGCTTATTCGAAACCCAGCATTCATCATCCCTAGAAATGAATAAAATGAAGGTTTTAATTTCAAAATAACAGCTTTTTACTGCAAGAATAGAATACGGTACTTATGACAACAAAAATATTTTTAAATTTTTGTCTGTCTGTCTGACTGTTTGTTCCGGCTAATCTCCAAAACGTCTGGACCAATTTTGACTTTAACTGGCAGATACCTGATGTTATAAGGGGTAACTTAGGCTACATGACACCCCGACTTAGCGCAATATGTCGCCGACCCAACGCACTTAATATTATTATGTAGAATAAGATTTTTTATCTATTTTATCTATGGACCTTAGTTGCCTGAAATAAAGTGATTAATATTTCCTTTATTTATTCTTCACACATAAAGAATAAATGGTCTAGAACAGAAAAAAATCACAATGAAGGGGAGGAAAAGTGCCTTTCGGCTTGGTTTAGGGTCTTTTTACCCGACGGTGGTAAAGCTCAAAAGGAGAGTTATGTGTTTGACCTGTATGTGTGTATGTATGGATGTATGTCCGTTTCTTTGGTTCCTTGTAAGTCCCAAACGGATGAACCGAATTCGATAAATAATACATCGATTCAAAAAAAGAAATTTATAAAAAAAAAGTATTTGAATTGCGACCCAGTTTTTTTGATATTTTAACATCAAATCCAGCTCCCCTGTGGGTTTATTTTTGTATGTGTGTACTAACAATACCTTTGTAAGGTTTTTTGTGTTACTAACAATATATGGACTACGTCTGAAATAAATGTCTTCTATTCTATTAAACATGCAGCCTTAAACAGATGACTATGAGAAACTGAATTCGAATGACTGAGAATCAGGTTGATATTTGATGCAACTTGGCAGAAGCTCCAGACGTGCATGCTACGACGGCTAAGATAACATATCTGAATATTTAGGTCGTGTTTTTAGACTAATTTGTGTACTTGTATATAAGGTAACGATAATAATTGTGCTACAACATTTTCTGAAAGTTTAAAATAATGTTATATCGTCATTGGAGCGGAGGACGCTAAAACCATTGAGTCTATTCGGTTAATAATAGTCATTTTGTCATCATTAATAATTAGGTACCTAAATGTAGGATATAATATAGATCTAAATGTAGGATGGCTTCACACTCGTGGTGGTCGGACTTTGTGTTTATATTTTTGATTCGACCCATACCTCCTAATACCTAATATTTTTTATGATAATTTCAACAGCTAGTTATAATATAAACAGCGAGCGTTACGCAAGAGTGGCGTTTGCACTCGATTCGACTCGATTCAATACTTATCGAAATCAAACACCCACAATATAATATGTACAAAATTTTAAATAAATTGATGCATGAGATGCCCTATTCATACATTAAACAAATTATGTACAGGTTCTAAACGATATCTTCATAACAAATTCGTAATAAATTAAGTATCAAAAAAAGATTTATTAAATAAATAAAAATACTTGAAATTATTTACCAAAACAATTAATCAAGCAAAACTTCAAACGTCTCCAAAACCAATGTGTAGAATATTCTAATCTAAGTAGTGATAATATTAACAGCTTTAAGAAATCGAATTGGGGATGTTTTTATTTTAATAGTTATTTCTTGAATATTAAATTATGGTAGATGAAATTATATTTTTTATTTAGAATTTATAAATAATGATTTAGAAATAAAAATAATTAGAAGATTAATTATTATAGCTGCAATAACAAAAAGTGCTCAAATTCCTTTTAGATCTTGTAAAGTAATCTACACTACACTGAGAACAGTACGAACAGTATTAATCATATATAAAAGTACTCTGTGGTATTAATGTTCTGCGATTGTGAATCTGTGAACTGTGAAGTGTGATTAAGATAGTTATGTAGCAAAGTCCGGAGGACGTCAATTTTTGTAAACATTCAACAACTTAAAATCATTCGAACAAGCTTGTTGAAAGATAAAGTTTCTAATTTAGTTATTTGTATTAAAAAATGGTGCGAGTAAATTCTTTGGCAGGTGTCAGAGCACTCCCTAAGCCGTAAGTACTAATTAGACTGAACTTTGGTTTGGTTCGTCTTTTTTTTTTAATAAATAAATTTAAAAAAAAGACGAACAAAAAATTTAATAAATTGGTGTTATTTTTTATATAATTATTCCTAAAAAGAGATAAGTCTTATCTATTAAATAAATACAATTTGTGTATTTTTCCTCTGAACGGGTTTCTACATAGTTATGACGATAAAAAAAAAGTTATGTAGTAAGTACCATTGATGATATCAATGTGTTGTACTTAAATCTTTTCTTTACTTTTAGAACAAAGTCGATTTTCGTGTCTTTCTTTAAGGCCACTTTGCACTACACAGAGCACTTGGCAACTACACAGAGACTTGATACATTTTTCACCATATATTAAAGCATTTATTCCAGAGATTTAGAAGGCTTAGGTCTACACTAATAATATTGTAAAGAGAAAAAAGTTTGTGAGTTTTTAAGTATTGACGTAGGGGTAATCTTCGAAACAAATGATTTGATTTCAAAATTATTTCACAATAGGAAGCTACATTATCCACCAAGTGTCATAGGCTCCATTTCAAATGTTCCCGTGGGATATTTTCTAACTAAAACACAGTGAAGCCGCTGGAAAAAAGCCAGCATTTCACATACTTATTATTAGTGTTTAACTTACATATATAGCCTTACCGCCATGTGAAAAGGCATGAGTTTATGTATGTATATGTACAGCACAGACATAACATCACCCTAACAGTACATCCATATTTCACCATTTCATTTTTGACCTGTTACCTTATCAGTAGAAACAGTATACTAAAAAAAAAAAAAACTAGGGGCTAACACAATTTAGATTGTCATTGACACACTTTGAAGAAGAACAGTATATTGCTCTGTGTGATGCATAGGAAGGTTGCTATTATGATTACAGTGTAAATGTGTTGTTTTATGTTAACAAAATGGTATTTTTCTTATTTATTTGCTTTCCTATTTGACCCCAAAGTTGACTGGTAGATAATGCCTTGTGGCATTAAGTCTGCTTATGTACCACTTTTGTACATGAAGTTTAAATAAATAAATAAAATAAGATAAACACATATATTCATACACACAATCAATATGTACAATATGTACGACATATTTCACAGTTGTCAATTTAGGTAACTAGTCATTTTAATTTATGTTGTCTAGGTATGCACAGCGGCCAATCAAGCTATGCAAAACCAAATTAAGCTGATCTCTCATTGTACGGGAAACTCAAATAAGTGAAGTCAGGTTATACTGGTTATGTATAGCTTGATGTGCCGACGTGTGTACTACATTTTTTATAAACACGATTATGATACAAAGGTCAACAAATATTATTCTAATATTGCTAACTGACAGACAGACTACAACAAATCAAATGACAGATTACAATAAATTCTAGTATGTGTATGACCCTCTGACTTAAAATATTAATAAACCTGTTCATGATTAACTTAGGGTCTGTAATAATACAAGCAAACAACATTTTTGTTTACCAATATGAAAAGGACCGGTCAATGTGGCGACACTTGGGGGAGGCCTATTTCCAGCAGTGGATGTCTTTCGGCTGAAATGATGATGATGATGATCATTTTCCAGTAGCAAAACTATTGAACTTATCTAAGTAGAAACTTTTATTGTCTATTTAGGGGATTAATTTTTTAAAACCCTCCCTTAGTGTTAATTAATAAACTCTTGTGCATTTTTTTAAACCCAGGAGTTTAAGTGTATGAAATGTACAGTCTGTGCTGTGCTGTATTGTCAGCCAGTAACTTACTAAATAAAACATTTTTGGTTAACTAACAAGTTGAGTGACTTACCATGAGTACTTATAAATTTTATTGTTCAATAATTATGTTAAAATACTTATTTATGCTCTCTCTCTATCTATCAGTGGCAAAGGTTCTATACAACTCGATTCCTACTGTCTACCATTTGAAAATGGGCACAATCAGTATTCCATAGACAAATAAAACCACCTTAACTCTTTAAAAAAATTAACCCTTCCCTACTGCTATCTATGTTTTCGTTCACAGCACACAGCTAATTAGCATTTTCCTATTGTTAGTACAACCAGTTAGTTATTTTGAATCAGGAATGAAAACAAAAAATCATCAAATATTGTTTTAAATCTGTGAGAATATAAACTTAATTTGGTTTATATCTCTTGATTTAACAATTGAAATGTTCCACTACAAAATATTTCCATGTATTTCAGGGTATCTGCAGAAGTATCAGACAACTACATACTTTCTCCGGAACAAATCAAATTCTATGACGAAAATGGTTTCCTCGTCATTAAGGAGTTGATTGATTTCCCATCTCTCTACACATACAAGTAAGTGTTGAATTATTTTTTCCTTTTTTTCTTTTATTATCAACTGACATAATGTTGTTGTAAATGCGAATGATATTCTGTCTACGTCAATCTCTTGTAATCTTTTTCGATATTGGGACAAAATAATAAGTTGTTTTTCATCCATTATTATCTTATTTTAGACATTGAAGGCTTCATTATCACAATATAACTGTTTATCAATTAAAAAGATTACTTATTAGGTATTTTGCGTACTTAATTCAAGCCTGTGAACGCTTCTTCTTATTCTGAATGTTTACAAGCATTGATTTTGCTTCATTTGTCAGTTTAATTAGACTTCTTGAAAACTGTTTTTGGTCAGTTTCGTCGTAGGTACCTACGTATCCTATCAAGTCGGAATGATGCAGATAAACTTCACCAGTAAGTTGTTCCTTTCCAATGCCAGTAAGTAGTTATAGGTAAAGTCCGGTCGCGGAGCAGGAAGAAATTCGTAGGTACATTAACTTGTTATTACCTGTCTGTCACTCCCGCGTAAATACAATGCGGCACGCTCGCACAGATGCAATGGCGGCCGTGCTAGGGATTGTAAACCTTTTACCTGCGACCGTAAGGTTTGTTCTGGTTTGTCCTTTGGTTTTGGGTTGGCCTTGAGTCTCAAAAAAGAACTTGACATTAATAATTTTTAAATAACGAAGGAACGACATTCCTTCTTTGGTTGCGTAAGTGATCACTCAGTTTTCGGACACAGTTATCTTAGTTAGTTTGTTTTTGTTTGTTACTTTTTGTTAATTTGTTAAGTTTTCTTCAGTGTTTTAAAATGGAACCAGCACCGTCTACCTCGCGTCCATTCAAGGAGTTTGTTTCACCGCGAAAGAAAAGAAAAATGTCGCACTTTAGTGAATCTGAGAAGGTGATGATTATTAACGTGTTTAAATACGTTAAAGAATCCTGGCCTGTTGATAAATATTCTTCCAAAAAATTTTTTTTTTTTCAATTCGATTTTTTTATTTCTACTAAATAAGTAATTGTAACTCGATTTCTATACTAAAAACAAAATAAATAATATATTAAATAGTTTTTTTCCTCCATCAAATATTTCATATAAACCGTACTAACCTACTTAATACGAAAATGTTTGTGACCACTGTCAGTAGGCAAAGAGGTCATTGTACGAATTTCTTCCTGCTCCGCGACTGGACTTTAGTCAGCCTCTAGAACATACATACATCGACCTTTATTATATAAATTAACAACCTATTTTAATATTCCTTCTAAGCAAATAAAGACCTATTCTATTCTATCGCCAAGAATCCGTTTCATTGTCTAGTATATTGTAGGTACTATTTAGCAGCCCCAACATACCTACCTATTACAAATTGGATACATCAATATAGAGTCATATTGTAGGTATGTAGGTACCTACGTATTTTTACAATAGTTTGGAACGCAAATTGTAGATAATCAAATGAAGTCTTGTCAGTGTTTAATTTTTTTTTTATTAGTTAATAAAATAATTAACAATACTAAATTGCCTGATTTTTACTTAATTTGGCAATTCTTTTTTTGTGAAATTATAACTCCGAATTTAGTAGCCAAAAGGATTTCCTATGACGGTTACTGTTGTGTCATCATAGTACCTAGTATTATTTTAACAGATTATCTAATTTAAATTACAGACAGCGCTTCATACAAATATGCAAAGGTATAGTTCCGGCTGGCAATGTGCGAGTTGTCAAAGAACCGTCGTTGGTGAAGCAGAACTTGAAGCCTGAAGATTATATTAATAAGGTAACCATGAATTTGGCGTAAAATAAACTTTTAAAGAAAGTTTTTTATCCTGCACAAATAAAACTCGCCTTGCAAAAAGTTATACACTGCAATACTTAAGCTGAAAACTCCATGCTTTACTCTAATCAATAGGTATATTTGTCAACAACTTTTTTTCAGTTAAAACTATATTTATGTTTGAGCACCATATTTTTATATGACTTTTTCGTTGGTCAATTGCACCACTCGCAAGTGCTAAGACCGGATCCAATAGGACCTCATGTCTGATTGGTATGGATGATGTTTTTTAAATCTTTTCTTAGTGTTAATTTTCTTAAAAATGGAGTTCTATATCCAGTTGTGCATTGTCTGTCTGTCAGTGAATTTGTCCATATAATTTCCAGATTCAAGAGCTCCTATTCGATGACGTATTCATCCAGTACGGCGAGCACCCGCGGATGCTGTCCGTGTTATCACAGTTCATCGGTGATGACATCACAGCCGTCAACAGCATGTTCATCAACAAGCCGCCCGGCTCGACGCGCCACCCGCCGCATCAGGTGATGTATCATAATTATCTTCACAATATGTATCATGACTATCGTAAATTCGGCTCAAATCTTAAAAATGTTTGGCATTTTATGCCGGTGTGAAAGTGCAATAAAATGAATATAACCAACTGTTGGAACTCACTGTGTCTTTTCTTAAAGTAATGTTATTTAAACGAAGTTAATGTCACGTTTTATCTTTTTACAAAAGAAAATTGAAAATACATCATATCCTTTCCACAGCCCACTAAGAGCTAAAACAAAAGAACGACCAAATTATTTTCTCTTTAAAGATTTGTTTAATGCCATTATAGACAACATAATCATATTTTTCGTTTCCTCAGATGACTTTTCTCCAAATCTCCGACTCATCCTTATTATTAACTCGTTACAGGATCTATTCTATTTCCCGTTCCGCCCCGCCGAGAAGATCATCGGCGCGTGGACGGCCATAGACCACGTGAACATCGAGAACGGCTGCCTGTACGCAATACCAGGGTCACACAAAGCAAAGGAGCTGTACCAACATGCTGGGAAGGAGGTAAGGGGTCTTGTTCATAGCCTGCTTTTACCCGACTGGGTCGATAATCATGTAAGAAGCACTATGAAGGTTTGTTCACGAATCTGACGCACGAAGGCCAATCAAGCTACGAATAACCAGTTTATACGGATCTCTCATTGTAAGAGAAATCTATACAATGCGAGGCCATGTTATACTGGAAATGTATAGCTTGGTGTGTCTGTGGGTACGATGCACAATTCTTGCTACATTTGACTTTCGCAGAACAAGTCTTTGTAGTCTTCTTCAGAAAGTTCAGGTGTGTAGGTCTCGCAACCGGCGTGCGTTTATGACCAGACGTATGAACGTGGACGAGGCCGACGAAGTATGTAAGCTCGTAGCAGGTGTTGTTCTGTGGTATCTGCCTACCCGCATGGGAAAAAGTGGTGAGCTTATGTATGTATATATGTTGAACAAGGATTGGCATTGTCTCTTTAAAAAATCGAACACAATATGAGGAAAGTTGGCTCTTATTCTTCTTCAGAACATAACAATTCAAGGCTATCCACAAGACTTACAAATAATAAAACGAAAATAATTTCAGGACGCCCTGAAAATGTACCACGGCGTAGACGAAGAAGCGATCGCTCCGCTCGACCAGAGAGTCCACCTGGAGATGAGCCCCGGCGACACGGTGTTCCTGCATCCCTACCTACTGCACGGCTCCGGGCCTAACGTGTCTAAGGTAAATCTAAACTCATTTATTCAAATTAGGCTGATGATCAGCTCTTTTTGAACGTCAAAATTGGCAAGAGAGACTTCCCCCAAAACCCTTTCGCCATATCCTAGTGCTTTAGCTGGAAAGAACTTAGAACAAACTCCCTAGCAACACGTCTGTCTGTTAAGCTATAAGAACCTGATTTTAGGGTTCTCTAGCCATGTTATAGATTCGCTCTGTCCGCCTGTCTATCCGTTCGCATGTCACAGCTATGTTACTCCGAGACTTTGAACTACACAATTGAATTTCAAAGAGTAGGTGTCTTCTATGAACAGCAAAACTAAATTTTTGTTCACATATCAGTATTTTCGTATAAATGAGCGTTATTGAATGGAGCTACGGAACCCTATGTGTCCTTGGCCAGTTTTATCGTCCACGCAGGCCCAGTGTGGGTTGGTTATATTTCAGTTATATTCATAAACTAGCATTGAACATTTTTGTAGTTGCCATTGAATGCTTACTTTGTATTAAACTAGCCGACCTGCACCAGCTTCACCCAGAGACTAGTTTTCATACAATTTTTGAAATCCTATTTCACCGGCTAATGGGTCGAATTTTCCAAAATCCTTTTTAGTGGATGTCTATGTCATAATAGTTATCTGTTTGCCATATAGCCTGATGACCCAATCCGTCCAGTCGTCGGAGCTGTGCGTTAGTCAGGACAAACGATTTTATAAGTAGAGATGATTTATGCGCATCAAGAATTACAATTTTATAAAGAAAAAGTTATTTCGAAAAATGGAGTATAAAAGCAAAAAGCCAACGTCACGCGGTGTTCCCAGGCGGTCACCCATCCAAGTACTGACCGCGCCCGATGTTGCTTAACTTCGGTGATCGGACGAGAACCGGTGTATTCAACGTAGTATGGACGTTGGCGGAAGAGATGCTCAAATACATGATTACTTTGAAACAACAACTCTTTCTTAAATTCTAACATATTAAAATCTGTATTAGTGTTCTCTACAATCAAGTTCATTTGCTCTATCTATTATAATTTATATTTAAAACTACCTGCGGAGTAATTGAGTCACTGAAAGTGCCAAACTCGTCGCCAAATTTTGGGCTGACTCAATTTGAATTGTCATTGATACGCCAAGAAAAAGAAGATTAAATAACACACTCGCATTCCTCATGCTAGTTATTTTTAACCCCCGACGCAAAAAGAGGGGTGTTATAAGTTTGACCGCAATGTGTGTGTGTGTCTGTCTCTGGCACCATAGCTCTTAAACGAGTGAACCGATGGTTTTTTTATTTGAAAGCTAGTTTCTTAGCGATGGTTCCTAGATACGTTTTATCAAAATCGGTGCAGCCATTTACTAGATATGGGGGATGAAAATGGGTATGAAAAATCAAATATTTTCAAATATACCCAAGTGGGGTATCAAATTAAAGGGCATGATGTGTATATTACAATTAGACATGTTTTATCAAAACCGACTCGGCCATTTTATAGACTTTTCAAATATTTGTTCGCTTTTCTTTGTTGCGATGGGGGTTTTTTTAATTTAATTAATTATTTATGACAACAACATTCATTGCGTTATTACGTTGTCGGACAGACGAATTTTCAAACATATGAAGCAATGTATTACGAATTTCTTCAAAATCCCACGGAATCTGAAACTCACCTCAAAAATAAACCCCGTATATTAAGAAATGCTTTTTCTATACTTACAGAACTACCGCAAGTCGATAACGTTCCACTTCGCGAACAGCTCGTGCGAGTACATCGACCTGAAGGGCACCGTGCAGGAGCACCTGGCCAAGGAAGTGGAGTCGCAGACTGAGAAGATGGGCTTTGGAGAGGTTACCTATGTCGTGAGTATTCTAATCTAAACTATAAGCAGGAAGTTATCAGGGATTATGTAATATGGCTATTTGAATGAATTCACTCACGTTAATAACAGTATTTGAGCACAGACTGCCTCATTGGTAGAGTGATCGCAAGCGGGAGCTGAGCATGAGGTCCTGAGTTCGATTCCCGGCCGGGCAAAGAGTTATTGGGTTTTTCGATCAGGAATTTCTCAGTATTAGCCACGGAGTTTAGATTTGTGCCCGGTTAAGGTCAATAGGCTCGCCCCCTATTATATGACACTTTAACATAAATGGCGAAATGTGGGTGTATACCCTTCAGGGATTACAGGCATGTTATGTTAAATGAGTTCACGCACGTTAATCAGTTAAAAGTGTAAATTGTAAACAGTATATGAGCACAAGGACGTATAAGAGTGAAACAATGGAAAAGCCTAAAATCTGACAACCAGTCTTTCCAAAGCGTACCGTATTAACCAGTACTAACTGGGTTGTGGAATTCTGTATAGGCAGTGTCTCCATGTAAAATACTGATATTCAGCTGCATCCGGTTAGACTGGAAGCCGACCCCAACATAGTTGGGGAAAGGCAGGCAGATGATGCCAATGATGTTCATTTCTCTTCTCCGACTATGAGACACCAATATTTCTCTTAACTTATGCTGCTTGTGTACTACTGTTGTTACTTTTTGCTCTCGACCGAGAGGCGCTGTTGGTAAACATTGAACTTCTTGTCCCCACAGCTAGACAAAGGTCTCCCTATGACATCTAGTTTTTCCCGAATTTAGTTTTGTGAAATGTAGTGAAAAAATAAACAACATGAGCATGAATATTACTTCCAATGTCGGCCACGCGCCAAGAGATCCTTGTAGAATAATATTTTCTACATTCATCTTACAACATTAAAGAACCTCTAGATTCTCTATACTGTGCCGGTTCCACAAGAAACTGTGTAGGTACATTACTTACATACAAACTTGGCACAAACGCATTTAAAAAAATCTAACATGTGGTTTCAAAGTCGTTATGTAATTGAGCATCTCTTTCGCCAACGTCCATACTACGTTGAATACACCGGTTCTCGTCCGATCACCGAAGTTAAGCAACATCGGGCGCGGTCAGTACTTGGATGGGTGACCGCCTGGGAACACCGCGTGACGTTGGCCTTTTGCTTTTTTTCTTTGATTTTATTTTTCTTTTCATAAGAAATAAAATTGTTTACTACTTTTTATTCTACGAAAATGAAATCAAACAAAAAGTAGAGTAGTGGAGAAAATTCCTTTGTTGCCCTAGTTACTACCAATCTTACTACCAGTTGTAATACCGTTAAGTTTGATTACCCTTCCTACTACTCCAGTATTAGGTTGTTAGAAGGGAAATAATAAATAGCCCGTGTTACTACCGTAATTACTTAACAAACAAAAAAAACAAATTTTATTACTAAACTAATTTATATTATTACAAAAAAAATTTAAACGCATCTCCATATAACGCTCCCGTTCTTATTTTCTTTAAGTTTGTAGTACAGTCCCTCCGTTTATTGGTATATATTTAATTTCAGTATCACTTGGTACGCTCATTTTCAAAAACTCAATGAAGAACAAATGAAAGAAAAATGAAGGAATAAAATAAGAAATGACTTTTTTTTTCCTCATGTTCATGTCATCCTCTAAGAAGAATGTGTGTAATACCCGCTAACATTATACAGAATCAAAGAAGATTTGTCAAAGAAGTTTCATGTTTACTTTACATATTAAAATGAAAATTACAATCCTACTGGAATAGTAGGAAGGGTTATCAAACTTAACGGTATTACCACTGGTAGTAAGATTGGTAGTAACTAGGGCAACAAAGGAGAAAATTTGAGTTTGTTTTTACGTGAAAAGTCTACAATGATATCTAATGAATACACAAGCTAAGCCCGCATAATGCTGCCTAATAAACTCCTTAGTCGGTATCTGTTATATAATATGATTTTTGTTTACTATTTTTACAAGCTCTTATTATTTTAACTTGCACTGTTAATAATGTATGTAAGTTGTCCGCTTCAAAACTTGCAATCCATTTTTCGACCACTTGTTGATATCCGATTGAACTGAAATTTTGCACACCACTTTGGTTTCTGGTGACAATACATTTTTATGACCAACATGACTAGATTCTGCAACTAGGATCGCCTCCTCACAAGAGAACTCCTCAACTGTTAATAGCACGGAGACGAACCTTTTTCTTCGTTTCATTTTAATAAAAGCTAGTTTCTGTTTTTTTTTCAGGACGTTTGGCGTTTCAAGAGCAAGCAAGTGAAGGGAGTGCGCTCAAACTTATAGATACAACGACATTCTTCACTCTGTGGTGTGGGTTTTACTGGACTTCTTACCTATTCCAATTATTGTTAATACAGGGTGTAAAGGGACCCTTCACGAAGCCTTCAACCAAGCATTCTGTACATCAAACTAAGTAACTTTTCGCAAAAATTATTGTTGAAAAATCACGTTTTACGGTAGGACTCAATGAAACGCTCTCAAAACATTGTGCTGATGGATGGATTGAATAGTATGGGGCTCGTGTAGGTGTTTAAAGTAAAAATCTTACATTAAAAACATGTATTTTAAAAAAACTTAACTAAACTTAAAACTTGTGAAAAAGTTGGAACTTTAATACCCACTATCTCCGTAACTAGAAGGTATGGTCTAGAACAAAAACAAATATCGTAATGACAGGGAGAATAAGTGCCTTTCAGCTTCGTTAAGGGTCTTGTTACATCCTTTATACTGTACCAAATGAAAGAATACTTGTGATATTCTGTTGTGACATTTTTTATTGGATAATTTATTACGGAGTTTTTTGTAAATAATGGAAATTATTATAATAAGTCACAAGTACTTGCATTTATATAAGGTATTGTTAATATTATTGGATAATATGTTTTTGTCAAGTTTTTATGTTATAAATCTGTATTTATTAATACAGTGGAAAAATCAAAGATACATATTTTTATTGGTAGCTATAAGTACCTATCGTGAATATAATAAACATAACCTTCTAGATTTATTTATTTTATAGTGTGCTTTTATCTAAAACAACAAAAATGACTTATATTTATATTTACTAAAGTAAATAATTCAAAGATTAAAGATGTGATGAATAATTGAAATTATTAATATTAAGGTTTTGTTTTACTAGGTAATGGATTGTCTTAATTCGATATAAAAACAGCAGCTTTACAATGAGATTGTAAAAAGACGTGTTTTATATATTTAATATGTTTGGTTTTGGAGATGGTGATATTATATTACTAAATAAATATTCTATTTTTACATGAAAACTAGGTCTTTTAATTTAATTGTTTCATACACATAATTCCACGATTGCTCAATTTTTGGAATTGCACATACCATATTCTTATTATGCCACACACTTCTTAGCATATGCATTAGGTCCGCTTCAGTACATTTGAGTGCTTAAAGTATTCAATAAATACTGCATATCATAGTTGGAACCCCGCCGCGACCCGATTGAAAAGGGTAAGCGGATGATGATGTAGGCACGTTCTTATTTCGCGCGTCTAGCAGAAACTGTACAATATTCTACTACTACTCAAGGATGTACAGTCTCGAGCACCAATATGTATACACTTTCCTAAATTCAAAAGAAATTTTCGGGAGAATTAACGATTGTAACTTGGAGATAGGATCTTTTTCATAAAAAAACATGAGTAGTGAGAATACTATGTTCGTAACAACATGAAATTTTAATCAGAATAGTTGGAGAAAAACTCTTTTAAAAGTTGTTAAGTGTTTACATATTGATGCTCGTCATTGTACGAGGTTAGATTAATGCCTCCATCTTGTTTATGCAACACAACTTCTCAAAACCATACACAATTTTTTTTTATGACAGATATGACAATGTCTCCGGGATGTTCTCCTCACGAGGGAACTCCTCAACGGTAAATAACATGGACATGAAATTTTGTATACGCGTGACAACTTCTAATAACATATTTGAGACCTTCAAAACCATGTTACAGTTTGTAATTTGTCGCCAAATATCAGAATTTGTCGGTCACTGGTTCAAAAGATATAAGGGTTTATAGGTGGCCGATCTGGAGAGAGTCTCCCCAGCTTCGACATATTTATATCTCAATGTAATTAGTGGTTCAAGCGAGTACAAAATACTTTGCGTCGTTTCTAGAAACTACTTAAAGTGGTATTTTTTTTTACACTTAGAAGCTGTCCAGATGTGAAGTATCACCTTGCCGCATATTGGACTAATAAAAACGAATCATATGACCCCAAACTCGAGGGGTTTACTAGTACCCGCTGAATAATTCCACTATCCACCTTCTGGCTCCATCATCAGATCATCTCCAAGATACCAAAATACAATGTTGTCGTCTAATTTTAAACTACGTAAACATACAAAGTTTAATTTCGATACGAAACGACATTGGGAAATTAGGTTAAAATTTACTCCCAAGATTTGATTACATTGTTACAAGTGAATCTAATATAGGTACGTAAGCGTGTTAAAATAACCATAATTAGTAATTTAAAAACACAAGCTGTTTAAAAATTATAATTTTGGGTGAAACCCATTCAATTGTTTTTTTATTGTTTTGTGTCTACTAGGATGTTATGTTTTTTGATTTTTTGTTAGCTAAGTTTGTTAGCTCATAACTCCGTCATTTCTAAACCGATTTGAAACATTCTTCTTTTATAGGAAAGGATTACTATCACCGACTTCCGAAAGTAAAGTTATTTTATTGCTTTTAGGAAATCGTTTTTTTTTCGCAGAACGTTTTTTTTAAATCCACAGATACGTTTCTGACTCATTTGTTGACATTCTCAACACGGTATGTGTTGAGAATGTCAACAAATGCATTCAAATTAGGCACAGATAACCTATACACACGGTTTACCAATTTTGCTGCACTTTTGACCATTGTCTGATTATGTTTTAGTTTCAAATGCATTGTTGTTGGTATCTTGTTATATCATCAAACTTCATTAAAAATGGCTCTTTTCAACCTGCGGATTCCTAGAACATGATTAATACAATAGATAACAAATTAAGTAGGTACCTAAGTATTGAAATAAAAGGTTCATTGTCATTCGTAAGATAGCCATCGGTTTGTGCAGTCATAAGATTCGTCTTTAATTCAGTAACGGTAATCAATTACTCAAAATATTTTGTGTGTGGAATATATAATAATAGAAAATAAAAAGAATTGTGATGGCGAGCAGGAGTTTTAAAGTTATTCCGAAACGGTAAATATTGTTTTATCTTGAACCGACTACAAAAAAGAAGAAGAGGTTCTCAATTCGTCGGAATCTTTTTTATGCATGTTCACCAATTATTCGAAGACGCCTGAACCGATTTGGAAAACTCTTTTTTGTTTCAAAGGGTTTACTTCCCAGAAGGTCCCATTTAAATTTTATCGAAATCGGTCGAGCGGTTTTTGAAAAATCAAAAAATTGTATTCATCGACGATATTTTCGTTAACTCCGAAACCTCGCTGTCTCATTGAAGCCTTGCTCTCCCTCTCTATCCATCAACATTCCTAACCATCACTCCTTATTCACATGCGTTTCATCCCTCCTCATCACATGTCCATACCAAGACAGACGACTCCCTTTCAATTTTTCTGTAAGAGGTGTTTCTTTCAAACTTCCTCTAATCTACATATACCTTACTTTATCCATTTTTGTCACTCCATACTTACATTTCAACATTGTCATCTCCACTACATGCAATCCTTTTTCATCGATCTTCTTCATAGCCCAGGATTCTGATCCATCCAGTACGACACTAATCGCGGCTATGCTATTATAGATGATGGAATAATGTTCTCTTGCAGTGTAAGAGCGGAGGCTGAGGCTACATACCCGTTATCTCCCGAACAGCTTCAGTTCTACAGAGACAATGGATACCTGGTCATCAAGAAGCTAATCGGTATACCAGCGTTGAACAGCTACAGGTAGCATAACGTAATCGTTATAAAATAATACAGTTAATTGCGTAATTATTTCTGTCAAGGGTAGTGACTAAATTAACTTCGATTAACGAACGGAGGCGTTAATTAACTGATTCTCAAACCAGAATACAAATTAATAAATTGTTCGCTAATAAGCTAAGACTTGGTAGTTGGTACATACAAAAGACACAGTTAGTTATTTACTTTTCGTTTTATTATTCTACCGATTAGAAGTGCAGAGTTCATATATAACAACGCATCGAAGACACCAAATTAGGTGTCTTCGAAACGGCAATGTTTCTCGTTGTGTTATTCTATGGAACAATAACTAATATTTTTAAAGTAGGACCTACTAATAACTACTAACTATAATAACGCATCGAAGACACCTTAATAGGTGTCCGAAAGGCGTAGCATAGAAGAGGTACTAGCATGTTTCACCTTAGCTCCTGGAGCTGAGAAATCTTGTGTGGTTGTGGGCGTCAGTAGGACAACATACCTACTACCTACCACTAATTTCACACCCGAAACCGACATACCGCACGCTTGTATCTCCCCAAAGGATAACGCAGACGGGTATGTTTAGTACCTACGTCCACATTTCGCCAATTACATAAAATGGGGGGCGAGCCTATTGTCATCACCCAGACACAATCCAGATTCCGGCGAGCTACTTATAAATTCTGGAAAGAAAAGCCCAGTAAATCTCCCCGACCTGGGAATCCAACCCAGGAACTTATGCTCAACTCAATTGTTATGTTCACAGACAACGTTTCACAGACGTTTGCCAAGGGCGGGTGGAGAAGGGACGCGTCACTGTCGTCAAAGATCGCGCGCTGTGCAAAACACAGGCCAACCCAGAGGATTATATCAATAAGGTAGGTATTTAATAATAATCTACTAGGATTTGCCCGCAGCCCTGCCCACATAGAAGTCGGAAATTGTCCCACGGGAGCGTACGACCGGAATTAAAAGCATATTGTCCTAACCCAAGCCATGTGCTCCAAATGACGTGGACAGGTCACAGACAAAGTTACTTTCGTATAGGTAATGGTTGTGAATCGATTAGCACAATGATTGTTGACATAACGGTCCCGCATGACGAGAAGCTCGTACAAGCCGAGAAAGATAGATAGAATGGGTTTTTTAATATATCAATGGATAGAATATACTTTATTGTACACCAAGATTGTCGATGTGAACTCAGAGATCATTGTGCCAATAGTAGTGTCAGCCAATGTCTTAATTGCCTGATTGGATGGGGGGCCTGATTCAGAAATCGATACTTTTTGATACGGCGCGCATAGTTAGGAGGCTCCTCTATATGGAGCCCTGACCGCCGATGGCTTGGACCCTGCTAAATCGACCGGTGGGCTACAATTTTTATTTTATTTTGTAAGCCTAAAGGCATTAAGGAGGTGATAATTTAGTATGTCTAGTGTTTTAGCGACCGAAGTTGACGGTGTGTCTAGGGCTATAATTTTGAATAAGTTTGTTTGTTGTTTTTTGTTTTTTTCTCTTTGTATGTAATCCTAATCAATTATACATACAAAGAAAAAAAATCTCGCGATACAAACTCGAAATATTAATATATTTCGAGATTGTATCGCGAGATCAACGCTATTGTTCCATTTTCCCATAGAAGTCGAAATAAAAGACAAGTAGATAGAACTGTAGGTACATAGGATTCTTGCTTCGATAACATAGAAAACTTTATATTTTACTAGCTGTTGCCCGCGACCTCTCCCGCCTGAAATTATTATACCTAAAGAACTATTACTTCCCTATTTGAATCGGATTTTGTTAACAATTTCAAGGCTTTTCTTTCTTTTGCACGCAACCATATTCCTTTTTCTAAAATAAAAACCCTTTCGGAGATTAACCGGAACAAAGTAAAAAAATGAAATTTTTGTTATAGGTACCGTACCTACTGTACCTATAAGCTTCACTAAAAAGCTGATGTTGAAATTACAAACAGACACTTCAATATTATTTATTTGTATGACAGATAATATGAGCGCAAAATTACAACATAGGTAGGTACCTACCAGACGGTCTGGTCATTATAAAGTTAAATGTTAAACTATAAATTATTCACTTATAAACTAATGTTTATTAAGACATTTACGTACTGACGCCAGCACATCAAGCCACCCGAAACTATCTTTTCCCAATTTACCTTCAACCTAATGCTGTAGCGATAAAATTGAAAATCTTTTAAAGAAATTTGACAGATTTAAAGTAGTTTGATGTGCTAGTCTGTACATACCTAACCTAAATAAAGCAAAAAAAACCTAGTTCTCACATAGATTTGAATTGTTTTTTTTTAATGTCAAAGGTCCTTTCCGAGGTGCGGGTCTCGTTTTGTAAAGACCGGGCGGCATCCACGGACAGTGCCGCAGCTGTTGGCTTATGGCGTTATTGCTAGCCACGAGCTTATTGAACCATTTCCTTGTTTTTATGAAGAGAACCTTTAACCTACAAGTTTATAAATAAGACAATAACAATTTTATTTCGCCTTAAAATAAATTCAACAAATCGAATACCAAATTAGTTGACGTTAACCGACATACCGCATGATTGTAAATCAGTTAATGGTCGAGCAGCGCTATCGAAACTTAAGGAGTACCTACTAGAGTTTGAGCCGAAGTTACCTAAGTACACCATGGTTCTTTTCCATCACACCCTTGCCAGCGCTATTGGTTTCTCCGTCCTTCTTATCTCGATTCAGCAAAAGTTCACACTTAAATGTAGTAAAAAAAAACACGCTTTTATCATGCACGAAAAATGAATTATTTTGAGTTCCCCTATCCACTTCCTGGCTCCATCATCAGATCAGCTTCAAGAGCTACTGATTGTCAAGCATCGTTGTTTGGCTATGTAGATGGTTTAAGGATCCTATAAGGTGTGGGGGATTTTGTTGGACTGGCCTAGGCCTAGCTGTAGAGTACACAAAAACCCTTTACCACGTTACTGTTTTAGCATTGGACCACCAATGCTAAAACAGTAACCACGTATTCAGTACATCATTCAACATTTTGACTGTGTGACCTATTGCACTTTTGTAGGAAACAGCAGATTTTTTTTTAATAACCGATGAAAAATTTCTATGTGGATGTGGATGGATGTACTGAATATGTGGTAACTGTTTTCACGTTGGTCTCCCTTCCACCCCGTATGTTAAGTTACTAAATGGTTACATCACGTCTGCAACCCATAAAGGGTTAGACAGAGGTGTGCCTTAGTGGCTAGCGACGACTTAGCCAGTAATGTTTAAATGTGCAAGGGAGTGGGGCGAGGGGAGCCTATCATACCTTGACATCAACCGGGCATAATTATGTGCATGCAAAAAATGAAACAGCAAGATGTATTGTTAATATTTAGTTTTTTTTTTAAATCTTTTTCGTGTTGAGTAGATATTATTAGTACATTACTGCCTTGTTGCTCTAGTGGTCGCAAGCGCGATTGCTGAGAATGAGGTACTGGGTTCCATTCCAAGGTCGGGCAGTGTTATTTGGTTTTACCATCAGGAATTTCTCAGTAGCAGCCACGGAGTCTGGATTTGTGCTCGGTTTATAGCAATAGGCTCGCCCCCTAGTTCATGGGACTTAGGCATAACTGGCGAAATGTGGGCGTACTATTTAGGCACACCTCTGCCTAACCCTTCGGGGATTACAGGTGTGATGTCGTTATGTTATTAGTATATTTTCTTTCTTCCTTAGATCCAGGAGCTCCTATTCGACGACGTGTACAGCACGTACTCTGAAGACCCTCGGTTGCTGCACATCGTGACGCAGCTCATCGGAGAGGATATCACCGCCGTCAACTGCATGCTCATCAATAAACCGCCCGGAACTCGTGAACATCCACCACATCAGGTACCATGTCGATAAAGCATTATTAATGTGTAGGGGAATGCTATCAGGAAAGTATCAGTTTAACGTCCTGAACGGTGTAGATTTCTCACAATCAGCAGTTTATGATGGAGAGCTGGAAAATTTCGATTTCTCAAAACTACCCAGTTAATCGGTATTTTTGCAAATTCTGTGTAGTATCACCCGTTTCATTGAATGGACTCAATTCCACCCATCGGCCCAGAATGATCAACACTAAAATATGTAACACTTGAAATTTTATATCTTTATCCTAAACTTATTACTAACATTATACATCAATCCTAGCTAACTTACACTCTATTAAAACAAAACAACAAAATGTTATTAATCTGCCCAGTAATTGTGGATAAATCAGCGTGCATACATAATAAATTATAATATGAACCTTTTTTTAAAATTGGTTAAAAGTACAAACACATGTTTAATTAATACATTGTTTATTTTCAGGATTACATCATCTATATGTCTATAAAGTCTCCTATTTCAAATGAATATGTACATTTTAAATCCATGAAATCATTAAATTGTACAAAAATAAAAATATCACTTGAACTCATAATTGTGTTACTTACAGGTTTACTATTCTACTAAAGCTATAAATATAATGTGTCACATGTCATCATCATTTGGTATCTGTGATTCTTCAACTGTCTTCGTTGCTGGTACATAAACATTGAATGTGAACTCAGTTCGAGGAAATGACCCAGGATTTATGACCTGGCAATCTTTATAATTCCTAACAAATGGCTGGAAATGATCAGCTACTATCACTAAATCTGGTAAAGGGTACAGATTTAAGCCACTAGCGTGTCTCCAAAACACAGGTTGTACGCCTATAGACAGAGGTGCTAAACAACACTGACCAAGTAAGGTTTTAGTTAAATGATCCGGTATATCACCACTGTCTGGAAAATGTAATGTATTCCTACACAATTTCATAACTAAGTCTTGTCTAAAAACAACAATTTCTTGTGTACAATATTGAATTCTGCATGGATTTGTTGTGAATATTGCATTGTCACCTAGCTTGTTCTGGATAGTATCCGTCAGATAGTTTGGCAGCGGTGGCCTCGGCAACACATTTGCTGCAGCGGGATCCGTCTTTCCGGGCACAAATATAAACTTACACTTTTCACGAAGCTTCTTGAATGAACAAATCATGTCTGCTAAACTATTTAATCCATTCTTGAGATGCATATGGAACTTGTAAGTATATGGACATGAGAGAAATTCACCAATAAGAACAATGGCAATCGGTGGATAATCTTCAAAGCCCGCTAATAATTTCTTCAAGTTGTCCATCACTTTAGGGCTATCCAGCCACACATCAGACACAAACACAAATACACCGTCTCTGTTTTCATTTTCTATTTTCAAAAGAGCTTTGGAATTCTTAAGCGATGTTTTTGATTTTCCTCCAAATGTGTTGAGGTTACCGAAATAAGGTGCTGATGCTTCTCTGGTCTCTACAGGTGGTTGCACTAGACCAGTAACATATAAAGTTTTATCATCATAGTAACCTTCAGCAAGAACATAACTGCCTTCTGTAAACAAACCTGAATGGTACCTCACATTTGAGATATCAAGTTCTATTGAGCCTGTAGGATCTTCTAAATGGTATTTCCTCTCAACAACCTGTGTGAGCAAGCCTAGCACTACGACATCATCAACTCTACTAGAGCAACTTAATAGAAACTCCACTTTGCGCAACTGAAAACGTTTCTCTGCTTCTGACGAATGCACCGAGTCTAATGTGAACAGTTTGTTTCGTAGAGTTCTCTGCCAGATAACTGTGTACCTGTCTATGGTGAATCGCGACTTCCATTTAGGATCGGGAAGTAAACACTTCACATTATTCACGTCTTTCAGGAACTTCTTGAGTTCGTGGTTGTAACACAGCTTTGGTACACTGAACGCATCTATGACGCTCAAAACAGTCTCGTTTTCTTCTAGCCCAGCTGTAGAACACTCTTTGTACGCTACTTCAATGTGCCCTTTCTCCAAAATAGGCTGAGATATGCACTGGTGTAGTAAATGGCTCGAGAGCTTCTCAAGCATTGTGGAGCGATCCTCTGCAGGCAGTTGTAAGAGTTGTTCGGCAAGAAATGTACCCGCATCCTTCCGCAATGTAAATCCATTGAGTTTGAACGTTGTAGATATTTCTCCACGCATTTTTTGCACATCTACCATGTTCTCAGTTAAATATTACTATCACAGTTTGTTAAATAAAAAACAAAGTTCGTCCGTTCCGTCCGTCGCGCCAGGCCGCCAATTATTATGTCAAAACAAACTAAACCAAAACTGCCAAAGTTGAGAGTTGACATTAAAGTTGCATTTACAGAGCCCTTTTTTCAATTTGACTTTCAAATACAACACTCATATAAGCAAAAAATCGCAATCGACTAGACCACCTTTGGTAAATTGACGAAAAAATTATGCAATCATATTATTTGGCATGATAACGACACTAATTAAGATTTAGGATTCAAACCAACTTTGTAAACGCTCACAAGTGAAAATTCTAAAGACAAAGATATTTTATTCGTTGGATAAGGTAAGCACAAAGTTGTTAAAATAGCGTGTTTAATATTCGCCGCTAGAAGGGCTCTTTTACGTTACACTTTGATAACACAAATATGCTCGCGGGGTGGCCCGCGAAATTCAAATTTTCTTACTTTTTTTGGAATTCGACGGTCAGTGTCAGATTTTAAGTTGATTAAAATATGATTCGCGGCGTATATACGGCTCTCCCTCACCGGGAACATTCACTTGTAAGTTTTAGGTAATGTAACAGTCCAGATTCACTTGGTTCTGTAAAAAATTGTATCTTGGATTTTTACATTACCGGCGAATGCTTCCCGTGAGGCAAAAATACCGAGGATCGATCTCAAGACCTTTCGCTTTTTAACTGTTGGTTTACTTTGTCTTTAGGACCTGCTCTACTTCCCGTTCCGGCCCGCTGACAAGATCATGGCCACTTGGACAGCCATCGACCCCGTGAGCAGAGACAACGGCTGCCTTTACATACTGCCCGGCTCGCATAAGGCGGATGTGTTGTATGAACACAGCGACCAAGTTAATGTAAGTCTATCGCTAAGATGCGCTTGGTCGCAGGACATCAAAGTCGCGAGTCGTGAAGTGAGAAAGTGTAGCAATTAAATTAAATTCTTTAAATGGCCATCTCCGACGTGAACCTGCATGGTCCTCACATGATCTGACCAAGACAATGTTTGAACTTGAAAAAAGATTACACCGGGACTTATCATTAACGGGAGTTTGTCGGTTGTCTCTTGCTGTTTCTTCACAGAGTGGTCTGATAGGAAACACCGACCTCATCTAATTTCTAAAAAAATAACGTTTCAAAGTGTTTTTAATTTACAAAATAAATATAATTTCATTTCAAAGAGGAGGCTTAGATAAAGGCGGCCAGCACCACATCAAGCTACTAGAATCTGTCAATTTTTTTTAATAGATTTTCAACTTTGTCGCTGAAGTTTTAGGTTCAAGGTTGATTGGGAAAATTTGGCAGATTCGGGTAGCTTGATGCGCCTGTACCATATCAACATGAAAATTCTTAGTTGCTCGCATTTCGATGAACCTAAAGATTAATGTCCTGTTCCGTACACCTTGTGATATATGGACACACATTAGACTACACACTGACTGATAAAGACTGAATGAAAATCGAGAGCAGTTGTTCAATATAGAATGGAATGTATAATTAGTATGTAAGGGCCAATTGTGGTAACTGGCCCTTACTGGAAACTGACAATAAAAAACCCATTGCTGGGGCACAGCCCTCCTATCGGTGAGAAATCCGTCACGACACACTATATGGGCCCAGTACGAGTTGGTGAATGTCAAAATATGTTTTCGATTTTTTTGCTTTGTGTAACTTATATCACCCACCACCACTGCCCTCAGAACAGTGACGAAAATAAATCGTTTTACAAGTTCTAGAACCATCACAGGTCTATCTAAGAAAGAGGCACCATACGTCAGTAATAAAAAACAAAAGCATTAACACTAAACAGTTCTCACTGGTTTCAGGAAGCGAAACTATTCTTCTTCGGCATCGTGAACTCTGACGACGTAGCTCCTGAGCACAAACGCGTCTACATTGAGATGGACCCCGGAGACACCGTGTTCTTTCAGTCTAATGTCGTGCATGGCTCCAGACCTAATGTGTCTAAGGTAGGGGTGTGAAAGGCAGGGGCTATACTAAATATTCTAGGCTATGATGAAGAAGACTAAGCATTCTCCAAAAACTTGTGACAACGTATCTAATTGAATGGAACATTAATTTGTTAGTCTCTGCATCACCCAAAGGTTGACTAGTAGAAAATGGCTATGGCATTAAGTCGGCCTCTTTACAATTGTGTACAAAGTATTTAATAAATAAATGATGTTCAGTGTGAGTGTGTTGGTTACACCTAACTTTATAACAGCAATTAAAATATTTCATTCAATCAACGCAAAATTTCTGCCTTGTGGGGTTAGAGGTAGGCTTTCGAAAGTCGGCAATGAACTGGGCTTTAAAAGTCGTATAGGATTAATTCTGGTCTTCAGCTGCCTCCATTTCGACTGGAAGCTGTCCTAACATAGTTGGCTCGAGACAAAGCAGATGATAATGATAAAATAGTATTAGTGAAAGTATTGATATCCCATTCTAGCAAATACAACAAGACAGGGACAGAAGCAGATTACTTATACCTACCAAGTAGTCCTAATTCCCACTTATTCCCCAGGTATACCGCAAAGCCATGACGTGCCACTACGCGAACAGCAGTTGCCACTACATCGAGATGTACGGCACGCGACAAGAACAACTCGCGAAGCAAATGGAAGCTGAACTGAGGCGGCGGGGCAGTGACCTTAGTTACGTTGTAAGTATATCCTTTACTTCAGGTCAGTTTAATCCAATAATCTTTGTTACCACTTTCTTCTTCCATAAGGTAAGCTTATCCTATTGCCGTTTAGGTACCCTTAGACCTTTTGCCTAAGGAGAAGTATACCATTTGAGCGCCAATATCGAGTTTTAGGTAATCACAAGGTGTAATTGAAATTACTGAAAAGGGGCAGTGGCGTAGCTATGCCAATACCACCAATGCGGTCGTACGGGGCCCCTGATTTAAGGGAGCCCCGGCGGACTAGAAACGATTTTTTTTTTAACATTATTTTGGGGAATGTCGTCATAGAAGTTTAAAAAAAAACCGCAAGATTTCAGTTTTAATTCACCTATAATAAAACCCAGCTTTAAGGTGTCAGGTGTCTACTGCCGACAAAGAGGCACTTCGTTTTTTCTTGCATTAGGGCCCAAAATGGCTCAAAAAGGCTTACGCCACTGAAAAGGTTCATCGTTCTCTTCAGTATAAACACTTTTCCTACGGGCCCAACCCTGAAATTGCGAAAACGGATCAAATTCTTTCATTGGGGCTTGGTATCCAATTTTGTCTTCTGTTTGTTTAATAAGTTAATAGGCTTCTTTTGGGTTAGCTCGTTCCATCGTCGACCTCATCTCTGTCCTCAGGACTAGATTGAGGTCAAGAGTAAGCCCATACAGAATAAAAAAAAAAAAAAAATAAATAACCATTTTCTTCTTGCAGGACATGTGGCGGATAAAAACAAAACAAGTGAGAGGCGTAAGAAGCAACTTGTAAAGAAATTATGATGTCTAGTTTTATTGTATTAAGGGGTGTACTGTTGGAGGATGAAGTATTTATAGAATTAATAAAACCATGTGTAAGTTATAAAAAATATTTTATTTCATTTACAATCTTAGGTACGGTAAACACTTATCTCTACGTCTGTTGTAATACTCATTTTCGGTTATTTTTATTTTATCGGGTTTGGAATGATTAAATTACTTATTAGTTCTTCGATAGTGGAGAAATGTCTTTGTATGTTAAGGACGTTGGCTGCGCTGTTGGATTACCAACGATCAGCTTAGCGCCGAAAGTTGACAATTCAACAACACGCTCATGTCCCTTGCAACATTTTCCACGGTCAACTTATTTCATCTTAATATTATTATTTTACTTATTTACTATAAAATAAAGGCTTTTATACAAAGGCTCCTCAAACTTAAAAAACTATATTGAAAAATTCTCCGTTTGATTTATTTCTATTTTTCAAACTAAAGTAATAATCTTGTAAATTAAATTAGTTTATCTACCTATTTCAACGTTTCTGGCGTTGTGAATTTGTCTCATATTTTGTAATCACTAAAGTATCCCTAGAAGAAGTATATTTCTAATTTATTCGTCAAATCTTACAACTAAAGTGCAATTTACAGCGTATAATTTTACATAATATTTACAACTTTTTTTTTTTGCAAAAGAAGAAAATAAAATAATTAAGTACAATTATAATTAGAAGTGAAAATAACTTATTTTTTAAAACTGTGACATGAGACTAGATCTGGTTTGGAAATAAAAAATATAAAATAATTATTATCATTGTGAAAAATAAAATAAGAAATCTTAAAATAAATCGGTGCTTTAAAAAGTTACAAAGTAATGTTGGTAACTAAATATAATCAGAATTCAGCGGAAGTCTTCTTCAAAAATCTGTAAAGAAACAAACCGTAGACATAAAATAACAACAATATATAGGTATTTTTTTCAGAACATTATCGCGTTTAAAATCTTTGTTAAGATCTGGTCAATTGTCAAAATAAATAATAAGAACAATAGAATAATAAATTATAATAATTATAAGTAAAGTAGTTAATAAGGCATTGTTACCTTACGTCGTGTCAACTTTTCGAAAACACAATAAATATTTAGTCTCGACATATTGTTTATATAAAACAGCAAAAAAAAATCTTAAGCCGAACGATTAAAATAATGTCGTGATGATCAACTTTATAATTTTGTTGATTTTTTATCTCATATCTAATAAACTGTTTTATGTCGGGACCAACTGGAAAAAATGACTAAAAATTTTTTTTTAAATAAAATAACAAAACTTTACGCTTGTAATACCCAACCGATTAGGCAGAGGTGTGCCTCAGCTTTATTTACACCATCATTTCGCCAAACACTGTTTTAAGCTTTCACGGTTTACAACTAAACTTATACTCTCACTTACGAGATATCGGGAGCTCAAAATAATGAACAATCACGGAAGACATCCCGTAAGTGACAGTATAAGTTTTGATCATTTCGCCAATTATGTTGGTTTTAAAAATGGAGAGATTTGGAAGGGACCTACTCTCATTGGGTGATCAAAGGTTGAAGAAGAGAAGAGAATACTTGTGTTCAAAAAGTTAACCGACGATACAGGAGCGATATAGTGCGTTTCTAGTAAATAAATAAGCCAATCATCACAACACATGCCTACATTACTGCAGCCATACAAACTACGTGCTTTTAGTATTAAATGCGGGACATTATTAGCAAATACACAAACAGAGTGATTATTTTAACTGGGACAGTATGGGGCCAATTCGAATATATAAGAGATACCGGGGAACTTTCTTAGAAGACTTTAGCCCTATTTGGCATAAATACTTCATTTTTTGGTCAAGTGTTAGTTGTCCGTAGAAAAGAGTGAAATTTACCAAATTTTTAAACAAGTTATGAATAGTTATTGCAATACATATTGCCTGTGCAAAAAAGGAAGGTAAGGGAATTGAATATTTGTTAATAACATCCCAAGCGGTAGAAGCGTAGTACATATTAACAAAACTACATTACATTACATGCAGAGCCATACAACAGTGAAGAGGGGGCCTACCACATCAAGCAATATTATTTTAATCTAAGTTCAGAGTGGGAAACAGATAGAGCTAGACAGGAGGCTTCATCCCTAACCCACTGACCACTGAAGCAATGTCAAAAGATGGTGGTAGGCCCCCAAAGCGCCCCAGATGCCAAAATGCAGCTATTCTTAAAATATATTATTTGTGAATTAAATGGAGATTTAATAATAAGATTAAAATAAATCAGTAGGGGAATTTACTCGTTATAAAACAACAAAAAAATATTTTACACGCTACACACCTTTGTTCAGGGTGTAGAGAATAAACGCAATGTTTCTTACGTGATTTAGACCATCAAACTGGACAACATTCCTTAAGGATCATGAATCTAAACAAAAACATCACATATAATGTCGCATCACAATTAGTATGAAGAACCCATTTTTACCTGTAGCACCCTGTATTTATGTTTAGATTTGAATTTAGTATGAATAAACTTTACTAAAATTATTTGTATAAGTATATAAAAGTATGCAAATAGCTGCACTTTGACCCGCCCAACTAAAATTTAAATAAAATACATAAATTGTTACAATCTACATACTATTACAATGTGTTTTACACAACGTTACGTATATAAGTATTATTATTTTCCTTTCTATTATTTATATAACATACTGGCACTTTAATAAATCATAAGCAGTTAATATAATAATTTTAAGTACTAATTGATTAATCATAAATATTCTTAGAAGTACGTATTAATTTATTAAAATTTGTACTAATAAAAGCGACATTAATTCAAAATATTTTTTGGTTTGAAATATTTCAAATGCTGTTTATCAAAATCAATAAACTAACGCAAAGCAATATCTATCAATAAAACAACATGCCCTAAGTCAAGATCCCCGATGTCGAGAGAAATTTCAAAAATTTTCAGAGATCGCATTAACTACAGTTTATTTGCCTAAAATACACTAATTTGAGAGTACCGAAATAAAGCTCTTAAATTATAAGGAGGTATTTATCCACATGATACTTACTTCCTTAAAATTTATCCAAATAAACTGTACTTATTCGGATCTCTGATAATTTACCATCATAAAAAGTTCTCCCCCTGTATATGTATTAAAAGTCGGGAGCAATTTATTGTGATTGGTGCGTCGTAAATTCATAATCGCAACAACCAATCATTTCGCTCAATTCAAGCCAGTTTATTCTTACTTGAATAACGTGGTCCAATCAGCAAAATAGTTATTGGTCGAACAGACTGATAGAAATATAGTGAAATAGCATACATTTAATGTGAGTGTTACTTATAACTTTAAAAGTTACACATACCATAAGAGACAGAAAAAGTATGTAAAACATTTAAACACGGAGTAGAACTTACCATAATACATGCACAACGTTTATATGTGTATAAAAAGTAGTTGAAAGTTAGCCTATGCATGCTGAGTCGAAATAAATTAGCTAGCGAAACTCCATAAATTTGATGGGTAACGATATCCAAAGAAGATAAAACCAAAACAAAGTTTTTACTATAAAGTTTCGCTACTGTGCGTACTAAACTATTTTGCTGATTGAACAGTACTAAATTGACTTCACCACTACTTTGTTGGCAAACTACAGTGAACCCTCTACACTCTACCCCCCCTACTGGGGCCTCCTGTCCCGGTCCCGCTCCCGATAGTCAACGTAAACCCTGACCACTTCACCTTCGTACTTGCGCTGCGACGGCATGAAGTAGAAGTCGGGGTGCGCCGCCAGCGGCTCGGGCCGCACGCCGCGCGGCAGCGAGTACGTGGAGCGGTCCGGCCGCCCGGAGTAGCTGCGGACAGGACAGGAAACGGGTTAACTAATTATAATAATCTTTAGTTATCCTAAAACATACAGAGATTGAAGTACAGTTTGATATTTGGTTTAGAAATACATAGTTTATTTTGCAAATTCTGCACAAAAATAATACTCTACCTCTAGGGTATACCTGTATTATAAGAGGTGTAGTTTACGGTTAATAGTCAACAAAAACTTATATCTCAAGTGGACTGTGTCATTCTACTGTATGGTATACAAGAGTAGAATTGTATGTTGTGTGTTTTTGTGTGTGAGTGGTATGTAGTTTTGAGTGTAGGTGTGTGTCGTCATCATCTGACTGTCCGACTGGTTATAAGGAGATAAAAAGAATATCTTACTAACAACACAGTATTCAGTTTAACATTCTGTACCCACTTAAAAATTTAGCGCAATTCTTAATTTTGAAGTTAGTTCTTCATTTGTGTTCATAGATGGCGCTGTTGTACTTTTTGTACTAGCAACATAGTACAAAAAGTACAACAGCGCCATCTATGTAGTACTTTTTATAGTCCCGTTACAAGTTTGACCCCATATTCAGACAATGGGCTACTATCCTGACACCTGCGCACTTGATGGCCTTTTGACAGTATCAGCGAGCGGTTTTCGTTTACTGAATTTGTATTTAAATAATCTTTTGAATTTATAATGTATGTAATTATCATTTATTTGACTTAATTATTCACTTTGATCATTAATAACTTATTTCATAAGTGTCCACAAAACTCACTACTCATCATTCAAAACCAAAACAAAATAAATTCAATTTCTATTGTAATAAACAAAAACTAACTAGCATTTGAAAGTTCTAAGTAAAAGAATCGACTTTAAAAACAAAAACAATGTCAAAACTTATTATAAAAGCAACTTGTCTAACATTTACAATGCTATGTCACAAGTTGCTTGTCGACCGTGACAGGACTCGAACCTGCAATCTTCGGATCCGAAGTCCGACGCCTTATCCATTAGGCCACACGGTCATGTACAAGTGACGGCGAAATTGTGCGCCGCTTCAGTACAAACATACCCTTTCAATAGCCACCCCTTGTTAGGCTAGGGGAAGGCATTAGTAAACACTGCTCTATTGGTTGGTTTGTAGCTTTTACTGCTATGGTTTTAACGGTGATAATTGTGTGGCTTTATTGACGGTGATGTGAAAGGGTTGTAAATATAGAATTTTGTTTGTGTGAACTAGTTTTTAGCCATGTGGTATGACATATTTTCGTCGTGTCTACATTATTATGGTCATATGACATTTATCGAGTTAAGTTACATGCGCCAGGATAGCCAGTGAAGTTTTATATTTCTTACGATATTTGCAACTTGCAGGTCAGTATCAGTTTGTATTTCACAAAAATATGATTTACGAATTATAAAACTCTAAAAGTGTGAATAACTTTTTCATAAAATTCTGAATATCAGAGTGAATACAGAGTCATGTGTAGCTTCCGTCAAATTATTTTTTTTCGCATAATATGTACCCATGTCAACCGAAGTATCAATAGACACCTCATTCATCAAAACGACTCCGTAGTTTAGGCGGTACGGTGGTACATAAAAATGAAACAAACATACATAGACTACTAAAATCATAACCCTTCCTTTTGACTTTGCCGTAGTCGGGTAAATATCAATTAAATTAGGTCAGTAGTGGTAAAGTGAGTAGGGCTGGAACATAGTGACCGCTCAGACACGTCGCTCCACCCAGACTGACGCGGATACAAATCGATATTTCATACGAAGTGACGCCGAATGCTTTCAAACTCGCGAACTCGTTGTAGTGGGGATTAATGTAGATAGGTAGATACTAGATGCTGTTATAAATTCACAAAGGGTTCCGTATTCTATTTTGAATAAGAATTTATACAATGTTGTTCATATTAACGTAACCCCCATTTTGGCTTCGCCTCCCACGAATGTGTGACGCAAGGCCAAAAGAAGGGTTATGTTTTTTCGTTGGTATGTCATGTATGTGTTGTTTTCTTTGTTATCCTGAAAGTCATAGGCGATAGAAGAACTACAATCTTTTAGATTTTCGATACCGAAAACTCTTTTAACAACGGGAAGCTTAATTATCCCCGAGTGTATGACTATGTTTTAAAAAATCCGGTCATAACGCGAGTAAAGCCGAGTTCAAGAAATAGTATCAAAATAAACTCACCCATACTGTCCACCTCCCCTAGGCCGCTGTAACGACCTCGTCTCATGGTAGTACTGCGCCGCGCTGTTCTGATGCTTCGGCGTCATCCTACCATTGGTTCCGTGCCCGTTGGGCCCGTGAACGTTAGCCCCGTGACCGTTGGCCCCGTGACCGTTGGCCCCGTGTCCGTTGGCCCCGTGTCCGTTGGCTCCGCGCTCATGCCCCATATGGTGATGCTGGCCATTGGCCCCGTGAGGGATGTGCTGACCGTTTCCCCTCATTTCATGTTGACTACTAGGTCTGTGCTGACCGTTGGGCTCATGTTGATTAGGTTTCCCATGTTTCCCGTTAGAGGGCGCTTTGTTGGCGCTGCCGGGCCGAGGGGGGGGAGGGTCGGTGGGGCGGAGGGGGGTCTGCCTGTTACGTAAGGGGGCGGTAGATGCTGTGCTGTTGTATTTGTCGTCGTTCTCGAATGGTTCGAAGGCGTAGTTTGTGTTTGCGTTTGAGTAGTCCTTCCATGCTGAGTTGGGGATCAGTTGGTCCTGGAATAGTGGAGTTTTTACAAAATTTTTAGTTAAAAAAATGTGGCCTTTTTGGAAAATTTTCAAGAATCCTATAACTAAAAATGTTCAAAAGTGTGGTATTCTTTTTTTAGATCCACATCATCACTGATAAACTGAGAATTTTCTGATAGAGATCAAGTTGTTGTAAAAACCACATTGGACAGTAGGCCACAAAATATAGGTGTCGTCCTGCCCGTCTAATCGGACAATTCTGCCTCATCATCCATGTAGGTCTGTACCTTGGTCTTCTGCGCAGCAGAGCCGCTGCGGTACAGCGTGCAGCCGGCCTGCAGCAGCGCCACCAGTATGAGCGCGGCCACACAGCCCACCACGACGTACAGTTTAGTCTCCGCGAGCCCGAAGAACGTACGCGCGTTGCCGTTTGACTCTTCCGTGGGACGCTCTGATATTACTGTTGGCAGAAACGATAACGTTACAAACGGGGAAACTTCGATTGCTTTGGAAGGAGTAGTGAAGAAATGAGCATTTTTGGCCAAGTTTTGTCTTCGCTTAACACTTTTTTTTTTCATAGATGGTGCAGAATACAAAATTCATCTTCCTTTACAGTAAAAAAAATAATTGACAATAATTTTTTTTTTTTGGATTTGATAATCGAACCCAGACACAAATTAGTCGACCTCAAAAAGGTATCAAATTATTTATTTTCGTTTTCTCTTGTTAAGATATCGACACCCATGACGTCTGTCGAGTTTCACTAGCTAATTGAATTAGCCCCTTCATGTACAGGCATATGCAGCACACTCACAGCTGACGGGCTCGAACACCAGGAACTCGGGGTCCACATTGAGGTTGCCCACCCGGCCCTGCGCCAGCGTGTCCCGCACGACGCGCTCCCAGCGCTCGGCGTCGGGCTCCAGCGTGGAGTTGGCGGTGTCCAGCGCGCGACCCGTGGCGCCCTCGATGGAGTTCAACTCGATGGACTTCAGAGTTAGCTCGGCGATTATGGCTTTGGTTTCGTTTCTGTGAAAGAAAGTTGGGTTTAGAATTTTGAGAACAGTTTTAACTTTAAGATCAGACTTTAGGTCAAAAATGGCCACCAGCTACCGACGCTTACAAAATGCAACACCAACAGATAGCAATGCAGTACCATTTTACTAAACAAAGCTCTGCTATTCGAGCTACCCCATCATTTGCAGCAGACATTATCTGCCTAGCCTTTTCCCAACTATGTTGGGGTCGGCTCCCAGACTAACCGGATACAGCTAAATACCAGTATTTTACATAGAGCGACTGCCTATCTGACCTCCACAACCCAGTTAGTACTGGGTAATACGATACCCCTTGATAAGACTGATTGTCAGATTTTTTGAACCACTGACTACATTTAACGATTGTCAAAGATCTACAGATGACAGCCAGGACCAACAGCTTAACGACCGTGCTATCCATGAAGGAAACTTGGTATATAATAGGTGGTCACCCATCCACAGACGAACCTAGGCAACCACGGCTTAACTTAAAGATCGACCCGAGCGGCTGTTACTATTTAACCACGAGCTCCACAGCGGCAGACAAAGCAGCTAAATGCTGGAGCTTGTTCTCAAGTTTAAACACACCACAAGGAATCGTCTCCTGCAGACAATTTTGAACTGTAGACTGATATCAGTGATCGCTACAGTAGTACTCACTGCATGAACCCGTTGACGGCGACTCCATGGTAGCCCTTGTTCCTGGCCAGCTCGGCGGCGAGGTTGTCGGCGACCTGCTTGCTGAGCTCGTCGTACTCCTTGCTGCCGGCCGCGGGAGGCTTGAAGCTGTCGCCGAGCCCCGTGATGCGGATCAGTACTGTGTACGAGGACTGGCCCGGGAGGATAGCTTCCGTTGTTATTTCTTCTTCCGCTGGTTCTGAGGCAGGAAATTAATGATTAGTATTTTTTACATAACATAACATCACGGCTGTAATCCCCAAAGGGTACGGCAAAGGTGTACCTAATAGTACACCCACATTTCACCAGTTATAGGGGGCAAGCCTATTACCATCAACCGGACGTAAATGCGGAGTCCGTGGCTGCTACTGAGAAATTCTTGAATAACAATTTGCCCAACCTGGGAATCGAACCCAGGACCTCATGCTCAGCAGTGCTTGCGACCACTACACCAGGCAGGCTGGTAGGCTGTCATAGTATTTTTCACGGAGCACTATATATTCATCAATCTTAGACAAACTCGTGAGTCCATGGATCCTCGAGTGACCATCCTTTTCCTGATAGACCTGCCCTGAGCAAATCGAATAAGGAAAATGTCGTGAAATAAGTTTTGAGTATGAATGTGGAGAAACGTTGGATGGACTGTGTGAAGATATATGCTGTTATGTTACCAGGTCCACACGGCCTGATGCAGACCCTCTCGTCAGTAATGAAAGGCGTCTGCATGTGCTTGCTGGTGCGCTTGTTGACCGCGTCGAAGCCGCCGCCGTGCGTGATGAACATCATGTACAGGCACTGAGAGTCCGTGAAGGCGAGGTCCTGCGACAAATTGTTATAAGTTAGCAGTGAAGTGAGAAAAACCTACTATGAAACAAAAATGCGGAATTGTTAGATAGAAAATATGCCCTATTTCTTATATACAATATGTTAAAAAAACCCTATCCGATCCGAAAGTGGCATTATAGAGATCTTAATGACATTACCAAATAAAATGTTAATGAAAGTAAACATTTCTAATGAATTTTAAAAGGATAAGTATTTTAAAATGCATGATTTTTGTACCCAAATTACCTACGTCCTATGCCCCTAAAATATATATATTTTTTAAACATGACAACACCATCTTCTGCGTTAATATGTATGTTCGATCGACATTTTTTTTTTTGTTTTTTATTTGTGAACTCACTACACTAGAAGTGTCGGTGCCCGCGCCCCTGTGTTGCCATGTAAGTTTCCTTATTTTATGTTATTGTATTTTATCGAGATAAATTTTTTTTTACTTGTTATCTCAAAAGGACTCAAATATAGATCTCATAAAGAGAATCTAAACTCGATACCTAATAAATATAACTCAACTAATAAAAATAACCTCTTGGATAGTACAGGGTTTTTCGGTGTATTCCCGCTACTGTTGGGGACAACGGGAAAAATCAAAACCGTCGTTTCGTTGGCCCCACTACCTTGAGATCAGAATAGAGTAGAATATATTTTATTGTAAAACATGAGTATACATCAAATAATATGTGCAAGGTCTTAAAAATAACAGGTAAGGCGTACAAAACAACATATTTTTGACTTTTTGGCAGAAAAATGAAGATGTTCCGTGTTATTGCACCTGCGTATTGTCTCTGCATCACCCTGAGGTGTACTGAAAGTGCCCAAGGGATTAATTCCGCCTTTGTACAGTTGTGCACTAAGTTGAAATAAATAAATATGATGTCATCAGCTGTTCATAGCGTTACGGTTGTTTTATTTGACTTTACGCACTGTTAAATTGTTATGATAATTGCAGATAACCTCTCGAACATTGAAAAATGCAACAGAACTACAAATATGGTCCTTTCATCTAGTTACTCAATTTCGTTTAATGTCATTTCTGTCATTTAGGAGGTTATTATAACTGAAAAGAAAGGTAAGAAGTGGATGCAACAGGGACTCCCTGTAAAACTTATTTACGAAAATACTAGAATTGCTGTTTATGCTATAACCATAAAAAAAAACCAAATTAGGCATAAATCACAACAAATGCAACTGACTCAAATGAACCAAACTACCAATAATAAAAACTGGTTTGAATAGAATGAGTACTTTCGACATGTCAATCACATGCGTCGGTGGTGTAATGGTCAGCATAGTTGCCTTCCAAGCAGTTGATCCGGGTTCGATTCCCGGCCGACGCATATCTTTTTGCATTTTGTTTCATTATTTTTTCGAGTAGTTAGGATGAGAGCAAGTTTCGAGTTAGTAAGTCATAAACAGTAGATACAGTTAACATGAGTTTTGAGATTCCGTTTAATTTTCGGTTTTGTCGTGTTTGATATTACCCATCACGTCTGCAAAGGCCACGTTTTCTCAAAAAGAAAAAAACACATTGATTGATATTTCTAGTAACCTGCGGTCATTGATTCCCAAACTGAATAAATCATTTTTGTTTGTTTATTATATCGATACATCTAACCATTTTATCTTGTTTACATATTAATACCCATCAAATCTGTCGAGTGTCACTAGCTAATTTAATTGACCCCTGTACATGATTCCTCCTACCTTCTGGTCTCCCGTGTTCCTCTTCCTCACAAAGCTGAGCGTGGTGATTCCGTCGGCCATGCTGCCGGTCTCCTGAGACAGGTCCTGGCGCGCGTCCACTCTTGGCGCGGAGTAGCCCGACACCCACGTGTCCATCAGGAAGGGTCGGCCTGAACGGGCGTCCACCCAGCCTATGACGGCGTCGGATTGGGACTAAGAACAGAGAAAAATCGTTGTTAATTAACATGTGGTTCACCTGTAACTATGTATTTAAAAAAACCTTAGAAGTTTTTAATCCACTTTCCAGTTTGTTTTTTTTTTTGTAAATTCTGGGTGCCATGCCTAGAATTTTTTTTTTTATAAAGTGCTGTGTGTATTGAAAAGAGTTGGATCGTGTTCAAAGTAAGTACGTAACCTACCACGCGAGTCAACAGCGGGGTCTTCGAAATTGTGGATCGAGGATATGTTGGTTTCACCGTTTGAAAGCAGATAACTCACCATCTTTTTGTTATCGCTGAACCCGATGCCGGTCCAGTGCTTGCTCTGCTTGGTGCTGATGGTGAACCGCACGGAGTCCTTGCCCCGCACCTGCCCCAGGTACTGCCAGCTGGCCACGTAGTCGCACGACGTGCGGTTGGCCGGGTCGCAGCCCGCCGGCAGGCGCCACTGGGCGCCGCACGCGTCCGTCAGGGGGACGATGCCGCCTGACACAGACACCTTTGTTTCTTCTGGAAGTTAGAGAAAGGTTTTATTGAGAAGGTATTTATTCAAAGTGAATTTGGGATTTTGAAAGAAGAACGAAAGAAGGCGAAAACTCACTATCAGAAATAGGGCAAAGGGAAACTGAGGCTTATTTTGACTACATCGCATTTTTTTTCGTCTAAATCAAACGCAAACCTCTAACTAATGAAGGGGGCAAGAAGTGATGACCAATCTAGCGTGATTTGCTTTTAACGATAGTCTTGGACAGTATTGTAATCTGAAGTTATCTGAACTCACCGAAGAAGTTGATGCTAGCGACGCCCCTCTGCGAGCCGTGTCCGTGGTACTTGAGCTCGTCGACCCTGTAGAAGTCGCCCGTGCTGGCCGTGCCGCGCTCCAGGCCCGAGGGCGGCGAGTGCACGTAGTGGCCGGGCTCCTGGCCGCGCGCCCAGATCACGTGCATAGCGTCGTCTACTATCGAGTGGTCTGTCGGCTCTGTGGCCTGGAAGAGATTGGTGAGTTTGATTAACTTTCAAGGTAACGTCCTGCGAAAGGCCGGTTTAGTCCTATCTCGACACCTTCCCATTTCGGCCATGAATTTATTTATCATAGACCTCAGCCAACGCGACTAGCGTCAAGACTTCAAAAGAGACCCCCAGTGTCTCTTGATGCCTTTGAGTGTATACCGTCGCTGCACAAGCCGCTTTGTGTCGACTCATGATCACTTCAAGATTCGATTTTGAGCAGGAACAGAGAATCTGGCCATGTGAATGCTCTCGGTGATGCGCCCTAAGCTTCTTTCTTTCATTTGTTTTACCCGCAATTCAAAGTCTCGCTAGATGCATGTCGCTTGCCTCGCCACTAACTATACTTTCTAGTTAGTGGCGTGGCAAGTAAGAAGAATGCGAAGTATGCAGTAGGCCAGTTGCTAAATGCGTTTGTTTTATCGTGAACATAGACCATCGGTTTCCATTAAGTGCGACTGGAGTCAGGAGTAAACAAAAAAAATAACGAAAACGGAATCTCTGACAATTTAATTTATTCATTACGGGGCAAAGAAGAAATGACAGAAAACAATAGTTAAGTTTACTTGTCATTGCAACGGTTTACTTTTGCGTAAATGTTCAGAAAGTGCATTTAGGTTAGCTTAGTGACGCTGTCATCCTACTGCGCTTCTTGAGCCTTTGTCACTGAAATGACTATTCCCTGCAGGCGACAAGATCCTAAAATCAATAAAAGTGGTAAAATATGGTATAGCTTTGATCTTACCTTGATCTTCTTCCTGAACAAGATGGTGGTAACTCCATTGTCTTCGTACCCGGACGCCGCGGTGATGTCGTCGTGACCTCCCCAGAACGTATCAACGCGGGGAGTCGACCTGAATGCACAACATGTGGGTAAATTTGCTACTTTAACGGCAAAATTACAATTGTAAATTGCAATGCATTAATGCTACAAGCCTATGTTTCCGTTGCTGCGCTGTTGTAAACTTCATTGCTGAAATAAACCAACCTAGCAATTCCTAACTAACACACCACCAACTTTTACAGAATCTAGTATTATATCGTATTGACGTCACACTTTCAAGTGTAGATGTACTACCGCCATCAATGACGGTCGACCATTTTTCAATCTTATCTGAGGACATAAGAATGAAAAATGGTCGACCGTCAGTGAGCGCGGTAGTACACTTGGATAGGTGAGATATCCTGCCGGATACGTCTATAGTTATAGCATGATGATAAGATTTAATTTCGGATCGGAGATTTTGCTACTTCTTCTAACGCCACATTGCGTATAATATTACTGTCTCTCTTCATTCGGCCGCTGTATAAGACCGACGTGTTAACTATCTACCACTTTCCTGTCGCTGTACCAATTAAATCTAAACAACTAATCGCCGATGCTAAAAAGCTGGCTGCTAGGGTCCTTTGCCGTTCAGTATTCACTATACCTACCTATATTGCGCTGATACAGAATCAAGGACATTCAAAGAATAGCTACAGCATAAAAGAGTGCTCACCTGTCTCTAGTATAGTAGTCGAGCACTCGATGGTAGTTGCCCTTGGCGGTGCCGATGACGATGTCGGTGCAGTCCATGGGGTTGAAGTCGAACTTGGGGACGTACTCGTGGTCGGGGAAGTAACCTACAATGTACCAGTTGTTTTATACCATGTTATGATGCAGTGGGAACTTGCGAAGATTTTGCGGGAAGTGAAAAATAGTTTGGATGACCCTAAGTAACTACACTGTTTTAGAATAAAAATCCAGGAGTCGTGGATTTTAAAATAAAGCTGCTAAAGATGCTAGATTATTGCAAAGATTAAAAGATTCGATTTTAGAATACGAAGTAGAAGTGCATTGATAGGTATATAAAATGGTAACACTATAGAGGTAAAAATAATAGAATTCTACACAAACGAAAGATCTAAGAGAACATAGAAAAGTAATTTGACAGAATTGAAACATGATTTACATTCTCCACCTGTACGGTATACCACAAACGTCTTACCATTTCCGGAAACCAGCCTAAACCAAAGGTTAACAAATTATTAATGTTATTACCTGATATATGTACAGCAGAACACCTAAGTATAAACACATTCGTACAAAACAGACGTCCAATAATAATAAACATAAATAACTACCTCCTCCTTTTAATGAAGTTGGTTAAAAGGGTGTCAGGAGAAAAGGTAAATAAGTATCAGTAGAACTAGAAACTAAAAAGTAAAACAAAGGAATAGACTGAAACAATAAGAAACAAGAGAACACACAGGGGAAGAAGATTATGTCTGGAAAGATATTAATGATCTCTGATCCTATTCCTTTAATTTTATTGAATAAATATTAAAGGAATAGGATCAGAGGACAAAGGAATTAAGGTGGTACCCAAAAGCCCGGCAAAGCTAAGAAAATATTAAAGCAGAAAATAGTAAGCGAATATTACTACCGTGCAAAACTAAGGTACTGTGAATGTTGGTATCTCTTTCTCGCATGTAAGAGTTAGATGTAATAGATGAAATGAAGATAGTTTAGGAATGGCAGTTGTGTTAAGATAGTATTGATATAAATAGGGCATGAATTTTGGAGACATGATATGCAGAATTAAGTACAGTGCGGTACTTTCTTGAAAAATAATGTTAAGATACTATGTAGGTAGATTTTAATTTCCAATATTTATGCCCATAAAGAGTGTAAATAGACCCTTAACGAAGCCGAAAGGCACTTGTTCTCCCCGTCATTGCGATCATTTTTTTGTTCTAGACCATAACTGGGAACCTTCTTGTTACGGAGATATTTGAGCTCAAAGTTCCAATTTTTTCACAAGTTTTTTTTTTTAAACTAGTTTTTAAGGTTATAAATTGACTTTTATTACTTCAATGACCTGTTTACTATTTAAAGCATCCATCAGCACAATATTTTGAGTGCGTTACATTGAGTTTTACCGTAAAACGTGATTTTTCACCCCAAAAAAAAAAACATTTCCCAGAAATAATTTATGCGTAGGCTTACTAAGTTTGGTGTACAGAATGCTTGGTTGACGGCTTCGTGGAGGGTCCGTTTACACCCTGTGTAATACCATTCAAAATAATCATTCTTTCAGAGTCATCCATTTCACGCCTTTCATATACAAAAAGAAAGCATAAAATACAGGTGTTAAACACAAAAATGTTTAATAACATAATTATTGACAAGTGCAGCAAGTTGCTATACAAATACATCTAATTTATATACAAACACATTCATTGGTATTGTTTCAATCAATTTAATCAAAATTCTTTACAATAGTGGAGTTCATACTGAAGAACTAATTTGGAGTGTGCTCCTTTATTTAAATTAAAAATCACAGATAGAATGAATCTTTTACAAAATTATAGAAGTTGTCGAATTCTTTATTGTACGCACGGCGGCCAATCAGTCTATGCAAAACCAAATTAAGCTGATCCCTCATCGTAAGGGAAGCTCATACAAAGAGAAGTCGGGTTATACTGGTTATGTAGAGCTTGATGTGCCGCCGTGTGTACCTAAGTTTTCTGGATTTTTGTAAACGCGATTTTTGTCACAATTCTCACAGTTTTTCTTTCATTCCCGAGTCAGTCTCCTTCATATTACGTACAACTTTTTGAAAACTGACTTCAAAAATGAGATTTTCTCAATATTTCTTGTCAATCAATACCAATGAACACGTAAGAGAGTGCAAAGCATGTGGCGTTACCTGCTTCATCTGTAAGTCCCTTCACTAGCAATGTCTCAGGTTCCAATGCTGCGATAGGTTCAATGGAAGGTTCGGGAGAGGGTTCAGGTTCAGAACTAGGTTCGGGTTCAGAACTGGGTTCCGGCTCGGAAGTAGGTTCTGGTTCGGATTTGGGTTCTGGCTCAGATTTCGGTTCTGGCTCAGCCTTCGGTTCTGGCTCAGATTTCGGTTCTGGCTCAGATTTCGGTTCTGGCTCAGCCTTCGGTTCTGGCTCAGATTTGGGTTCTGGCTCAGATTTGGGCTCTGGCTCAGATTTCGGTTCTGGCTCAGAGTTCGGTTCTGACACAGATTTGGGCTCTGGCTCGGAACTGGGTTCTGGCTCAGAAGTTGGTTCTGGTTTGGGTTCCGGCTCAGAGGTCGGTTCTGGGTGGGCAGAAGGCTCAGGAGCGGGTTCAGGATGAGAACTTGGGTGAGGACTAGGTTCTGGCTCTGAACTAGGCTCTGGGCTAGGTTCAGGTTCGGATGTTGGTTCGGGTTCAGCTTTCGGTTCGGGTTCTGCAATCGGTTCAGGTACAGAAGTCGGTTCCGGCGTGGGTTCAGGGGTTGATCTAAGTTCAGCTAATTGTTTAGACTTTGGTTTGAACTTTGGTTTAGTTGCAACTTTTGGTTTGGGTTCTATACTGGGTTTGGGGCTAGGTTCCGCACTGGGTTCGGGCGCGGGTTCTGGTTCAGAAGTGGGTTCGGGTGTGGGTTCGGGGGAAGGTTCTGGTTCGGAGGAGGGTTCTGGTACAGAAATGGGTTCTGAAGTGGATACAACAGAGTGTTTATGGGATTTAAGAGCTGTTGTAGTGGCCGAATCTGTAAAAATAAGTCATCATGCAGCATCATATATACATTACAGCTTGTTCCGACGCTATCTGATATTTTATTTAGGTAAAATATGTGTGCCTTATAAATTATGTGGGTTCTGAAATAAGATTCAAAATAAATATCAGAACCTAGGTAAGGATTATCATGGCAATTTTTAATAAAATGTTACAGTACGACACTGAAGGATTTAGTTTACAGATTCATTGGTTAAGTTTAAAGTAAAAATAAGGCACTATAATTTTTCTTTGCTAGTTTCAGCAAGAATTTTGGATGTTTGCGTAATGAAAATTTAATCCGAGTACCGTGAGGCACACAATTGTCATAATATAACTAAGTTTTCTTTGTGTATACGTCGGTGGCCTTAAAATTTTTCCTTTCTTTTGAAAGGTAGGGGGCGAAACAAACTGACATTTAACGGTAACGCGCGATCTTTTTGGTATTAAATTATTCCTCAGAGCGACTTCTAATTTTCTTCTTTCGTTCTCGTGTGATTAGTGCCTAACCAGGTGTCAGAGTTTTTATGCCACCCATGGGCCTCTGACTGGGCTTTACACCCCGTCGCGAAATATCTCTCAGGCATGCTGGTTTGGTTCACCAAAGCGTCCGAAGCAAATGATATTTATATCGCAGAATCCGAAAAACCAGAGGTCTCGGGTTCGAACTTGTGACCTTTGACTTGGCAGTCCAACGGTACCACCACGTTACTTAGTATCCGCTCTCCCCGACATAATTCACATATCAGATAGCGCCAGACTTTAATAAAATATCGCAGTTAGTTAGCCTCGTATTGCTATAATTATATAAGTCTAGTGCATAGTGTCGCTTGGCTGTGTGGCTCGTTTAGCGTAGTGTTAAGTGTGGTGCGATATTTGTATAGTGAGGGTTATGGAACTTACTCGTGGGCTCCGTTACTGCGCGCTTTTTACGTCCTGTAAAAATTATATAGTGTTAATATCATGGAAAAAGTCAGATTTCTGAATCAGTATTTGGTCTAGTGTCCGAATTAGAATGTATGGTCGTATCTGTCAATTTTTGATGACAACTGGCCAAACTCTACTTATTATAAATTCTAAACTTTAATTATTAATCTGGTTTAGCTTAAGAAAACTAAGTTAATTATTTGGAATAGTTAAGAAAAGTTAAAATATCTTATTTAAAGATATTTGATTTCTTAATGCATAATACGGAAAAATCTGTACGAATCCTTACAACAAATTCGTTTTTGATAAAATCTATAAGAATCCACTCGCTTACCTTTAGAACTAGACACCTTGTAAGACACACTAGTTTTCACCGTGACATCGTTGCCAAGGTTCTTGAAGTCAAACCCATCGAGTGAATGCATAGCAACTCTCTTATTCCTATTGTCGTTCTCCGGCACCTTCGTCGGTTCCGGTTCCGCGTTCGGTTCTGGCTCAGATGTCGGTTCTGGCTCAGGTTTCGGTTCTGGTATAGCACTGGGTTCTGGTTCAGCACTAGGTTCTGGTACAACACTAGGTTCCGCCGTCGGTTCTGGGCTAGGTTCGGGTTCGGAAGCAGCCGGTTCCGATTTCGGTTCTGGTTCCGGTTTCGGTTCTGGTTCTGAACTGGGTTCTGGTTCTGAGCTAGGCTCCGGCTCCGCACTGGGTTCTGGCTCCGCTTTTGGTTCTGGATGCGGTAGTGGCTCGGTTTTTTGTGTGGTTACTGTAAAATTAAGGAATAAACTAACTGTGTAATATCCAAAAAGATCATTTTCTTTTAAGTTATTTAAAATTAAAAACCTTACTAAACGTAGGTACAACCAGTCTTACCAAGGCGTATCGTATAACCCAGTACTAACTGGGTTGAGGAGGTCAGATAAGCAGTCGCTCAGTGTAAAATACTGGTATTCAGCTGCATTCGGTTGGACTGGAAGTCTACCCCAACATAGTTCGGAAAAGGCTATGCAAATGATGACTTAACGTAGGAACTTAGTGATGATTACCTTTAGAATCCATAGGGGGTCCTAACACTGGGAAGTTCTTGCACTGCTTGGTCAAACCACTTGGGCGCCAACCAATACCTGAATATAAGAAAAAAAATTGTATTATCATATTCATGTTCCCTAAAAATCCCTCACGAAATAAGACAATTCAACGACATTCGGGATAGCTAGGCTACATTCTAAACTGGAGATAGTGAATCGGCAAACATAAGATTAGGGAGTTTCACATTTGTATGCTTGCTCCGTCGATTTATGGAGATTGGCCAGCAGCAACTAAATGAGATGAAGCTCAATGGCAAGCGAGTGCAAGGCATACGTAGGCCTTGCCATAGGACGCTGTCTGTAAAGTGTAATTGCAGAGCCACATCACAAACGATATCCATCTCCTGTGTAACTCCACCTATGCCTTGAGGGACCAGTCCGAGGCCAGGTCAGTTCTGAAATCATTGCCACGTCGAAGAAGAAGCAGTGGTCTCACCCGCGTACGACGTGCCGTTGACCATCATGATGAACTCGACCTCGCCCTCCTCCTTCAGGATCCTCCAGTACAAGTTGAAGTCTTGGGACATCTCTCGCTTGTTGTACAGTCCCAGGTTCACTTTCTTGTCCTTCCATGGCGACTCTGTGGACATAAAAAGAGTTAAGCATAAAATAAATATGAGATTTAGAAGCTAACAGAAAATGGCGTGATTTTAGGTATGGATTTATTTAAATTTTAACATTCAGCCGTGTCAAAAAGATTTTTAAAACCATTAATGAACCACCAAGAATGAAAGATTTTTAGTGAGAGAATTTAGAAGTTTCAATTCTAACAGATGGGATGATACACCACCACTTTTGAGTGGTAGATGAGCTGATTACACAGAATCTCGTCTGGGAAAGTTATGAGACGTTTCGGCTTCGTCTTTAAAGAGGTAACTGTGATGCCGCTGGTACGGCAGATGTCCAGAAACCGCGGTGACCATATACCATCTTTTTTTTTAATGGTATCTCGCAGGTCCACCTATGAGGCTGGCTTGTGCTTAACCGGACTATCGTGTGGGTGCCTTGAGAGTAACCTAACGTAAAGCCTTGAGTAACCCTGGGGGGTACGAGCCTCTGCTGAGGGCGTCGCTGGGGAAGTCAGCAAAGGTACAGGCTGGATCTGAGTGAGATCTGAGGGCTGATTTAAAACTACTGGCGCAGCATCGTGGACTGGTACGAGAAAGGGCCATGGGGACCACTTACCATCAGATGAGGAACTTACTTATAACACTAATCTAGGTCCACAGTTGAAATGATTAAAAATGCCGCAAGGAACATTGAGTTTACAGTTGGATTTTCAGTTTTCGACGCAGAGCCGAACGTTGGAAACCCTACAGCATCATCCACCATCTTAGTAACAAAAACAGCACTCACTCTTATTACACCCCTTCCCGTAGAACCCAAACGGACAGTAACACATCTTCGTCGGCGACTCAGTGGCGTTGACATCGATACATTTGCCCCTCAGCCCGCAGTCGTTATCGTCGGAACACTCGTCGCTGAACTGGCACCGGGGGCCGGAGTACATCTTGTGACACTTGCAGCGGCCTAAGATGAAGAAGCCGTGGCCTGAACATGTCTCGTGGTATTCTTTGCCTGGAATTGAGAATGGAGATAGATTCGCTTCTTATTTTATAACCTTTCAATATACAATGTAGGGTATTTTTGTGAGCAATTAATTTTCACCGACTATAGACCTTCCGCAACGTATTCATTCTTGCTCCTAGATCTGGTATTATATTTCCTAACACTATATGGACACATTAGTTTGAAATAAAAGAAATTGAATTGAGTTATTTAAGTTTATGCTGGATTGACGACGTAAGAGCAACGTGTGACAGTAGATTAGATGATGATATCTTGGCTTTGCACGTAGGCTGGGGGTGGAGATCTCAACGACTCATGCTCTCCCAAGGCTCACCAAAATATAAAGTTACTGCTTCCTATTTTCCTAACACAGCCAAGTATAAGTTATTAACCATACGGCATCGGCAATTAATTAAACAAAAATAAAAATCTTGTCGCTAAGCTTTACAACCTTGTCAATCAAATCAAACATGTTTATCCGACAATCTAATGTATTGTAATGAGATGTGCATTCGTTAACATTCCGAACAAACAGTGGCTCATTAAATGGGGACAGAGTATTTAATCAGGCGGCGATAATGGGAATACCTTACTAAATAAGTAAATAGCACACAAATCAGGATAGAACTGAGTAAATTAAATCTACGGTTAGATTTTGAGTTAAATTTAGATTTGCCGACAAGACGGCAATTCTAAACTTTGTTAATATCAGTTCAGAAAAAACTGATTTTCTGAACTGATATTTCAAGTCAGACTACAAACGATACCTGCGAACTTGGATTGAACGCCATTTTTTTTTTTGTTTTATACAGGCTGGAAGACACCGACGCGAAAACGGTTACCACGTACTCTGTACATTGTTCTAAAAAAAATGATATGGGTGTCTAAATTTTTATTCGTTTTTTTTTTTACTTACCTATGAAAAAGATGATGTACTGAGCACATGGTAATCGTTCAGAATGATGTACTGATTACGTGGTAACCGTTTTCGCGTCGGTGTCCACCACGTATAAGTTGCTTAAGGGGTTTTTGTGTACTCCACAGCTAGGCCTAGGCCAGTCCAACAAAATCTTCCACACCTTATAGGATCCTTAAACCATCTACAAAGCCAAACAACGATACTTGACAATCAGGAGCTCTTGGAGCTGATCTGATGATGGAGCCAGGAGGTGGATAGCGGAACTCAAAACACATCATTTTTCGTGCATGATAAAAGCGTGTTTTTTTACTACATTTTACATTTAAGTGTGAACTTTTGCTGAATCGTGATAAGATGGACGGAGAAACCAATAGCGCTGGCAATTGAGATTGTATATTTAGATTTTAGTTACGCATTACGTTTGTGGAGTTTTGCTAGCTAAAATAGAGAGTTTTTATTTTTTGTTACTGAATTTAAAAAGCAGTCGAAAGAATATTGCTTGTCTGTTTGTATATACAAGATTTAGCCGTAAAATTGCTAAACCATTCAAGATCTACTGTACAAACTAACCTAGCTGATTCTTCGTTGCAAAAACAAGGACAAAAATGACACAGATCTATTTACTAATAAAATGCATAAGCTTGCATAAATTCTACAACTTATCCCATGATATATCTGCAGCTGTCAAAATACTACAAGAGAATTATGTATTCTAATAAGCCTTGCATATTTTGAAGTGTAAGCAAGTTTACCTTGACCCACTTCTTAACAGATCGGATGCCAAACGATTACAGCGGCCACATCTCGACAACTAGATATTTTGTTATTAATATATTAGCATTTATAATAAGTTAATGAGATAGTTGCTAAATATTATTGAGATGTCGCTTAAGTGAGATGATAAATTGACCGTTTAAATTGGCTTCATTAAAATTCATGGGATTTTAAGTTTTTGAAAGGTGACCATCGATTGTGATTAAGTGTCCTTTCATTTTGGATTGGTGGCCTAGCCCTCTAGGGAGCACTGAATATCAACCCACCCAGTGAATCAAAGGTCCTGTCAGACGATTTTGGTACACATGTGTAACTGTAGACGAAATTGTTTTAAACTCTATTTACAACATTTTACGGTTGAGATTCTTAAAAAAACATTGAAACACTGCTATTTCAGGCCTCTTTTTAATTTTTTTATAAAAAACGTTGCCCCTCACTAGGAATTTCTCCTGTATCGTGGGTGCGTTTACAAACATTTAAATTCACATACAATATCAGCCAGACCCGGAACAACTACCTGTAGGCCATACAAATACTTGATCCGTGCGGGAATCGAACCCGCGACACGAAGCGCAGCAGTCAATCGCTCAGCCACTGCGCCAACCGTGCCGTCAGCTATTAGTTTAGTAGCAACCTTATTGATGGTTTTATCATTTTTTACTGAACAAGCAGTAGCTCTTTTGCCACTTGATAGTTAATCAAGATGCTTTCATTACTTTGATCACGAGCTAGTTAGCTTAAAGCAGCTTTACCTCGCCAGCGCCTAAGACATGGCGTTTAGGACAAAATTCATTCATACGAATATCAATGGTTCGTATTAGCGTGAATTCATCACATTCGCTTCATATGATTATGAACATTATCAACATGACAATAAGGATGAAGTTGGTACTCACGCGGCAGTATGTCGATGTCGGAACAGGACCAGAACCTGTAGTTGCTGCCCCACTCCCCCGCCTCCCGCTGCAGTTGCAGCGTGCAGTTCTCGCACGTGAAGTCGCTTGGTAGACGCACCTCGTACTTCTGGGCGCTAAAACGTTGAAAAATAAAAACTTTATTTTCCTTATTATTTACACTAGAAACAGGATATTTACCATGTTTACTGTTTACTTGTTTTCAGTGGTAGCGGTACTGAGTGCAAAACACGAACAAGAAAGAGGGTAGACCGATTTGTCTGCTCATAAACACCCACCCGCAATTACTTCAGTTTATCCGTGATCATGGTGCTTGCAACAGCGCCGAAATATCGGGAACTCAAAAGAAACAGTAAACATGGTAAATATCCCGTTTCTAGTGTAAATAATAATGTTAGTGACCATGCTAGTTTAAAATTTTATTTTCCTTGTGAACACAGGCCAAGAAAAGGAAGCTAGAGTAAATATTCGGTAACGAACCCACAAATAAATAGTTTTAATTATGTTCTCCCCATATAACATGCGACTCAAACATAAGGGGCAAAATATTATAGTATAGTACCACTATTATTTGATTTTATAAACAATCCTACTAATATCTCTATTACTTGTGCACAAACTAATTTACTTACGTAACATCATCTCGAACAAATTCAGTGCCACCTGCTCTTGGCGTCAAGTCAAGCAGTGGTCGATCCAAATCGTCCAAAATCCTCAAACTAAATCCTCCCTGCAAGAAAAAAGAAACAAAACATTAACAAAAAGATTTCGCCCAACGTGGGGCTCGAACCCACGACCCTGAGATTAAGAGTCTCATGCTCTACCGACTGAGCTAGCCGGGCTGTGAGAGAGCAGCTAAAAATAGTGATCACTTACTCGATGCGCATATGCTAAGTGCCAATGTACTATGAACGATGATCCAGCTAAAAACGATGTTTTTAATGATCCTGAAACAATAGAAAGCCAACAATTAATTAACAAAATCAGAAAAGATTTGAGAAGCCCCGTAATTGTGGTGGAATTAAATTATTTTTTCACAATGATTATATAATTTAATCCCATTGTATAATGGTTTATAAAAAAAATCTAAAAAGATAAGCCAGATACAGTTCAAACTTATTTGCAATCAGCGCCATCTAGTATCGACTAGTGGAATTTTTATCTTGACACCATTTGCATAGTTGTTACGCAATGGCATGTAGATGTCGCAACTGGTTTGAGACGTAACATTCCGGTATCGGTGGGAACAGGTTTTATATCTTGTTAAGAATGTATTGCGCCTAAATAAACTCTTTTATTACATAAACAGGTTTTCTAATTAATTAAGTACTCTTTGCTTACGGTTGATGAAATTGCACAAATCATAGCAGCGTTATGATGTTTTAGAAAGCTTTCAGAAGCGACCCTTCTATTGTTTAAAATCATTCTTTCAATATTGTTTGATTTTTTTTACAACCCTAATAAAATCATATTAAGAAAACAAAACTTGTTGTGATGTTTAAAAATTGTTTTTTACAGAAAATTAGTTCGTTTCGTTATATAGTTGAAAAGTAACGAATCCAGAATGTATCCCCATAATTATTGTTATTTTTAAAACAAAACTTAAGTTGGACTGATTTTATATTATTTCGGTTTCGGTGTATTGGATTGTGCTACAATTTTAATTTGGGTTTTAAGGCTTGTGTTTTTAACTTTTCGGCAATGCTCGGCATTTTCCTTAAAGTTAATTTAACGTCCAAAAACAAAATTTTCCTCCTATTTTAACAATAGTAACAAATGAAGGTTGAATTTTTGTGCTCCAATAACCTTCACCCAAGACCCACAAAAAGCCTTCGACCGTGACAGGACTCGAACCTGCAATCTTCGGATCCGAAGTCCGACGCCTTATCCATTAGGCCACACGGTCCCATGTATGAGGAGGCCGTACAAGAGGGTAGCTTCCAAAGGCGTGCGCACGCAGAAAAATAGACGGCACAATGGGTCATGGTTTATTAAGCCTCCCTACACAGTGGCCGACGATGGCTTGTTAACGGGATTGATTGGTGAGCACGTGTGAATTTAATGAAATAATTTTAGCTTTGGTAAAGACAAATAGAATTTCGGGGGCCAGGGGTGGCCGTGTTGGGTGACTGTACAGACGTGCTTACTTTTAATGGGAAACTTTGTAACACGTTATTCTTACATTGACTGTATGGCAGGAGTTGGGTATATAAACACACCCGTGGAATCGGATATCAGCGGGCACATTGAGCGTTAGAAATAAAGGACCTACTCAAACTGCCAGCGATTGTCTAGCAGTTTGAGTAGGTAGGTAGGTACCTACTTTATGCGGCCTACCCAAATGTCCTTTCTTTGGTATTGTTTCGTCGTGTCGTTGAGCTCCTTGGATTATGAGTCGAGCTACAGGATCACTGACAAATCCTTGCACTGTCTGGACAGGTCCACTCAAATCTGTGTGGTTATTTCTTCAAAAGAGCATCTCAGACATTAATCTACATGGTCCTCATATGACTTGAGCAATGTCTGGACTTTAAAAGAGACTGTGACCTCTGAGTTTGTTTCGGATGTTTCTTCTCAGAGTAGTCAGGTACGAAACACCGACCCCTTAAAGTTTTAAAACAGAACATGTTGTGACATGTAAAAAAGTTTTGTAAACCAATTTACAGAAATAAATATGATTTATCTAATCATTGCCTTTTCCGCTCTATGTTGGAAACGATTAAACGATTTCCGATCTGAACAGATGGTATGATTTATATGACCTCCTCAAAGGACCTCAACCGAGTTACTAGATAATACATATAACACGTTACCATTTGGTAAGACTGATTTAGCACGACACTGAGAAGAGCTTTTTGAAAAACACGCTATAATCACTGCCACTTACCCGGTGCTGTAACATCGACACACTATCCTACTGTGTTCATAATTATGCAAGGAAAGTCGTTGGTACTCAATTGGTTTCACCTTCAGATCGATGATCAAAAGACTTCTTCTTGAACGTAAGAGACTATCTTCAAATCAACAATTTAGAGCAAGCTATTCTTCTGCTAGAGTCTAGCAACTATTTAAAACGCACAAAAGAAATATAGCTTGTCATCAATAATGCCAAAACTAGTTCCTCCATTTAATTTCTGTATTCGATTTTATTCTTGCTGAAATAAATGAAGATGAGGAAGATTAAAGATTATTGCAAAACTATCTAAGACACTTATTTACCATTTGCCATATTCATTGAACACATTATTTCTAGATTCCTTTGCAGGGAACAGGGTGGTACCTATATCCTTCAAGGAGGTGGGTCTACCCGTCATATTAAAAAACTTTTCCAAAGAAACTTACTATACCTACGATTCGTAAAAAAAAGCATTTCATACATGCATCGAAATAGTCAGTATACTGTTGTAAGTATGGGAATTTGTTTATAGGTAATTATGTTCGGATGTGTTTCTTTGGGAATAAGTTGTTTAATATGATGGGTGGACCCACCTTCTAGAAGGATACAGGTATTAAAATATAAGGAACCAAGAGACGAAGAGCTTAACTCGTTTTGTAGGAAATAAGAAGATCTATTGACAAAGAACAGAAAACAGACGTTATGGTCATGCTCCGGGCTGATGAAGAACTAAGTTTAGAAAAACTTATGAATGAAAAAATATGAGAAGACACTAGACAGATGCAGCTGTATAGATTTGGAAGTCACTCAAGTCGTAGAAAATTTGGAAGTTTAAGTGTACCTGCATATAAGACTGAAAATCGCTAAGATTGAAGATTCAGAAGTCTTCTGAACCGTAATCGGAAGTCCAGTACTCAATAAAATGTTACATGGATTTGCTCAATATCCTTTAAATTGAGCAAGTAGGTATATTGTTCAAAAATAAATCAGAAGATTTGTATTGATTGACTCTAAAAAGAAAAACAGACGAATAATGAAAGAAGAAGATTATTAATATGTAAAGTACCTACATTGTTTATTATTTAAATACGTAGTCAAAAACTCAAATTAATTGACTTAAATGATTCGGTATTCCATACTGGAGAGAAAAGAAAAATCTTGAACAGTTGGATTTTAATTGTAATGCCTCATTTAATTGACTTCAACCAAAAACAAAAACCAATGAAAATAAACAAGTAATAAAAAACTTATGAGACAAAACATAATCAAGAAGGACAAAAAGATCCGCAGCCGGTAGGATTCGAACCTACGCTCCCAGAGGGAATCTGATTTCGAGTCAGACGCCTTAACCACTCGGCCACGACTGCTTGTGACAAACGTGCGAAATTACCGTACATTGGCTCCGCGTCCAATTTATGTGATGTGTCGACCTACCAACTGGCAAAAAGCAGGTTTGTTTGTTTGTTTTCCATTTTTTTTAATACATACAGGTTGCGAAAATAATAAATAAGCCTCATTTGTACACCTAATTGAGCGTAAGAACAAGCTAGATTTTAAGACGGCAAAGCAAGGACGCCCTTGAGCGGTTCGCATTTCCCTTCATCGTGTTGTCGTGCTGTTGGCTCAGTGAGTCAGAGGCATTTGCGCTCGGTAGGTATATAACACTTGCTATAGTATCTGATGTTATTCTCATTATAATATTTAAGTATGATGATAAATCTGCTCACGAACTTACTAGTTAGTCATCTTTGATTAGGTAGGTACCTAAAGTAGTATGTAAGTAGGTACCTAAGGTAAATGTAAATAAAGAAGCATTATTAACATACCGATCGATCATCACTTCAGCCGAAAAGTCCACTGCTGGACATAGGCCTCCCCCAAGAAGGGGGGTTTTGCCATAATCGCCACGCTTGGCAGGCGGGTTGGCGATCGCAGTAAGGTTGTTGTAGAATCAGAGAACGCTGCTGCCCATTCACTGGTAAGTCCCTTAGTCGCCTCTTACGACACCCACGGGAAGATATGGGATGGTGCTATTCTTTACGTCCGGACACCATACAGAACCACCATAGGTACCGATCGATAGTCGGTAGTAATAGTTCAAATTTTAATTAAAACTACTAAAGAATAACAATAGCTTCAACAACAAACTATTGACAGTTACACAAAGGCGGCGAAGCTAACACGCACGTCGTATAGTCACTGCGTAGCGCGGCATTACCTGACCCATCCTCTCCTCTTTTGTAAGAAGGAGCAGATTATATAGCCCTCGTTGGTTCGAGCAACCAACGAGGGCATTCAAAAGTACCAAATATTGATCAATGAAGATAGGCCCTTGATCACTTTTCACCCTAATTACTTAGGGTATATACCTACCTAGGGTGACTGGTAATTAATGACCGATACTTAAACACGTAATTGTAGTTATGGTAACGAACAACTTTCCCAAAGAAACATTTTTTTTATACAAAGACTCACAATTTTATCACAATAACACAACAGCCGTATGAATATCATACGCGCGCGCGCCTCTGTGACCTATCAGCTGTTAGCCCGTTTAAAAAAAAAATTTTCTTTGGGAAAGTTGTTTGTTATCATGAGTACCTACAATCACGTGTTTAAGTATCGGTCACTAATTACCAGTCACCCTATTTAAAGTGTGAAAAGTGGCAGACCGTCAGTAAACTCGGTACCTAGTACCTAGGTACCTTATTGGGACGCTTGCCTCCTTAGATAGAATAAACATATCTAACAGGGAGGAATAGGAAGACATGAAATAAGAATGAATATGACGCTCTGCGTAGGTACTGCCCAGCATCCAGTTAATATTCAAATATGCAAAGTGACAGGTTTAGCTGGCAATTATGAAGTGTTGATTGCCTGACTCGGTCAAATGTCGGATCTACTAAATAAAGACGTAGGTAAACACTACGCGTAAATAGTATGTTTATGATGACGGCCTAGTTTAGTGTCGCCTGTGTTAAAGTAGGTAAATGATCGGTCAAACAAGTATAGTATTTACAGACGAACATTGACAGATAAGTAGGTACTACTTCAGTAAGTACCTATTTGTAATATTACTTTGTCTGTTTATGTTACCTTTTTTATGTCTTCCAACATTACATTTACAATTTACATACTGCTGAATCCTAGAATTGTTCGTGTATGACAATAGGTACACACACAAAAACCAACACACTCAGCAAACAAATGACTGATAAATTACAACCGAATATTCCAGAAAGTAGGCAACATCGGAACTAAGTAACGACGACGCCATCTTTGTTTTTCCATTATTAACGTCCCTCTTTCTATGTCATACAAGCGCCAAAAGATCCTTGCAGTACTTTACTCGGATAATTTTTCCAAAATCCAATCATTCTGGAATACAATTCGTACTGTAACCTACCTCAACAATACACCCAAAAGGTTACCTACAAGAACGTAAAAATAAGATTCGCATCAATGTAAGTAAGATGACTCAGTCGAGGTCAGCGACCCCGAGGTCATCTGTTTGTAAACAGACTCGTTTTCATCTGGGTCTGAATTTCGGACTGACTAAACCGTGTGTCTAATTTACTAATCACGGTTGAGACATGCCGTCTGGTCTAGGTAAGAGCGTTTTTTTTCATGTTTTAATTTTCGCTAGTTGCAGAATCGGTAGGTAGGTACATTGGGCGTTTTCTACATAAAACTACAAATACTGTTTTTAAATTATTGACCAAGACCGAATGGATGCAGTCTAAACAACCAATGAGAGCAAGAATGTCCACCGGCCTTAAAAAAAACAGTAAGCAGTACGGTAGGTACCCACCCAGCGACGGCTTTTAATTAAAATTTTTGTTTTAAATTTGCAAATGTTCATAATATAATGTCACACACAAGTAAACCAGTATCCGTATCGGATGAGGATAACAATATAGGTAAATCAATTAGACCTAAAAATTTGTTTGACAATGTGAATGGTGGAGTTGGCAAACATCAAAATTACCTTTCGGCATTCCACACGGCGGCTTCGTTCTGGAATTATCCAGAAAATCCAGGTCGTACCTCCTGGCCGGAGGGTATGTGAGAGCAACATGTCCGTACACAATCACACAAAAGTTCACTAATAACAACACCACACTGATTAACGACGCCATCTGCCTTTTCTTGCACTCACTTTTACCCGCGCTTCATCACTTTTGAATTTAGAACGTCCTAATCATTGTTGGAATAGACTTCTTTTTTCTATCTCGTCATTTTGTTTTTTTCTTCTTCGTTTTTCACTGGTGACCAAGGTTTGTTGTTTTTATCTGTAACAAAAGAATATAAATTTTAATTTAAAGTAAAAGCAGAAAATATTTGTTAGCTAATAAAATTGATAAGGTCAATACATGATTTATTAAGAAACACATTTGAAAACTTTGTGGCTAAATCATTCAAGGGAATCTACAGTCAAGCAAGATAGAAATTTTCTAGGTCAGCGTTTCAACAGACTAATTCTGCAGGATCAGACAAATGCTCATGCCGTCTAGGCAGTATCAATAACGCCGAGAGTAGTGGATATCAATACAAACCACAGATATAGATAGACCATATCTATGATATAAACAGTAAATACAGGTTACCAATCATTTTTCTCGTACAGGCACCTATGCCTATCATTACCTACATACCATACACCCACATATTCTGCCAACATTGAGAAGATAATAGCCGCTCACTCATACAAACAATACGTAGGATGTTAGTCTCAAGGAAACAACCAACGACCACGTAAAGCCATTGTGTATACGCCAGCAGCCAACCATGACTGCCTTCTAAACGCTGCCAATTCGCTAATTATTTCAGACAGATACGGTGGTTTAAGAGTAACACTGCTAGGTTGTGATAGGCACAAATGAAAGGAAAAACAAAGTCGAATAGTTCCATATCACCAACAGAGGAGCCACAGCTCTGCAAAACCCCCTACAACTAAATTTCTAGTAAGATGAAAGTGGTTTCAGGTGTTAGATAGAATAAACACACTTACATGGCAACAGGCCGGCTATATTAGCATTAGAACTGATGACCGTTGTATTACAGGGGTTCATGAAAGGAGACAGTATGGTGTGTGTGCTGTTCTGTATGGTGTCCGGACGTAAAGAATAGCACCATCCCATATCTTCTCGTGGGTTTCGTAAGAGGCTACTAAGGGACTTACCAGAGAATGGGCAGCAGCGTTCTCTGAATCTACAACAACCATACTGCGATCGCCAACCCGCCTGCCAAGCGTGGCGATTATGGCAAAACCCCCCTTCTTGGGGGAGGCCTATGTCCAGCAGTGGACTTTTCGGCTGAAATGATGATGAAAAGAGACAGTGAATCGACAGACGTAGTGTAGGACACCCTCGGCTCATATGGTAGTGAAGATGACGATTGTGTCCGAGTTTTAGGTAAAGTCTGCTCCGAATAAATAAACGTGCGATTGAAAAGCCCTTTGTCCTGTAGTGGACTGCTCTATGCTAATGACAAATGATGACAATAACACAGAAATGGTATACAACCTCAAACTTACTTAAATTACACACCACGGAAAAACTTCATAACATTGAGTGAGTGTCTCCAAAAATAATTCGCTAAGGAAACACTGGCCTGGCGATGTTGATAAAAACAATTGAGTAACGAGGGTATGATTGCAGCAATCAAGTTACATTACAAGCCGAACGTTCGTATCGGTAAATAAGATCAATTTCGTTACACGTACTAGTTCAGGCAGTTACTTTCATAGAAAGTCACCGCTCACACGTAATTTTATTAAATTATAACAAGAAAGTGTGTCAAAATAAAATGTCTTGTGATTTACGGTTGGAAGGACTCCTGTCTCTTATGATATTAATATTCTCTTACACGTTTCTCGGTTAATGAATAGACGATGACGAATCTCGATGTCTACCACTTGTTTGTCCACCACATTCATACTATCATCATCATTCTCCTGCCCTCGGGGATCGACGCAGCATGACCTCTTTTTCCCTACCACACTTTTAGTCTGCATATCATAAGTCACCCCCCTTCTTGTCATATCATCTTTCACACATTTCATTCATCGTTTCTATTACTTCTTCACTACTTCTACACTCCCTCCTACACTATTTCTTACTTCTAGCTTCTTCGAGAAAGTATTAAAACATAACGCAAGACTTGTAATAATTGGAGACACAATATCACCGGTCATAATAAAATTCGATGATAATGATAATTTTAAAATAATAGGTAATAGCTGCAGCCTCCTATCATTAGTAAATTAGGTCAAAAGTGATCAAGATCTAAACACAAGATTACTTGCACTCATTGTACACTCATTACCTGCAGGATATCGACTTCCTTTCATTACAATAATCCTCAACAAATGGTGTCTCAAATTGATACAATATTGCGCAAATCTAATGGACATTGACGATGTTAGTTAATAAATAGTGAAATATCTTGTTCACAGATCCAAACAAATAGATTGCAACCATCATCATCATCATCATTAGCTATTTCAATCGCAAAACATTTAGGTAACTCGATTTTCAGCTCCTCTCATCTAGCTGTTACCAGCCACCCTCCTACGTGGCTCAACCTAACCTGAGGGCGGTCGCCGCTAATAGGATATTATAAATCGGGGAGGTACAGTCAATCCTAAAGCATAACATCACGCATGTAAGTTATTAAGTCCTATGTATTAGAAGGCGAGTCTATTGCCAACAACCGCACAGAAATTCAGATGCCGTCTCTGCTACTGAGAAATTCCTGATGTAAAACCCAATAACGCTTTGCCAGACCTAGGAGACGAGCCCGGCACCTCATTCTCAGCAGTCGCGCTTGCGACCACTAGACCAAAGAGGCTGTCATAGTATCCGAACCATAATAAATTCATCAATCTTAGGCAAACGCGTCAGTCCATGGATCCTCGAGAGACTCAAAAGCTTTAGGAGTCAAATTACGCAATTTTTTTAGACAAATGATTTATCTTAAGCTATAGACATCTACTTCATCATATGCATATGAGCATGGACAGGTGTACAAACAGCTTCAAATTGGAGCCAATCAACCTGATGTTGCGTGCGACTTGCCAATTTCATTCTCATCTCCAAAGTGTTCCTTAGATGTAAGTGAATTTAATCTTTAGCTTTAAACTTTAAGGTAGGATTTAGTTTGTTAATCTTTTGACAGTATCAGAATGCTGTGTCTTCTAAGATTAGGGTTGGCAAAACTAGTTAAATTGAAACTTCCATTACTTTACACATTAAGACAAAATACAACTTTTGGTCTCTATCTCTTCTATTTCCATTTTGGGAGTCCACTACAAATCTAGTATAGCAAGCAAATCAAGTATTTGAAGAAACGTTGGGATGGCGATTATGAAGTAACTGTAAAACATCGCCATCCCAACGTTTCTTCAAATACTTGATTTGCTTGCTTCCCCTTATGCATATTATCTTGTATGCTATTCATCATCTGCATAGCCTTTCCCACTATGTTGGGATCGGCGTCCAATCTATCCGGATGAATCTGAATAGCAGTATACTGAGCTACTGCCTATCTGCCCTCAACAGCCCAGTTACCGGGTAATACGAAACCCCTCGACAATACTTACATCCATTCACATCACATCATCAGCCTACAACAGTCAACTGCTGGACATAGACCTCTTTAACCCCACGCCACTTAACTCGATTCTCGGCAACTCTCATCCAGTTGCTACCAGCCACCTTGCGAAGGTCACACGTCACTCAAGAACACGTCAGTCTACCCTAACGGTCATCGGCTCTACGGTCATCCATCCATTCATTGTTTTCTTTCAATTCTTTGGTTTCATTCCTCTCTAGTGGCATCCCTGCATGAAGGTCGATTATCTGGTCGTCACAGTCGACGGGATTGTTAACTTTCTCCACAACAATAGTCGGCTCTTGTTTATTAATATAATCACTTTTGTTTTCTATAGACTGGCTGTTGACCGCCACAGATGAATGGACGGGTGAAGTAACAGCCTTATTGGTGTTTTTGAATTTTTTGTTGATTTCTTCGGTTTTAGGTCCTGTTTGATATTTTTCCGATACAACAGTTCAATTTAATTTCTGTGTTCTGTGATTATCACAGGCGTTACCTACCCTCTTCTTGCCCTTGTCTCATATTAACAGGTTGGCGCAAAGCGTCTTTTTTTCTTCCATTCTGGGGGAATGCCACGCCAATGTCAATGTCAGCCGTGCCTCACACAATCCATTCATCTTTTCTTTGGCCTTCCTCTCCCTGTCTAATCATCAAGAGTCATACATTCATCACTTGCTTTGGCTTTATCTACCTTCCCAAAAAATACACTTTCTCATTTCACAATTATGTCGCAATCGTCATATTGATTGTCGTCGCTAATAACGGTTAGACCATAAGTACGAACGTCAAACACCAATGATTACCGCGATTTCCCTTTGCCCATGAATGCTTCTTACTGACTAACCTACATACATATAGATGTGTTGCAGGGGAGTTTTGTTCCACCACTGCTTCTCCCCCGAAAAACTAAAAAATGGCAAAAGGCGGGGCGTTTTGGGGGCTGTCTTCCATGATTTCTACTTTTTCAGGTGTACTTTGTTATGTACAATCTTTGGGTTACCCTCGGCCGCTTCTGTCAAGTCTTCGTGACCATACATTCGATACTCCATGATCGAGGGAACGTTCGATATATTTCGTGATTCACACTAAATTGCAATGTTTAGCTGGCAGTATGGAGTATGGACCAATCATCTAAATTACCTCAGAGGCGTAACAAGTAGCTTTGTTTGCTTCACTAGCTATGATTGTATAAGTATTGTACAATAATATTGTATTACAGTTTAATAAATAAGTAAGGCTACTGCCTTACTACTACTGAATCTACTGATTCAATCCATTTGATTGGTTGAAACTAGTTTTAAGTAATGCTTGAGTCTTGAATGAAGTTCTGTATTAATTATTCATTCGGGGTTAAGAAAACTGTAAAATGACGAGGAACGTCATAGTGCCAAAGGTATTGAGCAACTCGAGAACACGAGGCATCATAAAAATCTTGTTAGCCAGACTCCACTGCATGAAAAGTTTCCTACATCGATACAGCGTATAATGTATCGATATGTGTAAGAACGTAATGTAATGTTGAGGAATCTCTTCTTGGTGGTAGCAGGGTTAATTTTGTAACGCCTTTTCTCTTAGACTGTCTTAGACTAAGCAAGCGAAAGCTTGATAAATACCTAAGTATTATATCACTGCTGGAGGTTAAATTGTCGGCGCTGAAGTGAGCATTGAAAACCCAATAGACCGCATTAATATAGATTTCGCCTACTGTTAGTGAAAATAAGCATAAGTCCAAAGTGGACCAGAGTCACTATACATGTATGTACCAAGCCACATGAACCTAGCCTTTCCCTAGCTATTCCAGTCTAACCGAATACAGGTGACAGTATATTACTAAGAGCGACTGCCTATCTGACCATACAGCTTATTTCTACCTGCCTACCTAATAAATTCTCTAATTTAACTGCCCTTATTAATTTCACAAAGTAACAGACATTTCCCCGTCATCATCGCCCTCAGGCTTCGTTACCCACAGACTAATGGTCCCCACAATCATTTGCGACGTGGTTATGGTGGTGTTGGAATGTAGTGAAAGTGCTCGCGAGTATCCACCTGTTTCTTGGGTAGAGGATTGTTAATTTGTTTGTTGGGTAGTTGAGTGATACAGGACATACGATAACTGCCTATAAATATAGTATGACCACTTTAAGTTTGCAGTTCAAGGTGGCGCTGCTTGTCAGGAAAATTTACATCGATATGTCAAACTTGGTACATTTATTTTAGTTCTATTTTTTCCCGCCTGCACAGATAAGTTAGTTGAAGTGTAATATAGTTAACGCTGTCAGTGTAGCTGTGGTTATAGGCCATGGGCCAGGGCGATAAAAACTTTTAGCTTGTAGCATGGGTCAAACCTAAGCATAAATAGCTTGTACCGTTCCCACTACTGGCACACAGGCATCCGCTGCGGAATGTAGAAACTGCTGCGTTATAAGAGAGGCTGGTACGCATTTTCAGCGGCATCCAAATTAATGATTAAATATTATTGCAATCCTGGAATTTCACTTCTCAACGCTGAGCAGAGAATTCAAAATCTAACAGTGCGTGAGTACCCCTATATTGGCAGACCATCGGTAGGTAGCATCACAGTTAGATGGCGCCTAGTGTTCGTGAAAACGTGCATACGAGGGCCACAGTTAAGGATTCATAGCTGAGGGAAATCAGCAGTTACTGCGGTTTCCCTTCCCATAGAAGCTCATAGTACGCATTGTTTAGTAAGTTCTCAACAGAACAATGACATGCGTGCCCAAATGTTAGCGTTATGTAAACGACGCGGCTATGTAAATGCTCTGTGTAATATAAGGTAACATGACGCCTGTAATCCCCGAAAGGGTAAGGTAAGAATTAGCTTTTAGTAGACTCACATTTTACTCGGTATGATTAAGTAGGGATGAGCCTATTGTCATCAACTGGGCACAAATTCAGACTCCGTGGCTGTTGCTGACAATTTCTTGATGAAAAAACCCAATAATACTTTGCCCTGCTTGGGAATCAAACGCTGGACCTTATACTCAGCTGTTGAACAATATACCTAAAAATAAGAACCTTCTCAGTTTCTAAAGTAGGTTTAAACGAGTTGAGCTTTTAAACGTTAATTTCATACCTTCTTTCAATATCCGATATGGTCTAGTGGCTAGGATACCTGGCTCTCACCCAGGAGGCTCGGGTTCGATTCCCGGTATCGGAATTATCTTTTTGTCACTTTTACCAAGTATATTTTGAAACTAGAAATCATTCAACTTCTATTGTTTCATTATTACGTACTTTACATAGATTACCTAATGTTTTATAATCTTTGCTCAACGATTATATTGTTCTTATAGCATAATCTTGGTCAATCTTAACTAGCGTATAATAAATTTCTTCATAAAATATTTAATAACCGTAATTTGGTCGTTAGTGCTACTGTAGTGTTATTCTGACCAAATCTATAAAAATATAATAAAGCAATGATCATGGCTGGTTGCACATAAGTGGTGACTGCACTACCGCCCTCTTGTGGTCAGTCAATACAAATCTCGGACATTACGAAATTATAATTTAGGAATATGACGGAAATCAATTTACTGACGTAGTAGGTACTGTAATACAGAAAAAACATGTCCATTTCTATGTTAAATAAATAACATAGTGAACTCAGAAATTAATAAGATTTATATTAGTGCGTTTGTTGAACGTTAACATAACGCCATCTAGTAACCAGTAGCGGTAATTATTAATATGTTAAGTGTTCTTATATCCTAATTATCAAGATTCTGTTCCTGCAAGAATAAAGTAGGTACCTATTATTTTCATTGAACTGACTGAATTTTAATCATTTATAAAAAGTAAAATTCGTCCATAAATTATAAGTAAACATTAATCAGAAACTGCGAAAATAGTGTAAAATCTTCGATAAAAAGCTTGAAATTATCGTGACAAAGTAATTTGCCTCGCAGCAATGCCGCCTTCACGGTTACTTAGAATACAATGATATTAATACACTTGCATTGAACCTTATCACGTTGCAATAAAGGTTATATTCAAATGAAGTTTGCAGGACAATAATGTCCGATTACAATGTTTAGGTTGCGTTTCATTTGTATCTTATGCGGTGTGCATAAGGATGAATCTTGTATAATTTGCCACATTATTAGTAGAAGGAACTTTTGTTTCTGTCACTATCATATAGGGATGTCTATTTAAGGTGGAAAAGATCAAACGGTTTGCTAATTTGACCTTCCTAGATGAAATGTTGAGGGTTGGTAACAATTTTTTACAACGATAACGCACCGTAGACATGTTGTCTATAACATGCTATTGATGAAAAACCTACTCAACTAGAATTTCAGAACAAAACATAATCTATATGGCACTAAACATACAATGCTGCATACATTGTATCTTTTGGCGCCTGAATGACATTGACAGGGTATTGATATTTTTTTTTTTCTCAAATTGTGTGGAAATACAAGGTGGCCAAGTTACAAACTTACAACCGATCTATAAACCGTTTGAAATACTCAGTTTCTCAGCAATAAGTAAAAATTTTTATTTCACGCGAATTAATTGAGATTTTCTAAATCGCGATTGAGTCAACAAAGATGAAGCATGTCAAGTGTGATTCCTCGGTTGCTGATGTTGGTATCAATGATGAAACTGTCATTTAGCAAGATGCGCTCATGTAACTGTGGAAGATCCTATTACATGCTTCAGTTATTCATAGTTTTAACTTAAAAAGCGTAAAGTTTAAATAAATTATAATAAAACGACAAAATTACTTATAAAAATGCTACAATTTGTGCAACTACAAAGTAATTAAGTACTAGCTACCTACATAAAAAACGTCGTGAAGAAAGTTTTAAGTACGAATGTGGATGGCTACTAGCTAGTAAGTTGGCTAAGAGTAGAAAAAGACCAAAGGAACGATAGGTGGACTGTGTGGAAGATGATGTGGCTAGAAAGCGGGTGACTTATGCGATGGCGAGTAATAGTGAAGTATGGAAGAAGACGTGCAGCAACATCCCCAAATAAATTGAGTTCAGGTCTGGAAAGTGATGAAGACGTCGGTTCATAACTCTTTAAATTTCTTCGATTCAAAAAAAATTCAACCAGTAATTTTCCAATTTGCTAATCAGCACAATAATGAACTAACTTCATGTTCATCTCATGTCCGATAATGAAACTTCTTCCTTCGTATAGTTCGTCTTGGCAAATTACTTTAGTCAAAAGGTGGCGAACTGGCTATGAGTGCCGATTATCATAAATTAAATAAATAATATAAAACTATCAAATTGCGAAAAACAGCATCTATATCATGACACCAAAAATAATCCATTTTATTTGATTGCCAAATTTTATATCGATTTACGATTTACACACGTAATCGAGCTGTAATCGAGTTGGTCAAGTCGGTTTAATTACTCGTTACGGTTCACACTTGACCATGGCTTGTTATTTTAAGCGTTTCGCAATATGTTTTGAAACTTGACACGTTGTAACAGCAGTTATTAATACTTTAACGTTTTACTAGTTTTATTTCTTGCTATAACCATAGCATATGAACATGATTTCATATGTTTGAGTCACTGTTTTTCATAGGCCTTTTGTGTAAACTTGATAAGCTTCTAGATATTCCTTTACGACTTTGACGGCGAGAACCATTCCCGCAGAGTTCATCATTTTCAAAATAGTGCATTGTTCGGGGTATAATTAATGTGGACCTTCTCGATTTTCAAGCAAGAGTAAATAATAGGGTTTATAATATACATTATTATAGCTATGCATTTAATTTAATTGTAATTTATTCTTCAGTTCTACGTAAGAACTTTGTTCAATATTTCCTCAACAGTGTTTAAAATTAAAGCTCCTAGTTTCTTAACTTTGAAGCATAGCAATAATTAATATATTATAGTTCTAAAATTGAAAATAGGTATATTTATTTAGCTCGTTACTGATATTACACATAAAAATAACTGTTATGATACTATATATTTGAAGTTAACGAACATACAATCGTTAGCTGTGTTTAAACTTTGAATAGCTTAATTTGAACGACCAAGCAAACTACTATTATAATGCTGAAGCAACATCGCCTGCTAGGTAATACAATAAAATTCTAGAGCAAAGCACTACTGCTTCATTGTGAATACTTAGATACCTATGTAGGTATATTGCTGCAGATCGATCAGCAAGAACTGTCAAGATTTTTTGTTTTTAATAGATGAGCGGAGTTTGCGAGGTCCCGACTCCTTTCCCTGTTCATTTCATAAGTTGCATTTATCCTCATAAATGCAACTACCGATGTTTTCCTTCCTTATTTAGTAAAACTTTTGGCACGATTGAATTGAATTGTTTTAGGCATTGTCTACTAGTCATAATCTCGATGAATTTCGAACAATTCATGGAATCTTACCGCGAATTTTTCATAACCTAACTTAGTACGGATACGGACATACCAATGAGAGAAATTCTACGTAGCAGGTGCGAATAAACAAGTACTTATCAATATGTACCTACTAGCAGTAGGACAAACACTTTCGCTGGCTTGACGTAACGATACGAGAAGCTATGCGAGTACAAGGGAAATACTTGATAAATGTCACTGTTATTGATTTACTTTTCAGAGTACTTAAGTAACAGTACTTTTTAACAGTGGCTGTTGACATCACTCTAAACTGACTATTAAATAAACAAGAAAAAAAAGTCAACTTGCATATTTACAATACGTTCTTCTGTTTCTAATAGTAGATACCTAATTTGGAATCTTTATAAAAGCCTTGTAGTCGTGTTCCAATAGTTTATATTTATTGCCCAATGTTGGATATTAATTAATTAACGACATATTAATTAAAACAATTATAATAAGTATACTTTATTGTCCTTGTCGTGATAATAACCAGGTTGTTTCAGAGTTTAATGCTACCCACCAATAGATGGCGTGAATATTAATTTTAATTTTTGGTCTTCTAAAAATTCAAATTCGCGATTGGAAAGCGCGACGGTGTTCGCGAAGTGGCACGTACGTGAGATTGCCGGACGCAGCGGAAAGCGCTCACAAAAAAAATCGAAGAAAGCATTTTGTTTGCATGTTTTTTGTTTATATAGAAATTATGGACGAAAGTGAAGTTTATTTTACGTCTTTTTGTCAATTAGCATTATGTGAATTGTGGTATTTGCGGCTATTACTTGGCATTATCTAACGTTGAAATTTTGAATGTTACGTGCATTAATGTTCTAAGTAATATTTTTGCATAAGAAAACGACTGAGTTGTTCTTAAATAATTTCTCACACAACCTTCCGTAGTTAATGCGACATTCTTATATCAAGTTTTCTCAGTGTTGCGAGCGTTAATTAAAATCTCGCGACACTCACCTTTGAGACCGTTATCTGCTAACTGTATCACTTGCCCTGTAATAAGTGCACACGACTTAACAATAGCTGAACACAGATCTAATTGCACAAAATTGTCCCCGATCGTATCTACAGGCTTTGTTGTGGCAACATTGAACGATTAGAATCTGCGGTAAATATGTGAAAGTCGGTGACAATGATTAGATGTTTTTACAACCTGTGATTCTTGTAAGATGTTAGTTTCGCTATTCAATAAAATATTAGTCGATGTTGCTGTTTACCGGAAGGAAATATAAAATCAGTTTATTTGAAATGATAGACTGTATTTTCTAATGAAAGAACCATTTCAGACGTTGCTCATTAAAACATATTTTATTACTAGTATTTCTTATTTATAAATAATAACTAGATACTATAAACCATCCGCATACACATTTATTGCTGTTTAAATCTTTTAATTGACTTAATTAACTTCTTTACACTTTCACATTGAATTATGAAATTAACTCATTAATATAGGAATGAAGTCAAATTAATTAAAATTCAAAAAGTAAATCAAATAAATATTCAATAATTATAGGATATTAGGATAATATAGGACACTAAGATAATATAGGATACTAGGGTAATAAAGGATACTAGGATAATATAGAATATTTCTTGTTACTTTGCTTGCAAATTTTGTTTATAGAAGAATGATTACACCACATTAGGTTATAATTTGCGAGTAGCATGAGACATTCAGCCGCACCCACAAGTATGAAAATATAAATCCGATTTTGTTCATGAAGAGAGTACGCCGCCTACTTGTCTGTCGATCTGACACTTTCGATTTTTATCTGTCAGTATCTTCATGGTCACTTTGGCTTGCGGAATTGTAACTGCTAGTTGTACTAAAGTCAAGTGAGCGCTGGGGGCGTTGCCACCAATCATAGCCATTCAATTACCAATACTTTAGGTGGGTTTTTATTATCACTGTCACTTATCAGGTTTCCATTAAGTAACAGTCAATTCTCAGAAACAAGGATTATCTAGGTTTACAACTGCACCGTGATATTAAAGAAGAGATTGATTATGAATCTGGCATTGACACAGCGCAGCTTAGATTACCCACATGTTGCAAAATTACATGAATATTAATGATCCATTTAAGCACAGAATAGTAATAACAAGCTTCAAGATTTGTGATGTATCATAAATTCATAAGGCTTTCAATTACGTAATTTTGAAGGACGATTCATATTAAGTTGGTGGTATGCTGGTATGGTGCCATTAAACAATGCTCTCTAAACTTTATCAACATTTGACAGTACCAAGTCCACCAAAACCAAGTCGGATTTGAGTACTATTTCCAAACTCAGGTGTTATTTTTCATTAACAACGATGTTTTTATGCGTAAATTTTTGATGTAAGAGTTTTCTACTAGGCGTGGCTATTCACGGCACCTTTCTCTCATTATCATACGTAAACTCCTCTATAACAATCAATGAACTCGGCGTATTGTTGAATTGTGAATTTAGTACAGTTTGGATCCATTACCTCTATGCAAATAGATAATATGCTGGGTCATTGCGAGATTTACTGACGTAATAATAACTCAGTTTTCTTTACCTATGTAATTCATTTCGTAAACCAACCAAGCTGGCCCTTTGCGGTAAAATTTTGTGTTTTTCTTTTGTTCATTTACGTGATCAAGTAATAATACGTTCCTTAATCCGAGAAGTCGATTCCAAGAAGCAATTTCGCTTCTTGGAATCGACTTCTTATAATATCGTACTCAATTTGCTCTACTAGAAAGCCCAATTATATTAAAACACGCGATACGATCACCTTATTTAAAAGTGGAGGCCTCAAACCATGTCACCAATGAGGCGAATGATTAATTTGTATTATTTTCTTCTTTTGCTTTTGCTGTAGGGCATTCATTGACGTCTGATTGTTACCGCACAAACTTTCACAATGTCCAACTAGTTATAAAAAGAAAATCTTTACATCATGATCCAACAATATTATCTAGTTACTTAATAATACGCTTTCGTCTAAAACCAACCGTCAAAGAATGCGGAGTTGGCAGCCATATACTGAAAGTAATGAATAATTGGAAGCCATTAACATTCTAGGTCTAATAATGCACGGTATTTGTAGTCATTTCCGCGTATTTCATCTTTGTTCCCGATTCGGACCGTAAAAGAATCTTGAAGATAAAAATTACGGCCATAACAAAACGCCCATAAAACGTAATCGGTCAGCGGTTACTTGATACTTGCGTAAAAAGGAAAGTACAGGTGCACACATTCAACCGTCGCCGTCGGTGTCCTTTGCAATGGACTGTCTCGAAATTTCGTCAAAAATTACTTACCACTGAGAGTTTTAAAGTTTTTTTTTTACATGAGAAATGATTTAGGAGTTGTCATCGTTTTGTAAGATCGCCTGGAGTGCAACACAATAGTTGTTGAAGACCGGACAGAATTTGGCAGCAAATGACGCCCTGGAGGCTTTTGTAGTTTGGATCTCGTTACGTTTTTATACCGTTTGGTTGCAAATAGATACTTTGGGTGTCAACAACTCTTCATAATTTATGTTTGAAGTTCGTCTAACGCCAGCTTACCATAAACTCGGCACTACTCGGCAATATTAATAAGCGAAGGTCTTCAAGCCGAAAATATTCACATCTCTGAACAGATTAGTAAGAGGAGGCGGGTGCTTAATTGCAAACAATGATCATCCCACGCTGGCGCGGCATAACCCACTAACTACAAGGTTGCACCTACATACGTAAGAGGTCGCGAATGACACAACCGAAGTGATAGAATCCGACACACATGTGTGAGTATTCTAGTTTGCTGAAGATTGATGGATTGCTGTGGCAAATGTGATGATTGTTATTGTGGAAAGAAGTGTCGGCTGTTTATTTATAGTCTGAACTGGGGTTTAGAGCAATGATTAAGCGAGAATCTGGTTGAGAGATTAATAATAAATCTGTTACGGCTGATCAAGACCTACAGTTTGATCATCATCATCGTCCTAGAATTCTGTTCTTGAACTTCTTGATTCCAAGCATTTTTACACGATCCAGTAACAATAACTTTCTTTTTTTTCTCTACGAGCCGGTTGCGGACACTTCAAGGAATTGTCGCTTCGGCTGCTGTACACATCATTGCCATTAAAATAACGTGAAACCACCCACAGGTGTGAATGCGCAATCTTACAGTAATAACTCGTTCTGATAACATCAAAAATGTCGCGATTTCTTTGAAAAAACAGCGCAAAAAGATCCCACTATTCTGATCGCTGGTGAAAATATGATTTAACCAAAAAAAACAGCTACATCAAGTTTTTGGGTTGCAATGAAATCATATTTATGAAAGGTGTCTGGTACAGGTATGGCGTAATTCGATCCAGAAAACTGATATGGCGTGATTTATGTAAGAATTTTTGATTTATGAAGCAAAAGTTTGTACACAATCAAAAGGTTGAACAAGCGTTTTAAATGATAAATGGGTATCATTTGACTCTTTGACCATTAATGTGAAGATAGAGAAAGTATTGTTTATTTGTTTACGTTGACACTGAGCTTTCTTATCTGATTGATTGATTGTTAACTATTGATGGCGTTTTATGTTCAGACAGTATCGTTTCTTGTTGTCTCGACACCGTCGCGTCTGTCAGCAAAATCTATAAATTACTATGATAAGCAAAAGCTCAAAAATTCGACTAAGTTTCTGTGAGAACAAATTAACAATTCTAATCTAGCTCAAACTTTTTATAGCCCAGTTTAAATATTACAGTAACATATTATGTACTGAACTAACTGAAATTTCAGCTAAAAGTTACATAAATCTTACAAAAGAACACTAAAAAAATTGATCTTGAAACATTTACGGAATGTCCTTGTCTATGATCAGTTAGCGAAATTATGAGCTCGTTGTTAAATAAAACATCACGTAATCTTGTATGTATTGTCGGTAATGCATTGGGCATGCAGTTTTTGTCACGCACTGTCCAATGTCGGCCAGCAGCCGTGACTACCACGTAAATATATATTGATCTTACACTTATCTAGCTTGTTCTGGAATGTAGATAAACCGCGTTGTTTGGAGATAAAGGCTGGTCCTTGTAGTTTCATTTTGTGGAATGTGCTGACTTAGTTTAGATAGCCTAATAGTTTCTGGAGTTAATTAGATAGATCTGATTAATCTTTATATGATTGTAGCCATAAGGACCAGAACCACAAGGCAACAAGAGCCGTATTTTGAAGTACAGGCCAACATTTGTTCTTTGCAGACATCTGGGGCCCTTGTTGTTGTTATCGTGTGGTTAGTTCCTAACCTGGTGTCAGAGTTTTTATGCCACCCATGGGCCTCTGATTTGGCTTTACATGCCGTCAAGAAATATCTCTCAGACATGCTGGTTTCCTCACGATGTTTTCCTTCACCGAAAAGCAAGTGATAATTTATTATACTAAAAAGGCTGCTTTAACAGAATTATAATATGAATCATGTTACATTCCTTAAAATGGTCGTTAAATGACAATTCATAGTATTAACTGCGGCTGCGACCATTTTGCGGATTGTAACGTGATCCTTATAATTATTTTAGTATGATTCTGCTAAAGCGGTATTTTAGGCTCTCTGGTGAGGGCTGCGGCACATCTATTAGCATGGAATCGCATTTTGCCATGCTCCTATCTTTTCTGTCGCTCAAAACCATAATTTGCGAAGCGAGAAACAGAGTGGAGTGCTTATGGCATGCGGCAGCATCGACAATGCGCTCGGAAGCACGCCCGTGTCAGTCTCCAACACTGGAACAATTGTGGCTCTAACGAGTCATAACACGGCCCCTGAACTCACAAGATTGAATGAAGCAATAAAAATAACCCCAGTTAACTCAACGATTAACGCAATACAAATTGCAGTTGACAACAGTAATCGTTTACCAGAAGCCCTTTTTACTATCAATGGTTGGCCAATCAGGGGCTGGGAATTCTCACGGCATGCTTTCAATGTGCCGCCAACAATAAGTTTGTAAGTAAGTCGTAACATTGCGAAATATTACTCATATTTGATCTATTTCACTTCTTTGTGTTTAAGATGAGAAAATACCAGTTTTAACAACAATTAAAATCCTAAATTGTTTTCTGAACATTATACAAGCGTGGTTTATATGCGAAAGTTGTTTGTTCTGCTTTCATGGCTCGAATTCATTCAAAATCTTGAAATGTTGCAATTTTTACGTGCTATCTATTAGGTACAAGAACGCAAGGAAGTCTTGACCTCAGTAAAAAAAGATGTTCTAGATAACTATCTTTAGAAATAAAACGCAGAGCGGGCATTATTTTATAAAGTTTTTTTTATGGTGGGAATTTATGAGTTTAGCTTCTGCCTACACCACGTAAGGTCAATAAGGTTAAGGTTACAGTTGTACTCAGAAATCATTAAAAAAATATTTAGTCATTACTTCCACGATTATGATCTTTAATCCCAACGCATTGTGGCTATAATCAGTGAATTTAAACCATCAGCCATCATGCTTAACTTGACCTTACAGATGAATTAAAAAATAATTTTCATCGGCACGAAATCACTATACCTTCATGTAAGTAAATAATACAAATCAGTATGAAGTTACGTTTTTACAACCTGTTGTTTCAACCTTTGATTTGTTGACATCGCAACAAGTTTGTCGAACTAGTCACCTCACTTGTCTTTTTGACAAGTGAGATGACTAGACCTTACTTGTTTGCGACTTAAGACTAGTTTTTGATGCTTGTTGATGAATAACACCCATGTAAAACCAAAAAAAATATACAAAAACCATCCTTCTTGCTCATAAATAAGAGCTGTAAGTCTTAAAATATGCAGTAAAGCTAAGTTAGTAATTGTGTACCTATTACAAAAGAGGTAAACTCCATCCGCTTATAAATTCGTTAAAGATGGCCTATCGATAAGCTAACGGTATTCGCTTTGGTTGTTAGCTTAGATGACGAAATGAGATAAAAAGAAACAATAAAACATTTTAACAATTACGCACTGAACAAAATTTGCACTTACATCCTTCTTAGAGGCTCTCCAGCAAGATCGAATCTGAAAAATAAACAAAATCAATTTAAATGCCTTGCTTTTATTACGGCTATAAAATGGACATGAACATGATTCAATGTGATGTGATTTCATTGTACATATTTTGAAATAATAAAGTTATCTTTTCATTACAACATGTCAATTTTAATATTAGAGTGGTAATTCTACTTGTCAATAGATGGCGTTGAAATTAATTTTGACAACAATCTTTTGTGAAATGTCGCACGCATTGTGGTACGGAATGCAAGTTGCGAAATTGCGTAGCGACTTAATCACAAGTCTTATTACTATTTATGAATGTAAACAATCACAGAGATACTCTAGTAACAACGTGGGCTGGTTTGGTAAAGACATTTCATTGTTTAAGCTGATGGGATTTGCATACGCGTTAACATTTCGCAATGAACGCCAGGTGCGTATAGATTGATAGTTGCAACAGAACTAGTGGCAAACAGATTCCATGGCCTCGTTGGTTGAGAAAAAATTACGGGTGAGGAATAAAAATGTTGGGGAAAATGCAAAAAGATATGCCCCGGGTGAGGATCGAACTCACGACCTTAAGATTATGAGACTTACGCGCTGCCTACTGCGCTACCGAGGCCGATGATAAGAAGGTTAAAATGAGCTATTACATTCCACAGCACATTACAAAACTAGGGTGACAATCTTAAAATTATTCAAAGGACAATATTGCAACTTTGGCTTCACGCCAAAATGAATTATGAAACAAAACAAATTCATTTATTGATTAGCCAAAGGCTTCAACTAGTATCGGAATGCAGTAAAGCATGTTTATTGTAAGTTAAACCCTAGGAAATGTATAATTTATTAGTGACATAACCTAAAATTACTATTATTAGAAGGTAATTTTGAGCTAAAATTACCTTCAAATTCCGATTAGTTACTTTGATACACGTATTTGTCTGTTTTAAATGTTTAATTCCCAATAGATTATATTAAGAGATTAGGCTTTTAAGAGATTATATTTATTCTTAGTTCCTTTATATCGTATACGAAGAAGTCTTTACCCGGACCTCAGAGAATTTCTGTCCGATATTACTTTTTTCTTACAATGAATGGAACCCAAATATAGTGCAGCATGATGGATTGATGGTCTTTTTGATCCTCAGGGCGGCGCTGACTGTTGGTAATTATTTGCGAAATTATCTGTGAAAATTGTATTAAAACAAAAATGGCAGCCATTTTTTTTTCCCAAGCCATATTTGACCACGCGTCTCTAACATTCATTTGACTTATCAATGTATTTTCTCTTTACGATCGACTCAACAATCCTGCCGATTGTGATACAACACTCAGAGCACGTAACTGACACTTTCACTGGCCAATAATTATGCTAACGGTCGCCATCTTCATTCGATGACGACTCTTTTGTTTCTACGGGTATTGGCTAGAAAGTAACCCGATGTATGGACGATATTAGTTATACTTGTAAGCTTATTAGGGTGCATTATGCAGCTATTGATCGTGACAGGTTCTGATATCAGGTTTTTTTGTGTATGTTTTTGTTATTTGATAAGTAAACTGATATCACGATTGGCTTTCGAGGTAACCTTATCTAAGGAATTTTTTTTTTTTTTTTTATGATCGTATATCATCAAATGACAAGTCTGACACTCCCTTCCGCTCCGCCCAGAGCGGAGGGGAGTGTCAGACTTGTACTGACTAAAACCCATCTATGTTCCTTCTTTGCCCTTTGTGTTCCAGGGCCGCGGTATCTCTTTCCAACAGTCCCGCAGCCCTGGCAGGCATCGGCCCGTGCGGACCCCTACGTGGTTGCTGACATCTCTTTGAGGCGCGCGTGGAACACGAACGCGCCGTCGACACGGCCTGTCGTCATAAGACGGCCGGATGGCGAGCTAGCCCATAACTCGCCGTCCACAGGCCCGTGCCTACGGTGGCCGGGGGCCACCACGTGACCCCCGACGCCCAGGGCATCTCCCGCGGCGGCTGGGACGTGAGGCTCTTTCCCTCTCACGTCCCGCCACCTCCTTCACCAGCATGACTGCTTCGCAGAAGGAGGTGACGGCTTCCCATTCCCTCTCGCTCCGGACCATGGCTTGAACCAGGGCCGGGCGCGAGAACCTTATCTAAGGATGAGGTACGTATGTAATTAGGTATACGAGAATGGATTAAGTATGTCTTGTCACTGGTGAAGACTACTTCAAAGCTGAGGATCACCTTTTGCCTATGCTTTGTCTGTAAAAGATTTCTTTGTATCTGAATCCTTAGTTTCGTGGAGCCTTTGGAAACATTTTAAAAGCAATTTTACCCGAACACGCTTCTGAATGTACTGATGCCAGCACATCAAGCTCTCCGAAACTATCAAATTTTCTAATACTTTTGGCGATAAAGTTGAAAATCTGTTAAAGAAATTTGACGGATTGTAGTAGCTTGATGTGCTGGCGTCTGTACATAAGTCATACAACGTTGGTAGACCGAGTGTTTCAAATATTCCGATTTATATGGAAATTACAAGATTGCGCAAGTTGCGTGTGCGTGTCTATAAAAATGCCTATTAGTTACTTGTTTTGAATTGCAAAAACGTTTCGTGGAAAAATCTCTCACACGGGCTTACTTGCGACACTAAGTCATTGAGATCCGCGGCCGCACCCTTACAAGTGTCGCGACCCCGGCACTTACTCATGTATTGACGTATCGTGTACTTAATAACTACCAATTAGCTCCCAAAAAGGTTACGCAAACAAGAAAGTTCCATTCAGGAAGACCCTTGAGGTTTAAAAAGAAAAGTTTATTCTGTCAGAAGACCAAAAAAGACTTACATTATTAGTTCAGCAGGGCTGTAGTCTACTGAATAAACTTAATTGCAAGTTTGCCGCTGATTTCTTGATTATACATGGCCAGATAGAAATTATGGTGCAAATGCTTTGTCAATAAGACATTCAACACAGACATGATACGCCAATAATAAATGAAGGAATGAATATTATCTGCCGTATATTCCAAATGCAACGTATAATTCAGACAAACACTGTCCTAATGCGTTAAATTACGAATATAAATCCAATTTTGTCGTAATCGAGTTTCCATATCAGTTTCGCGCCATTTTCGAACGCAGCCATATTTAAAAGCCGAGTATTCACTGTATTCAATGCGAACTAGATGTTAGACGCGTTCTCCATGCAGTTTCCATATGCGATAGAAAAAAAGTATTTAGAGGTAATTCTAAAAAGGAAATCTTGAGGAACCTGTACTAAAGTACAGCATCTATCGCCGCGCTGCCATCTCAATTTTTCAATACAGTCAAAGACGTTTATAAAAGAAGTACTACTGGTACTACCAAGTACCCTTCTAGCAATGTAATTCAAGTGCCAAAAGTACCATGTAGCACCGTACCAGTTGCCTTTGCTTGGCTTGGCAGATAAAATGCGGAAATCATTTGTACCTATTTCTTTTAGATAAAATCAACGGAATAATACTTGAAAATCATCTAGAATACAACCTAGCAAGGCTAAGAATGATCTAAGTTATAAATCACACAAATATTACGAACTATTGCGTTGCAGTTTCTCAGAATGTTAATGAGATACAAATAGTTCGTCTCTATTTGGACTAACATTTGCATGCAAACATCCAAATCGTCCTTCACCGTCCTTCTCATCGCAACATCGGAAATTCCAATCATAGGTATCTTGACGAATGTTATTTAAAACTAGACCAAATCAAGATGCTTAAAGACTCAAGCGTCAATCTCGAATTAAAACGAATTAACTCGAGTTAAAATAGAGTTCAAATATATTTATGTATGTGTTCCTTATAATACAGGTTCTTTTTTATGTAAAAAAGCTATTTGTATTAATTATTTTATGTGACATGTTTATTGGATTATGTGTAACTTGATTTTAGTTTTATTGAGTACCTAAATGAAACGAAATGCTAGACTGGAACTTTCAAACTTATAAGTTTAATTAATATAATAATAAATTAAAATAACCTATATTAACTAACTAACTTAAAAATAAACTTAAAAAATGGAAAGTCAGTCGCCAGTCTTTTGGGTACATTACCAGTTGACTGCGTTGAGGAGGAGTTTTTTGACGCCATTTAATAATTAAATGTGAAAGTTCCTAATGATCTCTGTAAGTCATAATTATTAGATAAATAATAATAGATACTCTGCAATATTCTTCTTCTTCTTAGCGTGTCGATGGCAAATTTTTAGTTAAATATGTTTGGCCCAAAATTCAGCTACGCGAACTCCGCTCGCTGTAGCAGTCATAAGATCGTCAAGTGCGCATGTGTTAGTGGCATGCAGCGCAAGATGGAAGATGGGCCATTGTCTGTGGAGACACGCCGCATACACATCTGCAATATTAGTTTTAAGTTATCTTGTTGCGCCCTAACAGGGTCATGTACTCACTAGTTTAAGCTTAGCGTGTAAAATTGGTTGTGTACATTGTGCATTAAAATAAATAAATAAACTTGAGATGAGACTCACAACTAATCTCTTATTTATTACTAGAAGATTGGTACTAAATGCGATCTGCCAATGTTGGTTCGACATTCTTTCTGGCTTCTCCAACATTGCTATATCTCCACATGTAAAATAACTTATCCTTCCCACTCAATACTATTAACTTGATTTTAAAAGAGTGTCCATGGAGTTTCTTTCTCATTCTTCTCTTTAGAGATCTAAGCTTGGGAATGGGCAACAACAGGGGGTTACTATGACGTCATAGCAGGAGTAATTCCAGTGTGGGAAGGAGACCGAGCTATATAGGTCGTCTAGCGCCATCTCTTTCACACACTGGAATTACTCCTGCTTTAAGACTTTACAGGAATTTACAGGTATTATACCTTGTGGATGGAATTAACTGTAGCTTCATCTATTTGTAATTGACTATTAAAAATGCCTGTAATTTAACTGGTATTTTTGAAATAAATCCTGTTAGTTTTAATTTTGATCATCTTCTCCATGTTGACATTATTAACATGTCAAATAATAAGCAGTCATGATTGTCGCATCCTATCAGTTTTTGTCCCAAATCGTCTCAATTACAAGTCTATACACTATGGTCTTAATTGCAAGTCGTTCTGACACCCACATGCCATCATCTTGCGTCGTAGATGTAACATAATTATTCTCCATCTACTACATAATGTGTTACATACACGATCAGTTTAAAGCTTTTTGCTTGAATTCCATCAACGCAAAGCTTGTTTATGACTCGCGAAGAAATCTTTTAGGTTGTTGATGACGCAAGTAGATACAAAAAATCTGTAATTGTTTTTTTTTATAAACTGTGATTTATTGTCGAGTTAAATACAAGTTTTATATGTAAAACAAATAGTTTAACGCGATTAAACAATATTATTATGCAAAACGATGGTGATTTCATTGTAAATCCACACTGTTTAGATAACTAATGGAAAAGTTACTGCTAATATATGGTTTACTACGACGTAAATTGTTTATTTATCCCCCATAAATAAGTTAAAACATCTTACAAGCTATTTTAATCTTTACGGAACTAAAATAACAAAATGCCATCATTATAAACCGACTATGTTCTAAATTGTATGCAAAAACGCCTTTATATTTACCAAATAACAAAAACTCTTCAAAGACAATTTATAATGGCCAGCATCCTCAATTTATTACGTCATATCATAGATCACGCACTCACAAATGTCCTTCGAAAACTAGTGTGTGTGGTCACCGTAAATATTGCCTAAGTTAAAGTAGGTATTTGTGTCGCAGGTACGTTTTGTCAATCGTCTGCCGCAATCGATAGGGCATGCTGATGGCTCTAATGCCTCGGGTACACAATTGCCAAGGCTGGCCGCATTTTGATGTTCGTTGATAAATGCATAAGTAGTCTTTATAAGGTCCTTTGTGAATGAAGCAAAAAGATAGCTGTAGACTGCAGATCAGAGGTTTAGTATAGAGAGTGGCGGTACTTTCATCCAAGCCTACAAGTTTGGCTTGTCTTTATAACCTGCTACTCTTCATGATGTTAGGGTTTCTGAACAGTCTGCTTGCCTTATGGGCTTGCCGTATTGTTGGCCACTAGACACACCACTGGAGCCTGGTTAGATGAGTCTAGAGCCTACAATATCACTCTAGTTAGGGCTAAAGTATCGTACGTAGAATGTCTTTCGCAGAATTTTCTGGCTCCATTGCTCTGGAGGAGGTTTTTGAAATGAATGAATGTTTTTGGAATAATGTCCACATGTTGCCCCCGCTGGGAATTTCTCTTGTATCGTGGGGGCCTTTACAAACCCACATACACAAAAAGCTAGACACAGAATAACTACCTAAAACTACAAATATTTGCGCCGTGCGAGGATCGAAACCGCAACACGCAGCGCAGCAGCCAGCAGCCTATAGTACGGATCAAGGTCTGACATAAAATATTTTTATTATTTTCAACCACTGCGCAAACGTGTCATCAATTCTCCATGCCTTCATGGCTGTACTGACTGACCCCTGGGTTAATAACATAGAAAACTTTTTTTTATCCAATAACGTTCTTGGTGGGATTTTTCCCGAGCTCCACGCAGACGAACGCTCTTGATAGTCCTTGTTCCCCAATGGTATTTACCTAGTTCAGTTGAAAGTCTATTATCGCAATGTTTTCTTTTCCTTGTCAGCCCCTAAGGCAGAACGTTAGTCTGTTTTAGCAACCGAACGGCTTTAGGTGGAAGCGTCAGGATGACATTCGAAATTCAAATTTTCAATTTGCAGGTCAGTTGTATGTTGATTAAAATCTGATTTGCGACCGTAACAAATATGGCTTTACTGAGTTATAATCATTAAAACCACCAATACAACACTTTAGGTTCCTTAAATGACTATTTCATGAAATAGTCTTGAATTCTGTGAATACATACATACGTTTTACGTTCGCGAATCATATTTTAATCAACATACAACCTGATACAGACCTGATAATTGGAAAAAAAACGTTAGAAAATTTGAATTTCGCGGGCTACCCTGGCGCAATGGCGCTTGCCCCATACCTACAATATTTATGTTTAGCACCAGAGGTATTTACTAAACTTTTACAACATGCTGGTTATTTTATAAACATCACGATGTTGCAAGTATCATGTTTTTTTTTTATTACACTTAACATAAACACACTTTATTAATTGTGTAGGGCTACCATTCTTCCGAAGTTTTTAGGACATGTGCTGAAATTTTTGTGAAATCATAGTGGTGAATAAAGTCTTGAATTTCCAAAGTATTTAGAAGCTGTGTGTTTGTCTTTTCCAAGAGCTATGGGTAGCGGAGGTACCTATTAGGCTGTATTCAGAAATTCAGATGTCGAAATGAAAAAGGGCATTCCGATTCCGATTCTTAACCTTTTTTTTAAAACTAGAGCAACTAAACAAGCAGTTACTGTTCGCTTATAAACCAAATGTAAAGCCGTGAGTAATGAAACTGCCCTTAAACGTAAGTAAACGGTCACGGCCGCCATCACCGTCGTCACCGGACGACATTACGCGACCTCAGCGTAAATGAATTTATAATGTCCAATCGAGATTGCCTGCAGGTCGTGCAATTCAATCTTGAGATTGTGTACTTCCCATATCTTGAGAATGACTTATGGAAACACGAATCTGTTGTGGTATTTTGTGAAAAATTGCGATGACGTACTTTCAGAGTATGTCATCGCGAGTTCACGACAGACGAAGGCATACCTCGCGGGAGTTTCACTCCTACCGAAGGGACTATCTGGCAGAGACAGAATTGTGTGGAAAGGGAGAGGGAGACCTGTGGTTAGTCGTGGGACTCGTGGGCCAAAACAGGCTAGTTAGTTAGATAGAGCGGAAACTATGAAACAGGACTTTTAGAATAAATTATACAGGCCAACGGCTTCGGTGCAGGTGCAAGCTATTTTGGTGTCGCAAGAAACGTCTGAATAAGTTGTAGACTGTAAGTACAGCCAAGTGTTCACCCTGTATACTCGTAACTTTATACTTGGAAAACTTGATTTCCTACAAACTGCGGAAATGACTCGTCCTGTCATGGGAAACCAGTCTCGTTTGCAAATGAGCGGAGGGAGAAACTATTTATAAACCTTTGGCTGTACCTACCTGAGCTAATACAAGTTTAGTATCATTTTATGACATTAGGAGTAGCCAGGAGGTGTTTGGACGTAGGCCTCAAGTCTAGAATGTCGATATAAAATGGGCAGATTTCATACAAATCACTCAAATATAGGATTTAATCAAGGTATGAATGTATTTTATAAGTTTTTTGGATATTGTAGAGCAGTAGCGAAGGGTCAATTTTTGTAAGAGGTAAGCCGGAGTACATATCTTTAATGTGATTATATTATTTATATGTATATGGAATACTGACTGTGCTATTTTTCAAAGAGAAGCCAGTAGGAATCGAGTTCTATGGAACCCTCGCCACTAGTGTAGAGATACTGTATAAATTATAAGTAAGCAATTCGTTTACGCAAACACCATTCACGCCTAATTTAAACACCATTTAGTTTTTTCTAGTTTGTCCTTATGCAAATCGTTTTAATTTTATTTCCATTTCAATACAGTTGATCTGTTAATAACGTATCATTGCTGTATGTATGTCACTCGTCAACAGTTTTATTACAGACCATGTACGTGCGTTCAGAAAACCTCATTAACTTGAGTTAATTCACTGATTTAATGAGTTATTATAACGACATTTGTCAAGTATTATGTCCGAAGTTGATGAAGGTAATGAAAGACGAGGAAATGTTACAATAACAGCTTATAAGCCTTTTACGACTTGCACTTCTAAGATATTACATGAGATTGGTTTCAAATCAAAAAGAGGTAGGTTTCGACATCTCTTTTATTATTCCTCAAATATTAGTTGGTAGAAAGATTACAATAATCATAAAACTAAGCGAAGTGTTTTTTAAAACGTTTACTTCCTCCAACACAGCCACGACATTGATATAATAAGTTAATAACTCAGCACTGAGCAGGATGCCATAGACACGATTCTCTTATAAAAAACACCATAGACTATCAGAAGGTCGGTGTGTAACCTGCGGGCCTTATAGGGCAGATGTTACTCAACAAGAGTAATTAGTCTGTAATGGCTGTTATGTTGGCAGCCTTGTGTATGTTGGCAGCCTTGTGTTTGTTTGTATGTGTGTGTGTGTGTAGGTCACGGGCTGAGATGTGCCCTGAGAAGAATAATGTGTCTCCTGTGCTGGTGGTACTTGACTCTTGACACCTCAAATGGTGCAAACTTAAAGCATTTATTTCAATTAGACCATAACAGGCACTTTTGAATGTCAGAAAAACAAACAAGGCGAAGCTACAGTCCCAGACACAAGGCACCTTGTGAAAGTAGGTACTGTAGTTGTTAAAGTACAATGTACAAAAATCGGTACAAGCTCTATGACAGTCGTGTCGTATTGCATTAAGTCTACATGGAAAACCATTTAACCGTATAGATCATGAAAAAATATTTTTTTCTTCAATAAAATCAATCAAAGTAATTTTCATATATACATATATTGAACAAGCTTCCTGCGTAACGAGTTATATATAAATAAATAAATAGAGTAGCTCTGAGCTTAATTATTCACGACAAAAAACATGTCAAAAAAACTTGTCAAGCGATCAATAACGAGAAAACGGAACGTGTCAACTTGTATCGACGATAAAACTGTAACATGATTATTAATTAACTATTAATAATGGGCAGTAAACTTAACAGCCGCGTTCATGGCGCCTTTTGATTTATTTTCAGGATGTAGAATGGATGTATGGAAAATTTTCGCAATAGCATTTGTCTGCGTCAATTCGCTATATTTGAAAGAACAGATAAAACGAACCCGATTTTTGAGATTATTTTTAACTCAAGTTTATTGATTCGATACCATGGGTTCGATGTCTTGTTAGTTTTTTTTTCTGAAAAGTTTATTCAGTAAGATATTCGTTAAAATACGTATTAGAGAGTTTATTTGAGGTCCTCATAATTATTAGAAGCTGGCCGTAAAGTGACTTACAAACAGACATTCTAAATGTTCCATTAATTACGTAAAACCATTTAAAAAGTCCATATTAGATTAAATAACTAATTAAATATTACAGAATCCTACGCCATTATATTCTTTTTATTAGTATCGAGCCTGCGAACGTAAAAAAACTCGGTTAATTAAAATGCTGGCACAATTCCTTTTACTACGTTCGCCATTAGTTGACATTCTATGTCGTATTACTAAATCTTGCGAGGAAAAAATGCTGGCTGGCGTTTACGGCATGTCTGTCTGTACTTAGTAACTTGGTAGGTAACTAACAACGAACAATAATAATAATGTCGTCTGTTTAATTATGAACAGGCCGTTTATTTCCGTATTTTAACTTTGTTTTTATCTATTCGCAACAAAAAGTTTTTAAATCAATATTATCAACTATACTATTCTAAGTTTCGTTTTTTTTTTATGGATATGTCAATAGACACATAAATCATTTACAAAAAATAATACGTTAAATGAATGAAAGTTAAAGAAATGAATTTGTAAACAGGAATGTCCGCGTTAATATTGAAAGAGAGAAGAAAGAAAAAATATTTATTTGTCGCAGAGACATGACGTGCATCATACAAAATGACAACAAATAGCAATAAACTAATAACACATAACAAATATTTATAAATACTGTTGTATTTATAAATATTTATGCGTTATGCGTTGCGTATTTTTTGCGCTAAAAAGAAAAAGTTAACAGCTTGCACGTCGTGACTGCGACAGCAGGTTACCACTCAGCATGATGCTGTGCTATGGGGGGCCCACAGCACAGCCCTGGTTTTCAGTGGTCACCCGTGAAAAAGGTACGGAAGCCAAGACACCATAGATATATTTAACATGAATATCAAAATAAAATAAACAGTATTTGGGTTATAATAATTATAAAAATATTGCGCAACATGGAAACCCTATTGAAAATTAGGATTTTGACATCTAGTAATTAGGTGTATCGCGTATGTGTCGCAATATAGAGTACTGTTGTACAATAAATTCACGTGTTTCGAAGACTATAATACTACAGTTTAAAATGAGTATTTTTTCTCAAACAGTCCTACGTTGTAAGCACGTTCTAACGCCTACGGTACCCGTAGCCCCAATGTCCGGATTAGCTGGCGGTCGCAAACCTGTTCCGTGCATACCGGCGGGTTGCGTCACCGCGCATGCGTCAAGATACAAAAAATGGCGGACTCCCGCGGTATTAACTGGCAGATACAGAAGGGCAACTTACAATGCCTTACTGCTTGGCTTTTTTTTTAATGTTATTACATTGACAGGAGGAAGCTGTTGGTAATCATTTGAGAAACCGTGTTAAAAATTGGTTTATAGCGTAGTATTGGTATTAGTTCCTTGGGAAATTGTATTCGTGATTGTATTTTGTTTTGTGTTTGTATTGTATTTGTGTTAGTTGGTGGTTGTGTTGTTGTATTGTTGTGATTGTTTGTTTTCTTCTTAGCGTGTCGATGACAATCCAAAGTGAGTCAGCCCAAAATTTACTATTATACTATTACTACTCGTCCGTATGGTGTCCGGACGTAAAGAATAGCACCATCCCATGTCTTCCCGTGGGTGTCGTAAGAGGCGACTAAGGGACTTACCAGAGAATGGGCAGCAGCGTTCTCTGATTTTACAACAACCATACTGCGATCGCCAACCCGCCTGCCAAGCGTGGCGATTATGGCAAAACCCCCCTAAATGACGAGCACAATAAAAAAATGGCCCCTAGTACCCGGCAGCCCGTCTACCCTCGACTATGGTAGCGGTCGAGGTTACGGCGTGGCAGGGGGTGCTAAGAATCTGTCGAGAGTGTGTCGACCAGGGTGGCGTACCTTATACTCAGAATATCCTCAAGATATTTGCTGAAGGTCATACAGGTCTACGCCCCGACCTCGGCACACCCCGACGACGAAGTGGAGACCATGTATGAGGATATCTCTAAAGCCCTGCATGGTTTCAAAACTCACTTCACCGTTGTCATGGGGGACTTCAACGCGAAACTGGGCAAACGAGACGGGGATGAGCTGCAGGTGGGGCAATTTGGGTGTGGACGTCGGAACCACCGGGGTCACCAACTGGCTAGCTTTATGGAGAAGGAGGGCCTCTATATGATGAACTCCTTCTTCAAAAAGCGCGAGCACAGGAAGTGGACCTGGCAGAGTCCCGACGGTGCAACTAAAAATGAGATTGACTTCATCATGTCAACCAAGAAGCAGATGTTCAATGATGTCTCTGTGATCAATTCGGTGAAAACCGGGAGCGATCACCGCATGGTAAGAGGCACATTGAACATCAATATAAAGCTTGAAAGGTCTCGACTGATGAAGTCTACGCTCCGTCCAGCACAGATCCAGATCCAAAACCCCGAGAGCTTTCAGCTTGAACTCCAGAATCGTTTCGAGTGCCTAGGAAGCTCAGTGGACGAATACAACGATGGGTTCGTGGAAACTGTCCACACGACTGGGTCTAAGTCTTTCAAGACACGTCGTGCACACAACAAAAAACTCTCTGATCATACTCTCGAGCTCATGAAGGAGCGGCGTGAGATGATCCTGCAGTCTTCAGATGAGGTGTGGAAATACCGGCAGCTCAATAGACGGATCTCTAAATCCTTGAAGAGCGACCTCCGCCGCTTTAATACCGAGCGTATTAAAGACGCTATTGAGCGGAATAAAGGCTCCAAGGTATTTTCAAGAGATCTGGCTATTGGGCAGAGCCAGCTAACGAAACTGAAGACCGACGATGGCAGGATCGTATCCGCCAAACCGGAGCTGCTGAGGGAGATCGAGAGTTTTTATGGGCAGTTGTACACTTCAACTAGAAATCCTGTTGCAACTCTAGCTAACGACCCAAGAGCTAGACTGACCCGACACTATACCGAAGACATTCCGGATGTCAGCCTGTACGAGATTAGGATGGCTCTTAAACAGCTTAAGAACAACAAGGCACCGGGTGATGACGGAATTACGGCCGAACTCCTGAAGGCGGGTGGAAAACCGGTACTTAAGGCCCTTCAGAAGCTGTTTGATTCCGTCATACTCGAGGGGAAAACGCCGCAGGCATGGTGCAGGGGTGTGGTTGTACTCTTCTTCAAAAAGGGCGACAATGCCCGGCTGAAGAACTATAGGCCCATCTCACTTCTAAGCCATGTCTACAAGTTGTTCTCAAGAGTCATCACGAAACGTCTCGCGCGCAGGTTTGACGATTTTCAGCCTCCCGAACAAGCCGGATTCCGAAAAGGCTTTAGCACCGTAGACCACATACATACGCTGCGGCAGGTTATACAGAAGACCGAAGAGTATAACCTGCCTCTCTGCTTGGCGTTTGTGGACTATGAGAAAGCCTTCGATTCGATCGAGACTTGGGCTGTACTGCAGTCTCTCCAACGGTGCCAAATCGACTATCGGTACATCGAGGTGTTGAAGTGTTTGTACAAAAACGCCACCATGTCAGTCCGACTTCAGGACCAGACCTCAGAACCTATCCTTCTGCAGCGAGGTGTAAGACAGGGAGACGTCATATCTCCGAAACTGTTCACCGCTGCACTGGAGGATATCTTCAAGGTTCTGGACTGGAGAGGGCTAGGCATCAACGTCAATGGCGAGTACATCTCTCACCTTCGGTTTGCCGACGATATAGTGGTCATGGCTGAGACCATGGAGGACCTCAGTACAATGCTCGATGACCTTAGTAGAGCTTCCGAAAAAGTGGGTCTTAAAATGAACATGGACAAAACCAAAATCATGTTGAATACCCATGTAACACCCACTCCTATCAAGATCGGAGACTCTACACTCGAAGTTGTAGACGATTATGTCTACCTTGGACAAACGATCCAGTTAGGTAGGTCTAACTTCGAGAAAGAGGTCAATCGTCGAATCCGACTCGGCTGGGCAGCGTTCGGGAAGTTGCGTGGTATCTTCTCGTCCAACTTACCGCAGTGTCTCAAGACGAAAGTCTATGACCAGTGTGTGTTGCCAGTGATTACTTACGGGACCGAAACATGGTCGCTCACAATGGGCCTTATCAGAAGGCTTAAAGTCACCCAAAGGGCAATGGAGAGGGCTATGCTCGGAGTTTCCTTGCGTGATCGAATCAGAAATGAGGACATCCGCAAGAGAACCAAGGTAACCGACGTAGCCCGAAGAATAGCCAAACTGAAGTGGCAGTGGGCAGGGCACATTGCTCGCAGAACGGATGGCCGATGGGGCCGAAAAGTTCTGGAGTGGCGACCGCGAACCGGAAGACGCTGCGTTGGAAGGCCTCCCACTAGGTGGACCGATGACCTGGTGAAGGTTGCAGGGATCCGCTGGATGCGAGTCGCACGGGACCGGTCAATGTGGCGACACTTGGGGGAGGCCTATGTCCAGCAGTGGACGTCTTTCGGCTGAAATGATGATGATGATGATTACTACTATTAACGAAATTGTTAGTATTGAAAAACCAAGATGGCGGCGTTAGGTTCGATTAAGCCACACGCCAAAACAACCATGACGCACTCTAAAAAATCCTAATCCTAAATATCCTAACTTCCTTCCTAACTAATATTATAAATACGAAAGTAAGTTTGTTTGTTTGTTTGTTACCTTTTCACGCCTAAACCACTATGAAACGATCATCCTGAAATTTTGCATGTACGTTGTCAGGTGTACAGAAACGGACATAGGGCCCTTTAATCCCGAAAAAAAGTACTGTACCCCAAGAAAACAACAATAACGAACTTATGATAATAGATGGCGCCAGGTGTCTTTCGAATCATCATTGAATTATATTATTACAAGCAGAGTACTACCCGAATTTATCGTCAAATTCTAAATTAACGCCAGCGAAGCCGCGGACAAAAGCGTGTTTAACTGATATTTACTCACACTCTGCAATATTATTAGTTTTAAATCATCTTGCCGCGACCTAACAGGGTCATGTACTCATTAGTTTTAAGCTTAGCGTATAACTATGTGTACACTGTGCATTCAATAAATAAATAAATAAACAATATATGAGTTAGCTAAAAATATATAAATAATCTTAAAAATAATATGCAGCCATTGCATTGGACTAATTATTACTTATTTATAGTCGGTCGCACAGGGTCGCCTTAATTTATTTTTTTATATTGCCATCGAGTTCACACACATCAAATTAATGATACGAAAATATGTAATCATCGATGGATGATAAATATGCAAGTGATGGCTTTATGCTTCTGGGTGAACGAAATGCTCTCAATCTTTAACATTAGGTAAGATTCATGAACAGCATGAACTCACGAATCCCACACAATTGGCCAAGCTTCAAGTTCCCTGTCCGTCGGTCCTGTCGGCTTCTTAATTTAAATACTTATTTAAATTAAGAAAACGATATCAGCGCGATGAGGTTATGTTTGCAGTTAGGGGTAACCATCCGTCCGAATTAATCCGGACATTCAGGATTTCTCAATCAACACACAACCTAAGTTTCGTTGCAGATTTGCCTTTTGCGCCTTCTTACTTTGTGGTCTCCGTCAAAATGAGCGGGTAAACTGCTCAAGCTTGTGTAATCTTTGTCGCTAGAGTAACCGGCTTGCTAGTTAGCCTCTCGTTTAAGTTCCGCTACACTAATATGTGAAAACTCTTTTGTATGTGCGATATTTCACAATTTTCTTGAGGTCTGCGAGTAAAAACATAATAACCAAGTTATCTCAGTAAGTAGGCAGTTTTCATGACAGGTTAATCTGCCTTCTGTCACCATAATAACCCGTAAACTGTGCGGTTAACTTGCGCAACTAGTAAACGGATAACAAGTTATAATGGTCGTTATTTTAAATAACTGATATTTACTGGCGAGGACGAAGAAGACCGCGGTGTGATGAATCACAATGAAACTTTGTAATGTTAGCGCTGTTTTGGTATAGACGCAGTAGAGACCAAAAGTGATCAAAAGTGAAGTGTGGTTTTGTGCAAGAGGTGGCTTAATTGACACATCACACACATAAAAAAAAACCTCTTTAAAAGCTCTTTAACAAAAAGCTACTTTTGCTACCACAGCATGGGCTATTTTTATGTAGTTTGTGTCGATAAGGGTGGAGTAAACTAACATTAATTTGACCATGTCGAAGTGTCTGCCTATTCCCTTCATTTATTACCAATCAAGTAGTTTGATGGACCTCATAAATTGAAATGGCGCCATGCCATTGAGGAATAGATGTTATACAATTCAACATGGTCACTTTCAAGCCATGAGATCGCCATCAACCTTCAAACGGCCATAAACAAACACTTCTAAAGCTCGAACCAAAAGTAACACTATTCTTGAACAACTCGCAATAAACTCGTCGTTATCGGGGGCTCAAATCTTCAATCATAATGGTCGTAGCTCACAGCGGTGTATTGTTGCACTTGTTTCGAGTAGCCGGCTCTGTGAGAAAGAAGAATAAGTTGCACAATGTTACTTGTTTGATTGTTTTTTTTTTTGTTGCCGGCCACACCTTAGAATTCTTGTTGGTTTTGGAGCTATAAGGGTGTAACGCCGATTATTCAATTCAATTCATTTTTATTTCAGATACTTAAATGACATTATAATCATCCATACAAGTTTTTTAAATAATATAATAGGCACAAACATGACAACAAATAGATATAAACTACGGAAACATTGTATTAGGACCGCACTACTCGTGCATGGAGTTTTGTCCAATACTCCATGAAGGAGCACTCCATGTCCATTCTCCCACCAATGAGCTGCAGGGAGCTGTGTTGCTGTGTTTGACAAATACATGTAGGTTAACAAAGCTTTGGCTTAAGTATATCATCATCTGGTCTGTTTAGCCTTATCCCAACAATATATAATATTAGATTTGGCTTCCAGTCTAACCGGAAGCCGCTGAATAGCAGTATTTTAAGAGGAGCGACTGCTTATTTGACCATACATTAAACGGTTAGCCTATAATTCTTTTTGCCAGCTCCAGTTTAGCATTTCATTTTGAAAACAAGTCTACTATTCCGAATACCGAGGTGCCGAGGTATTTGTCAATGCAAGTTGCATAGAAATTGCCGCGTTATCCTGGCTTCTTGCCACGGTCAAATACTCAATGATAATGCCATCTCCTCCGTTTACCAGCAAAGTAAATGGGATCTAACCAAAGAGCTTTATGATACTATAGGAAGGCTTTCATAAGCAAGAAGAAGAAATTTCATGCTGTGATCGTCTTGGTGGCGTTTTAAAGCTAAATCATCATTCTGCCTAGCCTTTACCCAACTTTGTTGGGGTCGCCTTCCAGTCTACGCGGATGCAGCTGAGTACCAGTATTTTACAAGGAGCGACTGCCTATCTGACATCCATAAACCAGTTAGTATTGGGTAATACGTTACCCCTTAGTAAGACTTGTTATCAGACTTTCGGGCAATACACTCTCTATAACTGACTGTTAAAGATCTACAATTGACAGCCGAGAGCAACGGCTTAGCTTAGCTTAACTCGGTATGTAATGGGTGGTCACCCATCCACGTATCAACCTAGGCAAGCGCGGCTTAACCTGAAGATCAACCCGACCGGCCGCTATTATTTAGCGACGAGCTCGAGTTTTAAAACTAAATTACATAGTAAAATTGATACGTTACCCTTGTACTGCCAGCAACCAGATGGTAGTAGATAATTCCATTTAGATTACAACTTTATTCGCGGGGTCCCGTCTATAGTAAGTCTATTGTAATATCTTCGGACATACGTTGAACGAATTTAAAGTTCAGACCGATTAACAAAATTACAGTGATTGCTCTAATCACATAGCTCCTGCCAGTACTTCCTGGACAGAGTTCCCACAAGAAGCGGTATTTACTATAATTAGCACTAACATACACTACATACATAGCACTTACTTTACTATGCTAAGCGTTTTCCGCGTTCACTTTTTAAATAACGCAGGAAAGTTACATAGAGGCTTGCTGGCAGTCGTAATGCAGCCTCTTTATTTCCGAGCTTTTTTTTTTGAGTAATGAAACTTTTTAATCCTTGTTTTATGGCTATCATTTCTATAGAGCAACTTGAACCTTTTGGTGCTTGTATTGCATTGACAGGGCAGCAGCGTTGTTAGAAAACATTTGTGTTAAAAATATAAGATATCCCTGTACTACAGCTATGGTTGTGCACGTGCCTCTCACAAGAAACAGATTTAATTTGTTGTCTGCAAAATTGACGAAAACTTAAGTGAATCGATCGTGGAATCTGCTAAATAAACGTACATGATCATTTATCTAGTGTATAAGAAGTTATCGTTCGTGTTCTTATAATGAAGTCGTGCCAACAGGAAAAAGATTCGTATCAGGTTACGAAGATGATTAAGGTTTAACTTTATGATCTCATCAAATTGTTATTATAAATAAGTTTGCGATCGTACTACCTGATGAAGGCATACAAAAAAAGTTAATACAAATATATTATTTAGGACTGTCCGCAATAAAATGCAATAATGGTTACCCCAGCATATTTTTTTTTTTTTGCATCAACCAAATCTTTACTAAAATACCTTTTCAAATAAGGGAAAATAAATATGTAGTATTAATACTACTTATACTTTATTATTTTTGACCGTAAAACCTGGCCTTACATATTTCTGTATGAGTATACAGAACCCTCCGTGCCTCTTCAATTTCTATAAGGAGTCGCTACGACTGGAAGTCCAACAATTATTTTCCAGATGACATTGTTTACTTCACGCCCTGTTTAGTGCCAACAGAATTCCAATCGCTACCATCGACGAGCGATTATTTACGATTTAAAATTAGTGGTCCTTAGCTACCAACACCTTTCCATCTATGTACCTACAACTATCGGTTTCTATTGCTAATGTTCCAGGTATCGTAATTATATTGCAAAACTTTGAGTTAGTAGTTATTATCGTAATGTGATCGTAACTACTACGAATTTTATTATTAGTAAATGCTTTCTTTCTAGAACACATTTTATTAATTAAAATACGATTAGCTAGTAGTAGTAGCTCCCAGAGATTGGAAATTACCTGCGGGAGCTTATTGGCGATGCTGGCGGGATAAAAAGTGTGCCGTGAGTTCCGTGCCTAGGGCCCAAAAATACGGCAAGCCCATAAGGCAAGCAGACTGTTCAGAAACCCTAACATCATGAAGAGTAGTACGCACGACAGCTAATCGAGCTGTACAAAACCAGTTTATGCGGATCTCTCGTTGTACGGTAAATTTATACAAAGCGAGGCCATGTTATAAAGGAAATGTACAGCTTGATGTGCCACCGTGTGTACTGTTATAAGCGCAAGCTTTTAGGCTTCGATGAAAGGTAGGTATAGGTAATGGTAGGTCACAAGCTAATTAGCTATGTCCTATCTTACCCCATGCCCGTGGCAAATGTGGAAATCCTCTCAACCGTTACGGCGGGAAAAGTAACAGAAAAAGTGTTCCTTTCGCATTCCTAAATATGGTTAATTAGTTACTCATTATTGCCGCTTTTAAAGCCTACGAGAGGAAAAAAGGAGGCGATGTCTTGGAAGATAACATGCAAGTTAAACGGTGAGGTAGGTACTTAATATCGTGTCCTGTTGTTTGTTCACTACAGGAACTGATGGACGCTACCGAAAGCGCGAAACTAGTAGCTCAGTTCTGGGCTGACACAATTTAGATTGCCATCGACACGCTAAGAAGAAGAAGTGTACTATTTTCGAGTATTCTAGAAGCGGAATTACTAACAAAAGTGTTTTATTTTCCGACATATCAAAGGGTTGTTCTATAGATAGAAATATAATCATTAATTACACATGCAGTCACGGCCCACAGCTAACAGCTACTCAATTCATGTATTATTCAAGCAAAGGTTATTGCCTATCGTTTTTTCTCGGAGTTTGTTCAATAGCCCCCCCCCCCGCCCCTCACACAGTGTTCTGTGCTTTTTCTTTGACAATCAACAATCACTAATTCACCGTGTATGGGAGATCGGCTGAATGCCTGAGAACAAACATCTGTATTCATACACAAACAATCGATTGGCTTCACAACTGGTGACGGAACTGACACTTCTTTCATCATTCTTTCATTTCATCATGATCATAGTAGAAAATATTTGGGATTCAGAAACAGCATTTTTTTGAACATTATAGAGCCATTTTAGAAAAGAAAACGCAATGTCAGATTGTTAGGGTGGCCACGTAAAATGTATCTGTAGGACAGTCTCGAAAAGATCCTGCGTTATCCAAACTAATATTAGAAATGTGAAAGTGAGTTGAGATGGGATACATTTTTTATCCCGGTAGGATAATAGCTGACCTCCACACGAGCGTAGCCACGGGCAAAAGCTAGTACAGAATTTAATAATTTTCAAGAAGGCATTCTTGAAAGGTTATTAAAATTGTAAATTGCGATTATGTTTTGTTTTTGTAAACACTAGTTTACAAAAACAAAACAAAACATCAAGAACTGTGAGGTATTTCACACTAGTGAAATACCTCACAGTTCTTGATGCTCACGCCACTGATTATCATATTAAACGATAAAAGTTAATTTATAATCAACACGTTTTAATTACACATTCATGTGAATATGTAATGGCAAGCCTATAGGAAGACGGCAGCACTTGTACTCAACTGAGCTGGATTCCTTATTAATATTGGAATGTTTAAAGAAAAGAGAAATCATAGAAAACTGTTGACTATTGCGCAAATGGAATTTAGCAAGTCTAAAAATTAGGAGCGCTCTCTTTACTTACTTTCGTTTTCTTTTAGCATAAGACAAGGTAAATACAAGACCACATAGGTGCAAACATTTTCTTCACACGGTACTTCCACTTATGTGTTCGGGGAAGACATAAGCAGAGGGCAAGGTATGCAGAAAATTCGTTGACGGCAGTGTTTTGTTGCGTATGCAGGGCTTAATAAACATCGCAAATTCGCAATATATTTGCCCCGTCCTGAATATGGAATAGAGAGGTCCATTTTCATGAAATCAATAATGTAGTGGTTTAAACTTTTAACTTTTTTTCATTAGCTAGCATTAGCTATATACATACGTATATGCCTAATTGACTTACTTGGTTTTACTAATGAACTTTTTTTAGGACAATCAATGCTCAACATCCAACAGTTGACTACAAATTGTGCAATCATTACATAATTTGAACATTCCTGAAGTCATGTACCAACTAACCGCAATAATTGGTATCATAATATTACAAGCATGGATCATGTTTAAAGATCTCATATTATTTATTGTCCATTCTTTACCATATTTTTTTTTCCATTTTTTACTATTGTATTTTACAATTAGAATACATACTATTACTGACATTTTTATAACAACTTGTTTTGACATTCCATTTTAACTATTATTTTTTGTTTACTATTTTTCACAGAAATTAGATGACATTATTAATTATTTTAAATTGAATGTGAATTTGGATTATTACCGTTTTGAATTTGTGATTCCATCTTTGACATGTTTTTCGATTTTAATGTTTCAATGGTACTTTTTTATTTTATTTATTTTACTAAATTTCTATACGATGTATGTTGTTCTAAAATAAATGACTTATGACATATGTCCCTCGTTATTTTCAATGATTTCTAAGAAACTACAATAAACAAGTTATTATGAGATGTGGCTGTGGCTGGCCCTAAGCTCGGCTCTTGCATACAAATGCCTTTTTCGTAACAGATTGCCTAATGTCACATCTTCAACCATAATAAAGACAAACATTGAGTAATGGTTCCGTATGGTATTTCATATTTAATAGTTTTTTATAACTGTCTAGCTTTGACCCACATATTATGATTTTATGACATTAATCTATCCATTGTTTTAGTTTCAGTAGTTAGATTAGATGAAAGAAACTTGTAATTGTGACAGATCTTTTTGAAGCGCCCCTTGTAGCCTCAAAGAAAACGATAACGATGACGTATTCAAAGTTATGTTTAACTTAAATTTTCGCAATGTTAATGAGTTCCGTTTTTCAGTACGCACGGTACCCAATAGGCAGGCACCAGGCAGCCAGGTAGGCTACGTGATATCATCTCCGCGGCGCGCAAGGCGTGGCGGAGAAGATTAACTCGACTCCGATTTACATAAACTAGTCGGTTACATAAGGGAAAGTGGTTAAACTTTAGTGAATAACAAAATTTACACATGTCGCTACGCTAGCTAAAATGTGGCGTTTATTGTTTTAAGTTGCTATCGTGACAGAAAAGAAAATATTTATGGTAGATATTTGGAGCGGTCGTTTTTGTAATCTTGGTGATCAAAAAGAGCAAATTGAATTTCACGGGCTATCTGGGCGCTTCCACCTTAATAAAACTAAGGCACTAGGGCTAAAACGTTTTACAATTAAAACCAAATGGATTCGTGGCAATCTCAGTCAGTAGTCACACCGAGAAACACAAACAGCACGTAAACACATATTTGCACAAATGTATGTATAATGTAGTATTATATCAATAATGCATGACTCAAGTTATTATTTGTGATAATTACGTAATGGTCCACGGATCGCAGGTACCTTATAAAGCTAAGGTGTTTAAAAAACTGGGCTTTTCAACAAGTTTTTTATACTTGCTGAGCTAAAAAAACTAAAAAGGCCGTGTTCTTTAACCGCTTGAAGCCAAATAAATGTGAAGCAATAAGTTTAAATATTTTGCTCAGCACAATTAAATGTTTAATGAATTTGGTCTGTAGCCTGTTACGACTGATCAGAAAGGAGATCAATCCAATGCATAAAGGTAGGGCTGGGCTACGTTACATTTTCTGTGGGCTGGACGGTGGCTGGGCAATAAACTAACAATTCAATGAGCATTAATATATAATTGGTATATTTGCTGAGAGAGCTGGAATTTACAACTTGCAACACAGACTAACAGTATCAGTACCAACTTGCACAGCAAGGAGTGTGGAAGTTGGTACTGATACTGTTAGCCTGTGTCATCCATCCCACTGCTGGGCCTCTCCAATTCTTCGATCCAGGGCCAATGTGGACCACTGGTGAAGACAAGACATTTATTTGTAGAAACGTGAGTATACATCGTCACACACAAGGTCGTTGGTTTTGTCCAGTTCGTCCCGTCATCCCCTGCGAGGTCTAACGCGTCGCCTTCTGGCTGTGTCAGGGCTCCCCATAGTGGTTATTTTGACCAACAAGAGAAATTCTATTCATGCATTAGGTACTTTCAATATGGGAAGTAAAGTAAATGCTTTGAACGATGAACGATTTCATAAAGAAGATTTCTCCTGCTTTTGAGGGTCAGTGGTCGAAGCCATTGCGCCTTTTGCAATGTTATTAAAAGGTTAGTAAAGGTCTGAGTATTCCCAGGTGCTTTTTTAGCAATGCTAGGTTTGTTGCGGATCTGGGTGTTGGTGTATTTGAATTTAAATGTTTGTGAACGAACCCACGAGGCAGGAGAAATTCCTAGAGTGAGCAGCATTTTTTTTAAACGTTGCCCACGTTTAAAAAAAATGCTGCTACTTTAACATTAAGTATAAATAAATTTGGATGTAGGAGGTAATCCCCCAAACTCGTTTTCCAATTTCTATGATACTTTCACCGGCATGTTTCTTAAACGAGGACAAACTCGCGGGCACACGCTAGTATTCAATAAAACATAATTATAATAATTTGCAATTTTTCTGTACTGCCAAATCTCAGCAGTTTAAAATCATGTTTTTAAAGATATCTTTCGCTTTTGAACACTTCATGCATGCAGCACGCACGCCTACTATGGATTCTTTTGAATAGATCATCATTCATCAATAATCACGCGATTTGCTCTTAAATTTTATATCTGTTCATCGAATGACAAGAATTACGACCAGCTCCGTGTCGTAAACTTCGTAGAGCATCTACAATGATGTTATTTTGCATGCAGTTTATTCTTAGTATTGAAAAACACCATGAATACTGGGATCTGTCAAATAAATTGATAACAGGGTTTTTATGTGTGTGTGTTTCGAAACATTTTGCGTGACAAGAATAACCAAGTGATTAGATGCGTTTTTTTTAACTTTTCCTGAAGACTTTCTTAATTTTCTGAATAAGGTACCTCTATTAAATTGTAAGTCATTTGATGAGTAGGTAATTCACAGTTCTTAGTGTTTACAAGAACATAAATATGATTTATGATTGTCTTTGTAACTAAGTAGATTCCAATTATCTACAAGCTACTTTTCAAGGCTTACAAGGCAATATTTTGTAGGTAGGTATCTATTTTTCAACATTTTACTACCGTGCGTGAATTAGTTACCTAAAAATATTACTCAACAGTCCTTCACGTTGATTTAATTATTTTTTTAGTAAAATTTGCACACAATCTGTCGCAACTTCAAAATAATAATGTCGTATCCTGTATTATTCATCAAAATTCATGGCCAATACGTTTCTCTTTTGAACTTCGAATGTGCCTGTCATTTAAAAATCTAAGAATAAACTTATGGACCGCATGGACCATAGGTATTACTTTAGTTTTTTTTCTAACTTTTTGTGTCAGTAATAGGTATAAGTAATAAAATAATCACATAAACTCGAACTTCATAGAGCATTTAAGTTAATTAGCAGAACGCCATGTTTATTAACAAATTAATTCATAGGTATGATTTTTGCTCTGAAATTAAAAATACACATGCAGTATGCAGTAATTAGTTAATAAAGAAGTCTAATTAATACACTTTCAAATTACTTCCATAATTCTAATGAGTTGTACTTTCTAACATTTTAATTTTCGTAAGAAGCAGTGTTGAAATTGAAACTCACCTTTCCAACTGGAATCCAGTAAGAATGTCGATATTTCTCAATCAAACATCCGCAGGTACGGTTAGATGAAAACAACTAACATTCAATCGTAGATAAATTTATTACAAAATCCATAACAAACAATCATGGGATGCGAACCCGTTTCCACGTTATGAAATTCCTCCTTTCCAATATTCACTGAGTCGACTCAAACTCGATACTTCACAACAAATCCTTCAAATTATCAATTAATTTAACAATTTTAATCGATATTTACACTCACTCAAGTCTACTTTTTTAAATTAAGAAACGTTCACTTCTGCGTTACCGCGCATGCGCACAACAAACAAGCGTTCCTTCGACAACGGCGCGACTGTCTGAGCCAATCGGCGAGTTGCATTCTCCGAAGATCGAGTTATTACACAAACGAGTTTGAATGGTCGTCAGCTGTCGTAAATAAGCTACGCTGAGATACGTTCTTGTAAAACCGGCTAATACGATTGTTTCTAAATATCCACAACGAGAAAGCAATCTTATGCTGTAGTCATAAGATTCAGAATATTTTTGTGCCCCTATTTATTTTCTTGAAGTGTTGACATGAGATTGCCATAGGAAATTGATATTACAAGAGGGTTGCATAAGATTTATATTTATTTAACAGGTAACGAAATGAATGAGACTTGACATGTGAGATATTTTGAGTTTTATGGCTCAAGGAATAGTGGTTAAAATGGTATGGTTATGTTAATGCTGAGTTGATCACCTTAGAAGAAATGCTGTGGCCTCGAGAGGTATGTGCAGTGCATAGTTGAGTGGCCCGAAAGCCCGCGCAGAATCTTGATATTTTATCAACGCACGTGATGTAACACCTGCTGAACTTTTCTATTGTTTCCCAATTCATGTATTGTGGTGTTGAAATGATAACAGCCTTTATTATACAAAGAATAGTTTATAATTTTAGTGCTGAACTGCTGGTTTCAAAATAAATTTTACAAGAATCTATTTGGATAGCTAGTGACATCTAGGAGCGTTAACTATTAAGTTAAGCGTTCATCAATTGATTGAATTGTACCACACCAAACCGTACCTACATATTATAGCAATATTTTTTTTTAAATAAAGAACTTTTAACTACTTAGTCAAATTATTATTCCAGACTTCTATTTATTATAAAAGTTTTCTTATCTTTACATTAGCTACTAGACGCTAGATGGCGTTAATCTAAATCAACGACATTTTTGTTAAAACAAAACAACAATACCGCGGTACGTTTCTATTTAGCAAAAAATAATCGAACCAATCACTTTCGTAGCATTCCTTAGGTCTCAGACCAATGAGTCACAAATGCACCTAGAATAGAAACCAGTTACTGTCACTCACGTAGTTGGTAGGTACTTACTCACTTCCGTCAACATACGTGACCGAGCGCGCAATGAGGCGTCGATAATGTTCAACTTAGCGACTAATAACTTTGCAAATACTGTTAATTACCTGTCTTATGTCTACTTCCGTGATTATATAATGAGAAGATGTAAGCAATACTTTAAAATAGAAATTAGCTAACTATTATTTGGTAATTGCTTAACAATTATCAGGTGTGAACACTAAATTACGCGGCTTGACAATTTTTGCGGAAGAATTTATCAGCACGCAACTGTTCTTTTGCAATGATTTACCATCGACGCTGCATTATTCAAAGGTATCTGGGAATCAGCGTGTCTTTCTATATGCATCATAAGTGCTGCTTTTCTATATTGTTAATTGATGGCTCCGCGAGACATGATGAGGCGAGACGTATAAGCTTAAAAAAGGTAAGAAGGCCGTTCATTTGAAGTTAAAAGTAAAGTTTAAAGAATTGGTGTTGCCGAGGCAGACCTAGTAAACAGAAAAGAAAAATCGAAGGCCGAGCCCAGATCGTCACCTGGCGTGACTATCTGGGCTCGGTCTTCCATTTTTTGAGGGCCTCACTCCACGCTTTGTTTCTCACATACCCGCGCGTCTTCCTTCCAGTTCTGACGGAACCTGTCCAGTTCGTCCCACCATCTCCTTCCTGGACTGCCGCGACCCCGACTCACTGTGTCAAGGCACCAGTTCGGTCCATAGTTTGTCCGGCATGCGGAAGACAAATGTCCTGCCCAGTCCCATTTGAGTTGGTCAGCCTTTTAAGCCACAGCCACATTTGGCATGGCTAATCTGGAAATCTTTAAATAGACTTAACCAGACCCAGGTTGTTCGCAGCAACAAAAACCTGCTCAGGTGGAGATTCATTAATGGATCTGCCCTGGAGTGTAAATGTGGTGCTGTTCTACAAACGACGGGGCACTTAATGCCAAACTAGTAGCTCAGTTCTGGTCTGACACAATTTAGATTGCCATCAACACGCTTAAAAGAAGAAGCTATATTTGTTTTGGTGCACAATTATAGTGTTTCGAAATGATACGTTAATTTAACACCTACTATACTGTGCTCCATGGCTCTTTGGCAATTTTGATTTTTAGGGAATTAAAGAAGACGTGTTGAATAAAAAAACTGACTTCTCGTAGGTATTCATTTATTCTATCATACAAATTCTATTTAGAGAGAATCCTATCAAATATCACACTCACAACGTAAATTATGTATAATTACTTAGTTTCAAATGAAATGCAACAATTTGGTCTGAATTAATACAATATGACGCCAAAAATGAGATCATACAATTTAGAATTTTATAATAAATAGTACGAAAACTAAAGAGTTTGGTCACCTCATTTTTCTGATGTCAGAGGCGCTACCTATGCGATTATAGTTTGCAGTTCAAGGTGGCGCTGCTTGTCAAGAAAATATGCATCGAAATGTCAAACTTGGTAAAATTATTTGAGTACTGTGTTTCCCCGCCTGCACAGATAGTGTACACTCAACCGACCATCAGTTGTAAAAATTTGACAGTGACAGCGCTTTTATGTTGTGGTAGTATGGCCGGTTTTCGTTTTGGAACTGTGCCACGGATGTTTAAATTACTGTACAAGAGTCATCGAAATTCTTGGGTTGTTCATAATCATCAAACTCCGTGAAATGTTCGGAGAAAAATAACTTATAGGCGTCCGTTCGGTTATTTGTCTTGAAATGCCACTGTACCGTTACAAAAATGAAAAAATATTGTCTCTCATCTCTCTGGTTTACCCGACAACGGCATACCCAAAAAGAAAGGCTATGATTTCAGTAGGCAATTTTGTGATAAAATATGATCTTTTTATACTATTGCATACTGCCATAAAAAACGTGATATATTGTAGCAAACCCTAAGAATTTGTTATTTTTGGGTATGTAAAAGCAATATTGGTAACTCATGTTTTAAGCACATGGCTAGGCTCTGACGATTAAACAGAAGAAATAACAATAAAAATGGGCTAGTAGGTTTAGACCTATTCAAAAAAATAGAAACCCATTTTGCTTTTGTTAGAAGAACTGCATTTTTCCCTCTCTGTGGCAAGCTAATTTACTATCAGTAAATTAAGCTGTACTTTTCAAATCTTTTTGAAAGTGAACAGCTATTTTTTATTTTTTGTAAAAACTACAAATTAAAAATACATACTTCTGTCTTTAAAATGACAACTTTACACATACAACATGGTTATACTGAACTTATACACATATAGGAATAATATGTTTGTACTAAAATCTACTTAAAGTTTAAATAAATATTGTGAATAATACTCTTATGTAACCATAGGAATAGAATAACCAACATACACGACTAGATGCACACAATTTTAACGTAAAACACATAATTGTACACACTCAAATATTCGAACATCTAAATCAAATTCTTACAAATAAAAGCGAGTGAGATTTTTTTGTCATTTTATAAAAATCGAATCTGCTCAACATTTTTTCAATCAACAACATTTATTTGAATAAATCAAATTATCTAATTTCCATCGTACATTGTAAAACATTTAATACTGTAACCATTTTCAATTTTGACGAATTCTTAGAATATACTATGACTGGTTAAACAATGGACAACATTTAAAAATAAGTAGTATTCATGAAAATAAACAAGTTTTACTATAAGATTAGCTCTAAAATCGGATAAAGTAAAATTATAATTAAAAAAAAAACACGCTTCACACTAAACGAATATATCGCATTCTTCTCAGCAAACCCTTTCATTTGATACCCATATCAGAGGAATGCATTAAAATAACTAGTCCGCCATATTGGATGTAGAATGACGTCACTATCTAACTATGTATTGTCATCCAAACTAAACATGTATGCAAAATTTCAGCTCAATCGGAAACCGGGAAGAGGGTCAAATTTAACTTCTAAGATTTTTTCCATAGTTGGTTACAGGCGAAGCTAATAAAAGAGTGTTAAAATAAGTTACTCCTTACATATTCGCACAACGCTACAAGATATAGGGGTCAGCTGATTTTTTTTCATATTTCAGAGTTGGTCAAGTAAAACTTGTTCATTTACATGCATACAGAAATATCTCTTTATTTTTGACTCTCGTTTAATAAGTCATAGTGCAAGTAAATTGCAAGTGATAAATAAATAACTATAATATTCTACTTCCGTAACGTGAGGACTATGTGTCTACAAATATATAAAGTCCTACATATATGACTTATATCTATGATATCACACTACAGTTTATAAGCTCCGCAGAGATATTTTCACACCAGTTTCAGTTAAATATCTATTTTATACGATACTTATAACCTACTTGGAAAAATGTGCGTGAAATATAAGCGTGATGTAAATTGATAAGTTTCCTTCATTATACCTTGGATTATATTCTCATACTTTTTAAATATAAAGTATAAGATGTACTTACATTTCTGGAATCATAGAATTTAAAATAACAAAAAAAAAACTTTTAATAACGTATAATAAAGAATAAATTACATTTAAAAACTGACAATAAAGTAACTTATAAACTTAAAATATTTCGAAAATAAACTACTGGACCTCTAATAAACTATTTCATTATAGGCTGATATATTTCATATTTTTCTGTATCCGATATAAATGTAGGAATATTGATTGTACTTTACAGATCTAATATATACTGTGCAATTGAGATAATTATTGTGGCTTTTGAGTATATTGGGTCAAAATTACCAAAATGTTAAATCTTATATGCCATATTCATGCTTCAATATTTATTAAAAGTTGAAGAATATGGGCCTAAAGTTACTTTCAAAGGCAAAGTGGCACGATTTATCCAAAAGCCACATAACACACACTACAATGTAGTACACTGCACCGTTGAACAGCTGACACTGTGTCGCGGTGCGCACGAGTCGCGCCTGAGGGGGTGCAGCTGTGTCTGCGCACACGCCTGCACTATACCTACAGGGTGAAGGGACATCGAGGCACAAACGGTTACCGCGTGTTCAGTACATTATTCTGAACGTCCCACGTACAATTTTTCATCGGTAATTTAAAACTGTAATCAGCTGTTTGGTATTTTGACAGCATAGGTCACTTTTGTAGGAAACAGCTGTTTTTTTTTTAATTTAAATATAATGATGTACTGAACACGTGGTAACCGTGTGTACTTCGATGTCCCTTCTACCTTGATCCCGCACCAATGGCTAATCTCCGGTGAGACTGCCCGCCCTTCCACTCCACACAGTCAGTACAACGCTGAGCCCACCGCGCGCGCGCTAGTCGGGCACAGTCCAGCTGTCGTAGATGTACTGCCAGTCGATGTGCTTGAAGTACGGGTGGCGCTTTATCTCCTCGATGCCGTCTTTGCCGGCGCCTAGGCGCTCTGATGGCTCGTACGTTAGGAGCTGGAATATGGAGATATTGAAGGTTAATAGTGTAAAGTACCAACGACAGTGTGTGATTAGCTGATTTTCAGACAATAATCTTTACTAAAGAAAAGATGGATGGATTGTGTGAGATAGATATAAAGGAAAAAGGAGTAAATGACGATTGGAGGAGGCTACGGTTGGGACCGAGGGAGGGGCCTTCTAAAGTCCCGGCAACCCGTACGAACTTATTAAAGTTTTCACCAGTATTTCGTGCATTAAGCTAAATAGTGTATCTCGGCGATTGGACATATTTTCTTGCTCTTTGGCGGAATTCAACTTTCAGGTCCTTTTTTTTTCGAAATGACTGAACCGATTTTAATGAAACTTCATACGCATAAGCAGGATACATAAGTCTAAAAAAATATCAGAGAACATTTTCGAAATGTCTTTTAAAAAAAAGATAATTGAATTTTTCTGTTTCTATGGAAAATCTAAAATCGGTCTAATTTAGCTTTGACACTATTTTCGAAAATGTTCTCTGATAGCTTTTTAGACCTATGTAGTATCATGCTTATGCGTATGAAGTTTAATTAAAATCGGTTCAGTCATTTTGAAGAAAAGGACTTGAAAGTTTGTATGAAATGCCGCAAGTCGTAAACGCTCTTAATATTTTTACAACAGAAACGATGATAGCTACAAAAGTATAATACTGCGGTACAGCTATCAACGCCCAACGCCATACAAAAATATTATAAATATATTGGAAAGTCAATGTAGGGGTATTATGATCTATGGTACACCTCTGCCTACCCTTTCGGGATACGATGAATGTTAGAATGGAGGATATTATGTTAGGTCCCTTCATCCCCTTAAAAGTGACAAATGAGGGCTCGTAAAGAAACTTTTTTAATGTTTACTGGAGAGGCAGAAGTATAATTTATTCGCTGTATGGAATACTAGCTGTTGCCCGCGACTTCGTCCGCATTCAAACTATATCATCAATTTATTTTTTCCGGGCCAGTAGTTTCATGACATTTATAATATTATTGATAAGATACCACATAAGACAAGAGTGAGACAGCCCCGACACAAGTATTATTGTAACTTACTGGGGCTGCCTTATACATAACATATACACATAAATTATGCCAAACAACAGCAAGTTTTTGGCATCATGCCTCATTCTAGTTAATTTGGATGATAGTGGTCTAGATTTTCGTCTTGTTAATCGCCAACGTCCATACTACGTTGAATACACCGGTTCTCGTCCGATCACCGAAGTTAAGCAACATCGGGCGCGGTCAGTACTTGGATGGGTGACCGCCTGGGAACACCGCGTGACGTTGGCTTTTTGCTTTTCTTTTGCAAATATTAATTTACTAAAACAAGATAGTTTTTTATTAAATTTTAACTAGCTGTTGCCCGCGAATTCGTTCGCGTGGCAATTTTGATGTGTATGTAAAAAAACCGCCTATAATCTATCTCTGTGCCAAGTTTCATCCAGATCCGTTCAGTCGTTGTCGTGATTGCGTAACAAACATCCATCCAGTCAAACTTTCGCATTTATAATAGTAGTAAGTTTTCATTTAGTTAAATTCTCTTCCTGTCCTTCAATGAATAAAGAAATGTTCCCATTTCTGCACAATAAAAATCCTATTACTACAATGCTATAAATGGCAACTAAAATAATAATATTTTTTTGTATAAAACATAGACTAAGTACAATAATCTTTCGCAAAGAAAAAGGTAATATGGAATTTATATTTCCTTTTCAAGTTACATCCTGAAAAATACAAAAAGAGATTTGTGGCCCATGAGGGGATCGAACCCGCGACCTTCGCGTTATTAGCACGACGCTCTAACCAACTGAGCTAATGGGCCGATGTGTGTCACGTCGAAATACGGTACTACGTCACTAGAGCTTCCAAATCTTCCAATGTCGTGTTAATAAACTTGGGGGATAAGCAGTTATCAAACATGTATTAGTAACAATACTCTCCTTTGTTCAAAGATAATAATAAAATTATTTATTATTTGTTTAAAAAAAATGTGCACTTGAAAGCGTTATACTGATTAAAATAACACTATTGTCTGCGTCCGTTTGAATTTCGAGATTTTATTTTGAACTGATACAATTTGTTTTTATATACGTTCAGTATTTATTAAATATTAATTAATAAACTAAATACAATATTTCTTGTAAAAATGCAAAAAGCCAACGTCACGCGGTGTTCCCAGGCGGTCACCCATCCAAGTACTGACCGCGCCCGATGTTGCTTAACTTCGGTGATCGGACGAGAACCGGTGTATTCAACGTAGTATGGACGTTGGCGAAAGCTAACACGAAATAGTAGACCACTACACACACCTTACAAATTATAAAAGCTTGCTGTTTGATATAATAATTTTACTACTGAAACAAAGACATAGAACATGATTGTGCGGAAATAAAAGATTTGATTTAAACACCGGACAGGCTAAATATTCACATTTTAAAATTACAATGCACTTCTGTTTCAGAAATACTTTTAGGAGCCCTAGGTTAAAATACAGGATGGAATTTTGAGCAATTTCAATAGCCGGAAATACAGACTACGAATACAAATAGAGAAAAGAAATCGTTTGTCAAAATAATATGAAATTAAAAAAAAGTAAATTAAAATTTGCAAAAGAAAAGCAAAAAGCCAACGTCACGCGGTGTTCCCAGGCGGTCACCCATCCAAGTACTGACCGCGCCCGATGTTGCTTAACTTCGGTGATCGGACGAGAACCGGTGTATTCAACGTAGTATGGACTTTGGCGACTAACAAGACAAAATTCTAGACCACTATCATCCAAATAAACATGGCATGATGCCAACAAACATGCTGTTACTTAGCATATTTATTTTATGCGAATGAACCGCATGTCCTGTAGAAAACTGTCATAACACAAAAATATTAGGTTTTCACATAATACCACTCAACATCAAATCCTTGCTCTATTACTGAAAAAAAAAAATGCAATGGCAATGGGGACAGGTCTTTACGCAGTGCATTGGTAAGCAGACATAAAATAATTAAACGTTTTAAAAAAAAACAAGCTTTCATTAAATGAAAAGAAGTAAATTAGGTTTATCTATCAACATTGAACGCGTATACAAAGTTTCCTGGCCGTGCTATTAACAGTTGAGGAGTTGTCTCGTGAGGAGGCGATCACTATTTTTTAATTAGTACAAATACTTAAAGGGCTTATTAGAGAAGGTCTTGTTATTATATAATTATGTAAGGTCTCAATAAATAATATTCATAAACAACAAAGTTATAAGCGTTTGTTTATATCCCAAATTGTCACTCAATTTATGGAAATATAGTTTGCCGGGACCTATTAATGGCGACAGGAATGGAAAAGCACTGCGTGTAGTATTTTCTAGTGATAATTGATTAAATTATGAATTTACGAGTTATGACAAATTATCGTGGACAATTTTGGGATTTCGTTTTTTTGACTTTTGATTACACTAATATAATCAGTAACGGGTACGGATAGAGCTCCATATTTTTTTTGTACTAATTTAAAAATAGTGGTGTATTATGTCTATCATGAAAATGTATTGTCACCAGAACCAAAGGTGTGTGCAAAATTTCAGCTCAATCGGTTGGAGGGAACTGGTTTGAAATTCAGTTGCAAGATTTGTCCAATACATACTAACTAACTAACAAGGCAAGTTAAATAAAAGCTAATAAAACTTTAAAATGCATATATCTCAAAACTGCTATTTCATTTTGTTACGACACTTTTTTTGAGGTTGATCGATTAATGATATAATTTGAACAGAAGGTAATCAAAATAAACCAGAGTAGTTATAAAACTCTTAAACTAAAATAAATGTTGTGGTAGACACTATTCTATCGGTGCTTACTACATTGAAACTAATTTAAGGCCCGCTTGCACCAATAATCGCTAAACGCGTTTAACACTAAACATATTTTAAACATCATTCTGTCTCTGTCATCTTTAAACGATTGATAGAAACAGAACGATATTTTAAATGCGTTCTACGTTAAACGCGTTTTTCGTGGTGCAATCGGGCCTAAAACATCAAGTCATTAAACGCTAACTAAATCTTTCGTGTTTGTCACAGTGTATAGAAGGAACATCTTTGTATATGTGTTCGTATCATCTACAACTCAAATTAATCATTTTTGATCAGGGAACTTGTACCCTTTTAACCCTGGTTATAAGATCACCCCTAGGTTAGTGCCCTATCAGACAATACATATAATATTACCTGCGTGAGTAGTGACTGCACTTCTATCGGCAGTCCGTCTGGTAAGTGCAGTATCGTGTGCGATGTGAACACACTGCGGTGGTAGTACGACAGCGGCTGAAATTATTGTAATAAGTAGTGTTAGATACAGTAGTATTTAGGGATCATAATAACAGAAACATCGTATCGATGATAAGTGTTATCGTCGATATGAAAGAAGAAGAATGAATGTGGCTACGTTAATAGTGGCGTCAGTGACGTTATCCTCTAAAAACCAGATGTATGGACACTCTTCTTTGGATCTTAGTGGCAAAAAGACTGATGCCGTAACGGTACAGTCAATTGGCCAGGGATAGGTCACATTTAAATAAGAGATTAACTTATAAGGTAAAGTATACCGGTGTCATGGGGGTATTTAAAGATAACACATAAAAACTTGCTTTCGTAAAAAAAACTCTACGAAAGTTGGAAGTTTGACTTTCAAATATCTGACCAAAAGGTTCCAAGGTAGGGTTATGGTATCCCAGTGCATTAAAAATATCATAATGACGGGAAGTACTCTCGGCTTCGTGAAATGGCTTCTTGTACCGGTAGTTGCATCAGGAATTTCTCAGTAGCAACCACGTCTAAATCTGTGCCCGTTATACATAACTGGCCTATGTGGATGTACTATTAGGTACACCTCTGCCTAACCCTTCGGGTATTACAAGCGTGATGTTACGGTACTCACGACGCCACACACGAGCTCATACAGCACGGCCCCGAAGCTCCAGTAGTCGCACACCCGCTCCAGCTGCGCGCTCTCATCCAACATGTTCACGTACACTTCGGGCGCTATATACATGTTGCACGTGTGCGTGTGCGCTTGTCGCAGCTTGGACAGGCGCATGTCGGCGCCCGGGTAGTGGATGAAGTATGTTAGGATGACCTGGCCTCGGTCGCCGAGGAGAATGTTTGACGGGTTTAGGTCTCTGAAATGGAAAAATATTGTTGTCACTATACATTTTTAGTTATAGTATTAACAGTGTTTTTTATAGAAAGTGGGCAACGTCGCAAATAGCTGTAAAAATTTCGCTGTTTTGATTAATTTGGCAATATAACTGTTTGGAAATAAAAAATATGGCTACTATTTGACCGCAATGTGTGTGTGTGTGTGTGTCTGTCTCTGGCACCGTAGCTCTTAAACGAGTGAACCGATTTGGATGCAGTTTTTTTTTTGAAAGCTAGTTTCTTGGCGATGGTTTTTAGATATGTTTTATCAAATCGGTGCAGCCATTTACTAGTTAAGGGGGATGAAAAATTAAATGTTTTCAAATATACCCAAGTGTGGTTTCAAATGAAAGTGCATGATGTGTATATTACAATTTGACTTGTATTATCAAAATCAGTTCAGCCACTTTAGACATAGGGTGAAACTGGTGATGAATAATCGGGTAATTGGATATCAAATATACCCAAGTGCAAGTTGGGTATCAAATGAAAGGGCATGATGTGTATATTACAATTAGACACGTTTTATAAAAACCGGCTCAGCCATTTTATTGACTTTTCAAATGTTTATTCGCATTTCTTTGTTGCGATGGGGGTATTTTAAATTGAATTTTTATAAGGTAGTGTGGAGCAACGTTACCTGCAGATGACCCCGCAGTTGTGCAAGCTCTCGATGGCCGTGAGCACCTCCGCGCCCCACTTGCACAGCGCCGCCGGCGGCAGCGCGTCGCGCCCGAGCGGAGCGGCCTGGGGGTACCATGTGGGGGATTAGTTGAATATAATGAGGTTTATTCATAACTAGATGAGCAGCCTCCGTAGCATGACCACCGTAGACAAGGATTTCTTTGACGGAAGAATCGACAAAATGACAGATAGTGCAAAGAAATCTGCCATTGTGTAGACACAATATGTCATTTTGTCGATTCTTCCGTCAAAGAAATCCTTGTCTACGGTGGTCATGCTACGGGGGCAGATGAACTTCGTATACCACTTAAAATTGATTTGATTGTATCAATTCATTTGATAAGTGACAATTCCCAAACAAAATGACTCATTTTGACTTTTCGGCTATTCCTTTGGGATTTTCTTAATATTATTTTTATTAAACCACCCCTTAATTGAGTCCCCTTGAGAGCCTCCGACTTATACAACATTATTTTTAGTATATGCGAAACCTGAACATAGTTTGTTCAGAATAAATAACTGAATCGATTCCAATAATTTTTAAACCATGATATATTTTGTCCCAAAAATATTTAAGAAAGTTCAAAGTTAAATAAATAATAGGTACCTACTGCCAAATTATTATTATCAATGAGCTCAAGACGACGCTGGAGGCGCGCGCTGCGTGGTGACCACGACTTTGTGCGGACAACTAGGTAACAGAACAAGCTTATAACTTTGTGATTTTTCATGATACAGTTTTGAAATATTGTACATAGATTCTTTACATAAAAATACTAGACACGTGTATCAGGTTTCGCATAAACTAAAACTAACGTTGTATAGAAGATAAATAGATAGGCTAGTTAAAGTAACGCGACGTTCAAACGTTAGTACGGTTGCTAATCATTGCTTCAAGCAACATTCATAAATAGACCCCAATGTTTTAGCAGAAGAATGGAAATAGACATGCTGCACCAACCACAAATAAGATAAATAAGGACAACCACATCTTTTTCAGATTGTAGGAGTCAGAATCATTGTATTTAGATATTTTAAGCGACAATTGTTGGTCTAATAATACCTAAAAGCTCCTCTAAATGATAAATGTCATTATGAGTTTAGGGTAAAAGGCTGCTCACAGCGGCGGATGGGTCGCTTTACTTCGACTATTATTGTTTAATTTAAATTGCCGATTATTGTTTACAAGAATCGACGCCGAAAAGAAAATTTTAGAAATCTTGATGTTCCGCGACTATTCATTAGTAAGATTTCATTATTTATGAATCTTTTCTAAAATTTTGATATAATTGCATACATTATTTTATTACTGTTAGGCACAGCCAGTAATAAAAAGAGGTTAACACTACTATAGGCTGACCGCTTTAATTAGTCCTCGCGAAGGTATCAATTTAAATGGAATATTCTGAAGGTTGATCACATATTGGTTCAATTAGTATCGTAATACCTACGTGGATTATGATTATTTTAAAGCAAATAACCTGCGGGATATTGTTAGGACTTTGTGGACGCTTAATGTGCCGTTTGATGGGACAAGGCGGAGGACTCATTAAAGCAGTCCATAATGGTATAAACTCAAGATAAATATCTAATCTCTTAAGAAACAGGTGTGCAATCAGCCAATAGCTTAATTCCCAAAGAAACATCCACTTTAAAAGAAAAATGTTGTCACACACTTACAAAAAAAAACCACTCACCCTTATAAAAGTAGGAGTATCACAAGCGTTATCAATCTTATCACTGTTCTTATCAGTCACTGCCTCGGGCACCTCACACAACACCTTATCAACAGTCAACAACAACTTCTGGGAGTTCAGCACCAACTCATTCACCGACAGATTCTCGTTATTGTTCGACGGCTCAACATTCTCCAACATGTTGGTACTACCGATACCAACATTGTCATTTTGTTCAACATTTTTGTTCTTCGGTTCGGTGAACACATTTTCTAAGTTCACCTCTCTTGCAGGCGTTGTTGGTAATGATTTCGTGTAGTTTTTGATGTAGTCGAAGAGTTTCTTCCCCGGTGCGTAGGAAAGTATTAAAAATATTAAGCTGTTGGTTTCTATGTATGCTTGTAGTGGCACCATGTAAGGTATTACGGTTGGTAGCACTGGTTGTCGGGTCTCGTTTGTTCGTTGAAGGAAGAATTCGTCGAATTCTGTTAGGTTGTTTGGTACTTTCTGGATCACCTGTAGATGGAAAATATTTGATTAAGATCAGGCAGGAATTATAGGCTAAATAAGTAATTATATTTTATTTTTATTTATTTATTCACATATGGTTGTTATTATAACAGGTAAAGTTAGACAGTTTGGATGTAGGGGGGTAACGTTCCGAACGTTACCCCCCTACATCCAAACTGTCTAACTTTATTTTACTGATATTATACTTTATTTATTTGACTTCAAAAATTATTTTACTGATAGGAAGCTACATTATAGTGTCATAGGCAATATTTAAAACATGGGATAATCGTGGTAGTTAAATAAACATGGTCTGTTGTTGAGGGGTATCCAATAAAACATATATTCAAATAAATAAAATTTAAGTGTATGTTAGTTATATCAAAATAACAGATTTTTACTGAATGAAAACAAAAATATATACGGCACTTATAACAAAAACACTTTTTTTTCTGTCTGTTTGTTTCAGCTATTCTGCGAAACGGCTGGACCGATTTTGACGGGACTTTTACTGATAGATAATGTTATAAGTCTAACATAGGCTACTTTTATTTTAGAAAAAGAATAGGGTGTAGTGACACAGTACCTGTCACACAGTCACAACCTGTTACCACATACCACAGAACCAGTTACCTCATGCCACAGAACCAGTTACCACATACCACCGAACCAGTTACCTTACCACGTTTTAGACAAGCCTGCAAGAAACAGTGAAGCAATCATCTTGAAAAAGACGAATAAGTAACGAGTTCGTGAATAAAGAAATAAGATGCGACACGAGCGTCATCACAACACCGTGCCGCATACGTTCGCTTCGAAAGAAGCGGTTTTTAAGCGCAAGCGCAAGCAAAGCAAGCAGAAGCACCAGCACCCTCCGTATCTTCATCTGCACGCGACGACGGCGCTCGGTGAAAAGGATCGCGCCCGGCGCGCGACTCCTATTTATGCCTTCGCGGCGAATAGTGCCGTGTGCAACACAGCGCCCCGCGCCCCGCGCGCGGCCCGCCCAACGGCGCGTCGCTATTGGTCAATTGGAATTATAACAGCAACATGCCAAGCCTAACTGTACTATTGTTATAATATATATAAAATGTCGACGCTCGAAAATAAATCAGTCAGAATTACCAATCGACTAGTTACTCTTCCCAAGTACCTATCGTCACACTGTGCCCAACGCCTAAATTGGTGACCCCGTGAAACCGAACACGTGCCTGAAGCGAAGCCCGAATCCCTGCAACATCGACCTTCTACAAGATCCACCTCCACCATGAAGAACGACGAGTTTAGCGATGCTCAGGGCATCACAACAGAGAAGAGCGACGTGGCAACAATCTCACTTCCGGCACGACTACCACCATTTTGGCGCCAAAACCCGCGCTTGTGGTTCGCGCAATTTGAAGCCGCCGTTGCTGCCAGCAAGATAGGTGAGGAGCAGAAATTCAATCTCGTCGTCCCGCTACTCGGCAACAGCGACCTAGAACAAATCGGAGACATCATCTTACACCCACCAACCACCGGCAAGTACAGCACGCTCAAGGACAGACTCATCTCAACGTACCAAGAGTCAGACCACCGGCAGTTACAGAAGCTACTCAGCGGCCTCGAACTCGGCGACAACAAGCCAAGCCAGCTGCTGCGTAAAATGCGAGACCTCAGTGGCAAGCTACTATCTGATGAAGCGCTGAAAGTTATGTGGCTCAACCAACTGCCCACACAAGTTCGCGCCGTGCTCTCCGTCAACACCGAGTCATCGCTCGAAGTGCTAGCCGCAATGGCAGACAAAATGATGGAGCATTTTGAACCCGCTACAGTCGCCGCAGTCTCCACAACAAACCCTTCGACAACAAGCCCAGCAGGCAATGAGGCACAGTTGAACGCAATAACAACCCTACAAATCAACATGCTTTCGAAACAAATAGAGAAATTGTCACTCGAAGTCGCTGAACTCCGCAACCATCAACATTCGTCGTATCGCCTTTCCCGCCAAAACTCCGCACATCGTAGCCGCTCACGCTCACATTCAAGACAGCGCCCTGATAACGCCCGCAAGCCCGGCGATCCCGACTGGATGTGCCGTTTCCACTATCGGTTCGGCAACAGGGCACGGAAATGTGAACCACCATGTTCTTTAGCAGCAAAGCGGGAAAACTAGAAAGAACATCGACAGTGGCGGGCGTCGATGTTAACCAACCCAGCCGCCGCTTATGCGTGATCGACATAAATAACAGAGAAAAGTTCCTTGTCGACACGGGGGCCGACATATCAGTATTAGCCGCTCGAAACCAGAAATATTCAAAACCGGCGGAGAATGCAGGCTACAAACTTTACGCGGCAAACGGAACGGAAATTAGTACCTACGGAGAGCGCACACTCGAGCTCAACCTAGGCCTACGAAGAAGTTTCAAGTGGACTTTCGTCGTCGCCAATGTGAAGACATCGTTACTGGGTGCCGACTTCTTAGTGCATCACAAACTTTTAGTCGACTTGCACCAAAGAAAACTCATCGATCGAGTAACCGAGCTCAGCGTAAACGCCGTGAAAGTAAACAGCCAAGAAGAAACAATCTACATTGTCAACCGCGACCACACTCATCACGACCTGCTAAAGAAATATCCAGATGTACTTCGACCAATGACACTCAAAACTCCAGCCAAGCATGACGTCACGCATCACATCGAGACGACTGGGCCGCCGATCTACTCACGGCCGCGCCCTCTACCGCCTGACAAATATAAGGCGGCAAAACTCGAATTCCAGCGCATGATCGAGATGGGAATATGCAAACCGTCAAACAGTCCGTGGGCGAGTCCACTTCACATCGTGAAGAAGAAGGACGGATCACTTCGAGTATGCGGCGATTACAGAAGACTTAACGCCGTCACCGTTCCCGACCGATACCCTATTCCACGAATTCAAGATTTTACATACCAACTCCACGGAAAGAAAATATTCACAAAACTCGATTTGAAAATGGCCTACTTCTGGATACCTATCGCAAAAGAAGACGCTCAAAAAAACAGCAATAATAACACCATTTGGGCTTTTCGAATTTACTTGCATGACGTTCGGTTTAAGAAACTCCGGACAAACTTTTCAACGTTTCATGCACGAGGTACTACGAGGACTAGACGACAACGTATTCTGTTTCGTCGACGATCTGCTCGTACACTCAAGAAATAAGGAAGAACACCGCCGCCACTTGGAACTAGTACTCGAACGCCTAAATACCTACGGCGTCAGTCTTAATATCGACAAGTGCGAGTTTGACAAGGAAAACCTCGAGTTCCTCGGATACGAAGTGTCATCAGAGGGAATCAAACCCACTCAAGAACGAATACAAGCCATAGTCAACTATCCGAAACCACAAACAGTTCAAGAACTAAGAAGATTCTTAGGAATGATAAATTTCTACCGTAGTTGTCTACCTCATCAAGCCGAGTACCAACACGAGTTAAATAAATACCTTCACAATAGTAAGAAGAACGACAAAACTCCGATACAATGGTCTCAAGTAGCAGAACAAGCTTTTGAGAAATGCCGACAAAGCATACTCGAGGCAACGACGCTGACTCACCCGATACCAAACGCGCCACTATGTTTATTTACCGACGCATCAAATACTAGCATCGGCGCCGTTCTACAACAAAAAGTGGACAACGATTGGAGACCACTGGCATTCTATTCAAAAAGTATGAGTGAGACGCAGCGACGCTACAGCGTGTACGATCGCGAATTATTAGCGATGTACACCGCAGTGCAACACCTACGACGACTGATAGAGGGCAGTGACCTAATAATATTCACCGATCACAAACCTCTAACTTACGCGCTGACAAGAACACCGAGTAGCAGCGATACACCACGAAGAGAACGCCAGCTGCACTACATTAGTCAGTTCTGTGCGAAGATCAAATACATTCACGGTGACAAGAACGAAGCAGCGGACGCCTTATCACGCATCGAAGAAATCAACTTGTCACATTCCACGATCGACTACAACCAACTCGCTCAAGATCAAGAAAACGATGAAGAACTGAAGAGCTGCATGTCCAACCCAAGTCTAAGGTTTGCGCCTATCACATTGCCCGGAGGTCAACGACCCATCATATGCGAAACATCAACCGGGAACGTTCGTCCATACCTACCAGCGACTTATCGTATAGTAGCATTCAAAGCGCAACACGAACTAAGTCACCCTGGTGTGCGAACAACAAGAAGAATAATGACAACAAAGTTTTTTTGGCCAAGTATGAACAGAGAAGTTGGTTTGTGGGCGAAATCATGCATCGGTTGCCAGCGCGGGAAAGTCCAACGACACGTGGTCAGCCCACTCGGCGAGTTTCAAAAATCATCGCGTTTCGAACACGTTCACGTTGACATCGTGGGACCACTAACGCCATCTAACGACTACAGATATTTAGTAACAATGATCGACCGCTGCACTAAATGGCCGGAGGCAGTACCAATTCGTGACGTCACCGCCGACACTGTTGCTAAGGCGATGTACGAGGGATGGATATCGCGATTTGGCTGTCCTTTACGCGTAACGACGGATCAAGGAAGGCAATTTGAATCATCGTTATTCAATGCACTGATGAAGAAATTCGGCATCGCCAGGATACGAACTACTGCATACCACCCGCAAGCAAATGGTCAAGTCGAACGCTGGCATCGAACCTTGAAGGCCGCGCTCATGGCAAGAGGCGCTGGCACACACTGGAGCGAGGACTTACCGACTGTGCTGCTTGGACTACGTACAGCGCTTCGTGAAGACACACAAGTCAGCCCGGCCCTGATGACCTACGGATCTACGCTGAGAATACCGTCAGATTTCTTCGTGCCTACACAGCCGAAAAATGAAGACGCAGAATTCGTACGCCAGCTGACCGAAACAATGGCATCACTCGCACCAAGCAGCAAGTCACGTAGCAACAACAGGAGCACGTTTGTATACAAGGATCTAACGACATGTACTCATGTTTTCGTGCGCAATGATACCGTGCGAAGTCCATTGACCCCTCCTTACGACGGCCCGTTCAAGGTGATACAACGTGATAGCAAACATTTCACCATACAGATGCCACTTAGAACTACAGTTGTCTCAATAGACAGACTTAAGCCAGCGCACCTACTCAACGAAGAAGAGTTTACCACCTCAACACGCGCGCAACAAGCATCGCGCACAAACAGCTCAACTACGACCGTCGATCCGCGGTCATCGACCCCCAGCGCACCGCGCGACACATACGTCACTCGATCCGGCCGCGCGGTAAAACACAACGTACGCTTCGCTTAGGGGGGAGTGATGTAGTGACACAGTACCTGTCACACAGTCACAACCTGTTACCACATACCACAGAACCAGTTACCTCATGCCACAGAACCAGTTACCACATACCACCGAACCAGTTACCTTACCACGTTTTAGACAAGCCTGCAAGAAACAGTGAAGCAATCATCTTGAAAAAGACGAATAAGTAACGAGTTCGTGAATAAAGAAATAAGATGCGACACGAGCGTCATCACAACACCGTGCCGCATACGTTCGCTTCGAAAGAAGCGGTTTTTAAGCGCAAGCGCAAGCAAAGCAAGCAGAAGCACCAGCACCCTCCGTATCTTCATCTGCACGCGACGACGGCGCTCGGTGAAAAGGATCGCGCCCGGCGCGCGACTCCTATTTATGCCTTCGCGGCGAATAGTGCCGTGTGCAACACAGCGCCCCGCGCCCCGCGCGCGGCCCGCCCAACGGCGCGTCGCTATTGGTCAATTGGAATTATAACAGCAACATGCCAAGCCTAACTGTACTATTGTTATAATATATATAAAATGTCGACGCTCGAAAATAAATCAGTCAGAATTACCAATCGACTAGTTACTCTTCCCAAGTACCTATCGTCACACTGTGCCCAACGCCTAAAAGGGGTTCCGTGCAAAAAAAAAAATAAACCTTGAAATTGGTAACAAAATCCAATTAAAAAAGGGAAGTAATATTTTTTTTAATAATAATTTCACGCGAACGAAGGTCGCGGGCAACAGCTAGTTCTAAATATGTTTATGCTACAAGTGATTCTATCTCGGCAAACTCCAAAACATCTGTCATCTTTCTTTTCATTTCTCCACGAAGGTATCTGACAACTATAATGACACATTGCCACCTTATACTTCCTAATCCCATCATACGACAGGATCTATAGACCGACCGCTTTAATTAGTCCTCGCGAAGGTATCAATTTAATGGAATATTCTGAAGGTTGATCACGTATTGGTTCAATTAGTATCGAAATAACCTGTATGATATTGTTAGGACTTGTGGACGCTTAATATGCCTTTGTTGGATCAAGGCGGAGGACTCATTAAAGCGGTCGGTCTATACTTAAAAGCACATTACACACACACACACACACACACACACACATACACACACACACGCACACACAAACTATACTTATGCCAATCTTGTCTACTTACCTATTTTAATTATGTTATTATTATTTTTCTTGTTTTTGTTATGGAAGAGCGGAGTCTTCTAATACAGGCATTGTTTGCTTAAAAGAAGGCTCCAATCACAAACTAATTGTTCTAATTTTGTGAAGAAATAAACAATTTTGAATTTTTTTTTTTTTTTTTGAATTTTGAATTATGTGTTATCTCCGTATCAGCATTAGGCAGTCGGCGTAGAAGCCTTTATCTATGAGATAGTGAGTGTGACCCACTGACATAGTAGTTTGTTGCTAGTATTAAGATAATTTTATTATGAATGGCACTGTTTGAACATGCTTGCAACTTTGTCGTTTGAAGATAACGAAGAATAACCTCCTATTCTGTTTGAGGTAACTAGTTATTTGTATTGAATATTTAAGCAACAATTTTTTTGCTAACTTTATAATTGACGGCACGGTTGGCGCAGTGGTTGAGCGATTGCACGGAACAAATATTTGTATGATCTACAGGTAGTTGTTCCGGGTCTGGCTGTTTGTGTATGTGAGTTTAAATGTTTGTAAACGCATCCACGATACAGGAGAAATTCCTAGTGTGGGGCAAAGTTTAAAAAAAAAAAAAATAGCTTTTGTCAGCATTCAGTAAATCTTAAACCACAATAACTACTTCCATGGTATAATAATATACTTCGCCTGGTATTCTCTTCCCGTGACAGCTGGGTCACATGATTGGCAAAAGAATACGTCATCAGTAGCGATGCGGTCGATGTGGTGCCACGGTGTGTGATTGAATTACCCAAGCAAAATACGTTTCTCAACTTAACAAAGCAATTATGAACGAATAATTTAATATGTAAATTAATTTAAAACTAAATAGATGAATCACACGAGTTACTAAACAGTTAAGCCAGTTAGTAATTTATTTTATTTTCATTCATTAAACGGGAAAGTTCCTAAATTTACTGAAAAGGAAAATCAATGATAACACTTATCGTGACGTAGTCTTAGGCCATCGTGGGAAGAGAATACCAGGCGAAGTTTTTTTTTTTTTTTTATTCTGTATGGGCTTACTCTTGACCTCAATCTAGTCCTGAGGACAGAGATGAGGTCGACGATGGAACGAGCTAACCCAAAAGAAGCCTATTAACTCAAATTATTATTATTATTATACCATGACTACTACAATCTATTATTTCAGTGGTATTATTTTGTACTTCGCTATATTACTGTCTTAATTCTCTTAACAAACTATATTCTTATGAACTAAAATAAATATTTCAGAAAGGTCAGGTCCATAGAGCTCTGCGGACGTGTGTGTATGACTCGATGTATGGACGTAAACGAAGCAAAAGAATTATGCAGTTGGCATCTGCGACTTCTGGCTACGCCCATGGGAAAGGTCAGTTTATTAGGTAATGTATAAAGGGTGTTACAAGACCCTTAACGAAGCCGAAAGGCAATTATTCTCCCCATCATAGCGATCATTTTTTTATTGTAGACCGTACCTGGGAAACTTCTAGTTACGGAACTTTTTTTACAAGTATTTTTTTTTAAACATATTTTTAATGAAAGATTTTTACTTTAAACACCTCCACGACCCCCGTACTATTCAATCCATCCATCAGCACAATGTTTTGAGTGCGTTACATTAGGTCCTATCGTAAAACAAGATTTTTCAGCCCAAAAAAAAGTCGTTTCACAGCAATAATTTTAGCGTAAAGTTACTTAGTTTGATGTACAGAATGCTTGGTTGACGGCTTCGTTAAGGGTCTGTTTACACCCTGTATAAAAGTTACCTTCATAGCGTAGTACGCCTGTTCCCTGTGATGCAGCACCAACATGATGCTGGCGCCGAGTATATCCAGCACTCGGTACAGCGACAGGTCTTCGTACGGACGCTTCAGCATTGAGATCGGAATAGGGCAGTGTAGTGGTCGGAGGTTGTCGTCGCGGTCCGGTAGCAGCTGTCATAGATGAATGGTTGATTAGTTAGGTTAAAAAATAAGGTTTATTAATAGTCACTTTACTTGGGAATGGTAGAAAATCTTGTTTATGGATTTTTATGTTAATTTATCTCACGATTTGAAATGTATTTGACTGTAAAAGAGTGATTACTAACATAACATCATGCCTGTAATCCACGAAGTCTTAGACAGAGCTGTACCTAATACTACACCCTTGTTTCACCAGTTATGTTTAAGTCCCATGTATAGGGGGCAAGCCTTTTTTTTTTTATACTAATTGGGCTTACTCTTGACCTCAATCTAGTCCTGGGGACAGAGATGAGGTCGACGATAGAACGAGCTAACCCAAAAGATATATATTTTATTATAAGCCTATTGTCATCACATGAAATATCATTATATTTGAATTTACAATATAATTTTAAAGCGAAATGATAATTAATGTTTTGTTAATCTAATGTAATTTATTTGTTGATTTTATAATTAAGACTATTTTTTAATTTTTGTTTGATTATTATTAATATTTACTGTTATTATTTCATTATGATTTGATTATTGTTTGATTGTGTGGAATGAATAAAGCTTTATTATTTCCTTTATTCATTTTCTAAACATATAATTTACATTTTTAAATATTTCTATATAAAAAAAAAAAACATTTAAAAATATAATTAATATAAGCTTTTATTATTATTATTGTCATCAACCGGGCACAAATTCAGCCTCCGTGGTTACTACTGAGAAAGTTCTAATGGAAAAACCTAACAACAATTTGCCCGACCCGGGAATGTAGTAAATCAAGAATTTTAATTAACAATTTCAAAGATATAATAGTAAAACATATTTTGCCGACAACTTTTTGACTAACTAACCGATGTTTGACTATACCTTTAATGGTTTTATTGAAATATATGCTTTAAGTGGAGTTAAAGAAATACTTACACTCTGCTCAGTGTCACACAGATGGTTCTTGTAGATCTCCTCGGCGTACGAGAGGTATTTGTTGGTCTTCTCCTTGATCAGCGCGCGCCGCTGTGGGTCCGTGTCACCTGGAAATTATACAAATGTTACTGTTTATTTTAGGAACCATACTGTGTTTCCAGTAGCGAAGGGTTAATTTCTGTAAGAGGTAAGCCGGAGTACATATATTTAATGTGATTATATTATTTGTCTATAGAATACTGACTGTGTCATTTTTCAAAGGGAATCCGGTAGGATTCGAGTTGGATTTCATTTCATTTATTTCATGTAACAATTTTTACATTGTATCGAAATTTTTCACAAAATTAAAAAAATTACAGTAGCAATCATTATTATAACAGTAACCAAAAAAACTAAAACATTTGCAATTCCCCTATTATTATGTTAAATAGCAAAATAAAAAATGTGATACGATATGGAACCTTCGCTACTGCTGTGTTCACTTATTACTGCCTCTATGGTAAATTGGTCGCAGGCGCTGCTATTCAGCATGAGGCCACAGGTTAGCAGCCTTACAATAAGCTCGCTCCCTATTACATGGACTTAAAACACAGCTGACGCACTATAGGTCACCTCTGCCTCTGCATAGTGGGAAAGCTCTCCTGTTGCTATGTGTAAGTTTTAATTATTTATACCATACTAGCGGCCCGCCCTCGCTTCGCACAGCGCCACCTATCGGGCCTATCGGGTCCAAAACTATGTTTAATGTAGCCTATTTTTTAAGTTAAGGATCTAACAGTAGAGCGGTGAAAACTGCGTTCAAATCCATGCAGTAGTTTTTGCGTGATGCGCGTACAAACATATACACAGACAGACAAAAAGTTAAACAACAATTGTTTTGGTTCCATTTCTCTAATAAAGATCCCCCCGTATAATTTTTTCAATATTTTCAATGTACAGATCATCTTCATCATCTGCCTAGCTTTTTCCCACCTGTTTTTGGCGTCGGTTTCCAGTTCAAATGGAAGCAGCTAAATACCAGTGCTTTACATGGAGCGACTGCCTATCTGACCTGCACTTCAGACTCACACTTCTTCATAAGGCAGGTTGCATGACTTTCAAGGTTCTCACTATGTGGAACGACTGTTAAAGAACCACGAATGACAAACGCTACTATTGTCACCCATCCACAGACCGACTTCGACAATCGTTGCTTAATCATTAAGATCGACCTCCTCCTATATTTAAGGAGCTATTCTGTGTTCAATTGCCATTGAAGAGTATTAGGGACTATCAACAAAGTTACATGAAAGCTTCTAAGTGTTAATTATTGTTTTTTTTATATTAAATGGGCCTACTCTTGATCTCAATCAAGTCCTGAGGACAGAGATGTGGTCAACGATGGATCGAGCTAACCCAAAAGAAGCCTATTAATTCGCGACCTAAATAGATTGGGGTCATATGAACTTGGGAACACCAACGCAGGCAGGGAATTCCACTTCTTGGCTGTGCGCACAATAAACGATGTAGCAAAGCGCTTCGTGCGAATGTGTGGAACATCGACAAGGTATGGGTGATAACCTGCAGTGCGTCTGGACTCCCGATGGAAGAAGGGAGATGGTGGAATGAGCACGTGGAGCTCTTGGGCACAGTCACCGAAGTGCAGTCTGTAAGAGACCGACAGACATGCAACATTGCGGCGGTGGGCCAGGCTATGAAGCTTGGTACCCACCAGCTTATCGTCACCAATGAGCCTCTTGACTCTGCGTTCGACAGATTCGTCGAGTGTGGCTAATTGGTATTTGGCTGAGCCATCTCAAAGGTACGTCCGTTTCGACCGCGCGGCCATGGCGTTTTTTTTAAATAAAAACCATCCCAAGTTTATGGGTTTATGGGTTTTGGGAATCGACTTTTACATGTTTTTACAAAAACTTGGGATGGTTTTTATTTAAAAAAACGCCATGGCCGCGCGGTCGTAACGGACGCCCAAAGGTGACAGCAATACTCCATCCCGGACCGAGCTTTATACATATAAGACTAACAGCTGTCTTGTTCCGGTTTACTACCAATCATACCAATGTATTAGTTTCTAATCTTGATTTCAATCGTAGCATTATGATAAGCTAAGTATTTCTTACAATAAGTTTAGTGACATGAATAAAAGAATACAATCTATTGATCAATTTATGACTGGAGCATCGATGAATGATAAGGTAAATTATTACTAAAACTTTTGTCGTAATTCCAAAATGATGTCATGGTTGGCGCAGTGGCTGAGCGATTGTCTGCTGTGGGTTCGACCCCCGCACGGAAAAAAATATGTATGACCTACAGGTTGTTCCGGGTCTGGCTGTTTATGAGTTAAAATGTTTGTAAACGCACCCACGATACAGGAGAAATTCTTAGTGGGGTAACGTTTTTTCGAAGAAAAAAATAACAGTTTTAAGTCAGGGTTAAGCCGCGCTTGCCAAGGTCGGTTCGTAGATGAATGAACCATTTAATCTACGAAAGGTTTGCTTAAATGGATAAGCATGTAAAACAAAAGAAGATTAGCAACTCAATAAAATCCATGATGTTATCACATTGCAAGCCTTGCGATATGATCAACACCATTTTAGTGTACAATAAATTAGAAAAATTGTTAAATTCTGGTTGTGATAAGCTTCGTTCATAATGGTGTCTGTTTAGCGTACACGTTTTTCGTCAATTATACATTTCCAATTTAACATGGCTTCGTTTTATATAGATTTCCCATACAATGAGAAACCCGCATAAACTGGTTTTGTATAGCTTGATTGGTCGTCTTGCGTACACGGCCGATTTTTACTCGCGACTCGCCTGTTCGTTCGCCGATCATGTATGAAGCACTATGGTGACTTGTTCATGACGTCAGTGATAGGCCGGTGCAACATCGCTTCTACCATGCAAACAAGATCGCATCTCTTCGCGACTAAAACCCGGTCGTGAACAATCACTTGTTCACGACCGGGTTTACTGGTGGACCGTCGACTACATGAAGTGCATTAAGAGGTTTGCCACGGTTCATTCGTTTGCAAGCATTTGTTGCGTGCGTAGCGTGGCTGTGGGTCGTCGGACGATCCCACCCGCATTGTCATACAAAGCGTAGCTTAGTCGTGACCTGCTGTGAAGCGGTGCCTTTAGGGCCGGTTTCCACCAAAGCTAAGACGAGCGGAGCGGAGAGAAGATGTGCGGGAAGGCTGAAATCTCCATCGCGTCTCTAGTCTCTACTTTGATTGGTCTTTTCTTACACGCCTTGGCACCGTTTAAGTGCCTCTCAAATACAACAGGGTAAGGTGTGTGCACGTTCGCGGAAAGCTCGAGAAACGCGCACGCTACAGTGTGAACGAAGCCTAAGGCGTAGTTTATACGGAAAGGCGGTGACGAGCGATGCGGTGGCATTGTACAGTTGGATTTCTTTTCGAAAGCAAGTCTTCTTTATAACATGACGAAGATGCTCTGGCGTCGATTAGCTTGCGACTACTAAAGTGGTGCGTCACCTGGTGGCGGTGACGTCACCTGGAAGCGTGGGTGCAAATCATTTTCCAGCAAAAAGGACGCTATGCGACATAACTATTAGGTTAATTTTAGGTTTCTTTGATTATCCGCCACCGCCACGTCTCTTCTGTATAAACCGCGCCTAAGGTTTTGACAATCTCGTTACTAGTATAAAAATAACATTATCAATCAATTAATCTGAATGTTTGTTTTGTTGATTTAGGAAACGTGTATCAACGATAAGCTTGTATTACTTAATAAATTTTTCCGAATTAACCGTCTGCGTCCAGTTTTGGGTGCGGCGGGGTTTTTTTAAGACATCTCGTCATAATATTCCCAACCACTGAAACTCTTTAAAGCCAGAAGCAACAGTGGCTTTTTTCAACTGTCTTGGAACCGCAACGAAATTAATCAAAGCATAACAGCAGAAGAGTAAAAATAAACATAATTTCCACAACCTCGCACCCCTGACCTGACGGGATATGCTCTGCTGCCCACCTGTAACTTTCCATAGGTTTCACTACACATAGGTAAGGTATCCTTTAGTTCCTTTCAAATATTATTGTCGTACCTTAATAATGATTATAAAAGCAAATCTACTAAATACGAATCAGAGATTTTGTAATTAGCAACCCGGAGTCTGTGCCCGGTTGTTGGGAATAGGCTCGCCCCTTAATATATTAGTTATTTTTTTTTTTTAATTTAATCAATCAAATCAGCCCGTTGGTCTAGTGGTCGCAAGCGCGGCTGCTGACAAGAGGTCCTGGGTTCGATTCCCGGGTCGGGCGAAGCTTTATTGGATTTTTTCATCAGGAGTTTCTCAGTAGCAACCACGGAGTCTGGATCTGTGTCCGGTTGATAGCAATAGGGTCGCCCCCTATTACATGGGACTTTAACATAACTGTCGAAATGTGGGTGTACTAAGAGGTACACCTCTGCCTAACTCTTCGGGGATTACAGGCGTGATGTTATGCATGTCAATCAAATCAGCCAGTTCACGGGGGCTATAGGAAGCTTTCCAGCAACACATATTGTTATTATTGTGCAATTTGTTATGTTATTTCTAAATACTAACCAAATTCACAGGGAACTGCCAGAATATCAGCAACTTCAGGGGGCTCAATACTGCCACACTTCTCGTATGTCCTCAAATAGTGACAAAGATGCAAGAAATCCATTTTAACCACTTCAATGTCTAGTTACATACACTCGATAATACCCAAATTTTGGCAATTTCACTAATTATATCACTTAGTTCACTCAAGTCTTAGTATCCAGTCCTTTAATGTAATAAGGTTTTCTTAGAAATGTAAAGTTTATTTTAAATTGTTCATTATTGGCAAAAGTGGGTGAACTAACACTGTCCTTTCAGAAGAGAATTTTGGACACAAATGTTTAAAAAATAATTTGTAATATCATACTAATATTATAAAGGCGGAAGTTTGTATGTGTGTATGTTTGTTACTCCTTCACACTAAAACGGCTTAACGGATTTGGATGAAATTTAGCACATAGATACTTTATAACCTGGATTAACACATAGGATACTTTTTATCCCGGTAGTATGATCGCGTGGAACAATTAACGAACTACGCGAATACACGCGGGCGAAGCCGCGGACATAAGCTAGTTAAACAATATAAATAATAATCACTTAATAATTATTGCCCCAGTAAACAAAGATTGTAGGAACAATAAAAACACTGATACGACGTCACTGATCGCTTTAGTCCAACACTTTTCTAAATTGCCAAGAAAAACCAATTTCATTCCATTTCAACTTTATTTCATTCTTCATCAAGTATGAAACAGTGTTTTCTATGGAATTGCTGGCAAAATAAGTCAAAATTTGTTTAATTTCACTAAAATCACTTGCAATCACAACATACCAGAATTAGACTCAAAATCAAAATACTTCCTCTACATTTTCACATCGGAAAACTAACTTTTCTCATAATAATATGTGTAGTGCGCCCACGCATGTTAGCGGACAACAGAGTAGATAATTTCTATGCTGTATTACGCAAAGCGAGGGCCTCCTTTATGAGCTGTGTATATGGTTCTGACAATGGAATAATTATTGAGAGCCATATATGAAGCTAATTATTTCTTTGTATAAGGCTGTCAATATTCCTGCTAACAATTTTAATTAATATTTGTAAGTATCCAATTATAATTAATTCCTGCTGTTCTCCTCATCGCTGTCACTGTGTTGAAGCTGTCAACAACCTTGGTCACCACGGCCTGTCATGCAGCCGAAGTGCGGGCCGTTTTGCACGGCACGCGATCATAAACGACATCATCCGACGAGCTCTTGGCACCGTCGGCGTTCCAGCTGCTTTAGAATCCCATGGCTTGGCACGCGACGATGGCAAGAGACCGGACGGCATGTCGTTGTTTCCTTGGAAGATGGGTAGGCCTTTAGTGTGGGACGCAACACGCGTCGATACTCTTGCTCCATCACATCTTCCAAGCTCGTCGTGCTGTGCTGGCGATGCCGCTGCGGCTGCAGAGAACCTCAAGCGGCGTAAATGTAGAAACCTTTGTGGAACTATATTTTCGAGCCGTTTGGGGTTGAAAATTTGGGGTCGTGGAGTCCGAGTGCTCATAGCCTGTTTAAGCAAATTTCGAAACGCCTAGTTGACGGTTCTCGTGACCCAAGGGCTGGCTTTTACTTTGGCCAAAGGCTAAGTATTGCCATACAACGTGGCAACGCCGCCAGTCTCTTGGGCACATTACCAGCTGACAGTGTTGCGGAGTTTTTTGATGCCCTTTTATAGTTTGTAGTTAGTTTAATTATTTTAGGTTATTTAATAGTTTTTAAATAATAATGTATTTAGTTAGTTTACTCCAATTATTCAATTTCAAATATTTTTAACTTATTTTTATTTAATCTAATGTAAATAATTTTGTAATTTATTTTTTTTAATTTATCTTTCGTATGGGGGCCCATCTTGCCTGAAATAAATGAACTTTATTTTATTTATTTATTTAATATTCTTTTGTCACGAAACTCGCGTCAGTAAACAACATTACGTATAAGTATGTATGCTATCGCGACGCCGGCTAGCGCTATACTGGAGTGAATCGATAACAAAACTTATCGGTTCCTTGGTACTAACAATGTAATCTCGCATAGTTTCAAACTTCTCATACAACCGTTTATACACAATTATGTTGGCGGACAAACTCGTGAAGATTACAAAATTTCCAATTAAAAAACCCACCTAGCTGAAAAAGAAAATTGTCATGCCAGTTTAGATTTAAAATCATAGATTCCCGATGACCTATTTCATTGACACAGAAGTTTCAATAGTATTGTCTCGCTCAATCATACTGTCCATCATATCTATCATTTCATGCGGGATGTCCGACTTCGCTCATCTGAGTGTAGACACTTTTTCCCGCGTCCTAAGTATGGTGAGGGTCTATCTATGTTTTACATTTATGCATACAGATGCGTTCGTTATGTTTGCCGAACCGCGAATTGAACCATTTGTAAGACCAGCTAGCTATACAAGATTTTACAGATATAATACAACATTATTAAATTTTTAGTATATGCGAAACCTGAATATAGTTTGTTCAGAATAAGTAACTGAATCGATTCCATTAATTTTTAAACCATGTTATATTTTGTCCCAAAAATATTTAAAAAAAGTTACAAGTTGGTCACCGAGGGACATTAGGTACCTATCGCAATAATTTAGGTACCTATTGCCAAATTATGTTTATCAATGAGCTCAAGACGACGCTGGAGGGCCGCGCGCGGGCGCGTTGTGTGGTGACCACGCTTTTGTGCGGACAACCAGGTAACAGAATAAGCTTATAACTTTATGATTTTTCATAATACAAGATTTTAAACTATCATGGTCACTAACATTATTACTTAAACAGGAAACGGGATATTTACCATGTTTACTATTTTTGACGAGTTCCCGATATTTCGGCGCTGTTGCAAGCACCATGCATGCATAGTAAACATGGTAAATATCCCGTTTCCTGTTTAAGTAATAATTTCATAATACAGTTTTGAAATTTTGTACATAGATTCTTTACATAAAAATACTCGACACGTGTTTCAGGTTTCGCATATACTAAAACTAATGTTGTATATCGAGCCATATCCAAACTATCTTGGGTTCGGCTTCCAGTCTAACCAGATGTAGCTGAATACCAATGCCACCAAAAATAATTTCATGTAAAATGTTGCCAAGACGAGACCATATGGCTCGCACTGTCAAAAAGTTATCAGATCTCATGTAGAGCCAAGCTTCTAGATCTACACGCCCCAACTCTACAAGCCCTTGGTTCACAAACTCTACACTTTTGGTCAAAATATGTGGTTTGGCCGTTTCGTTACTACAAGAACAATTGTTTAACAGAAAAGTAATGAATAGTGATTAATTATTTCACCTTACGCCCATTTGACGGTAGCGACGGTGGGGGGTGATTTACTAAATCCAGTATCGACATCATATCCCGAGAATTTTGTTTATATATCATCTAAACCCAAGTTATGAGGGTTCAAAAAAACGACGAAGTGCTTCGAAAAAAGGTAGGTAGTGCCCTTGCGCTTCGCTCGTCTTGGCGGGTGCACTACCGTGCCCCCAGATTTTACATGAATACCCCTCTTTAGGTCTGGTTGTCAAAGTTACGATCTTCTGACTACACGTGACAGATCTACAAATGACAGCCAGGATCAACCACACGTCACATGTAACGCGAAACGAAATTGTAATTTGATAAGAGGAAATAAGTTATCTTTTAGCAATGCAGCTCACTATGCCTGATGCACTAAAACGCTAAAAGAGATGCAATATCTTTCATCATCATTTGCTCCTTTCTCTTTCATATCATTCCTCACACAATCCATTCATCTTTTCTTTGGCCTCCCTCTCCATCCATCAACATTATTAATATCAATCACTTTTTTAGTAACATGCGTTTCATCTCTCCTCATTACATATCCATACCAAGACAACTTCCATTCAATTTTTCTATAACAGGCTAAATACAAAGAGTTAATGCCAGAACTGATTCTGCATGATACTCAATCTCATAACACATCTGCTCATAATCAATGGACTAACTGCATGATAAGAGTATATAGAGTCATCATTATCTATGCTTATTTTAAGGTTGGCAACATATGTGTATACAAAAACTCTGGTGTTTATTTTTTTTATATTAAATCATTATTCTATGAGATAGGGGGGGGGGGGACCTTGTGGCCTCGTACAGGACCAATTTGGTTTTTTTTTTTTTCTTATGTTTACTTTTAGGTGTATTTTTTTTTTTAATTTTATAATTTTTTGTTTTGCCCTGGGCGAGACTAATAAATACATTTTCTTTCTTTCTATGTAGTTAGTAATTAGTGTTGTCTTGAACACGAGCATAACTGTGAATAGTATCCATATTATATACTAGCCATAACTACTTTGTAGTATTGCACAACTGAAGTGGCCAGCATTACGACAAACTCTCCACTGCACTAGATAAGAACACTGATTAAGATTACATGAGAGTATGCATTTATGATTGTAAGTAATAATTACATTTGTAATTAAATAAATATTAATACATTGATTGTAAAATGGCAATGATTAGTTAAGTTTAACTACACTAAATAGCTGAGATTTTTAACTATTCAAAAAGCTAACCTTACTGGTTAAAAAGCGCGCCTTCGGCTTTTACCAAGCTCATTACAAGCCTTATAAGAAAATACTTGAAGAGTTTTGTGTTACTCACTTTGAACTCCAATAAGCATCTTCTCAATCCCAGACTTGTAACACTCGAAGGCACGCTGATAGTCTTCCATATCTTCGCACCGCGCGGCCAAGTTCAGCATATACCCCGCTTCGAACACATAACTATCCTCCGTCTTCGTCTTACACTCCGAGTTAGATAGAGAGAGAACACTTTTACTGTACAACGATACCCGCGAACTACTTCGACGCGAGTCAACCTCGCACGAAGTCGACGAAGTAACATTAGAATTTAGAGACACTGTATCCGATTCCACCTTCTTGCGCATAGTGTGGTAATCATCGAACTTTGACGTTGACGGTGCGTCGAAGTTTATTAAGTCTGGCAACACTGATTTTGTTTTGACACTAGGCTTTTTGTCCACTGTGAGTTTGTTGAGTTCATCGTAGAGGTCGCTGTCTATGCTTTCTATAGAGTTGATGGATTCGAAGCTGTCGGTGGGTGAGGGCTTTTTGGGTGATTGTCGTATTTCGACTTCGGCGGCTTCATATATGGGTATTTGTGAGATGAAGTCGGTCTCGTCTCGACTGGTGAGGGAAGTGTGCGTCGACTCGGTGGCAGCGCGTGCTGAAATCGTATGGGTTTGTGATTAGGTGCTTTACGTGCAGAATTAAAAAGATCGCAAAAAGTTATTATGAACAATGACTTAATTGGTATTGGCTAACTCACAGTAATTAAGTTGTATCTTTAAACTTAATTATGGATTAATTACTACGTATTGTATTGTATTGTATAACGGGCTGGTGTCCGCAACTCCACGTCAAAAGCGCGTATTTTGCGTGCGGTAATTACTAGGTATTTAGATGACATTAAAAACTAATCAACAAATGATTTATGACGAATGGTTGACCATTTCAATGACCTGTATTATTAAAAGAAGGTCCATTTTTTTAGCAGTGGACGGATGACATCTGGGCATCTAGGCTAGCATCGATTTGTTTGAACACAATAATACAATCAACAGTTATGTTTAGTGGAATACACAACTCATCTTAAAACAGACCATATCGACCATATACATGGACTAAAGCACCAAAGGAATTGCTAATATATTGTCAAAAATTGAAATGTGTCTTTTGCTTGTAACGTCACCGACTTACGTCCTTTACACCGTAAATCGTAATGGAATGTCGTTTTGTTGCAATTCAGACCTTATTTCAATGACATAAATTTCAAATGACGCACAATCAGGCCTCCTTCCTCCCTCCAAACCTCTCTGTTTTATGCAATTTCTGGTCACGTTTGCCCCGCGAACATGACCAGATCGTCTCACCACGTTCCCCGCGGTGGCCCTCGACCTTTGCCCTCCTCTCCGGGTGCATCCGTGCGACGTGGCCAGCCCACTCCCTCTTTAGTTTGGCTGTTTTAACTCCAACATCAGCTACTTAAGTTGAGAGAGTGTAAATATGTGGTCACAATGACTCACTTTACGTAACTTCACAAGTGACAAGCTTGTAATGTTAGATGGTTGTCAGTTCGATCAACCATAATCAACCGTAGATTATAGTTTAAGGAGCAACTTAATCACATACTATCTAACATACAGATGTTCACTCATGCCTTTTGGCAGAAATCACAGAACGCCGCCTGCTACGATCCTTACATAGTCCTTTCGCCTTATCCACGTTATATCTGGTCACACACGAACGCCGGTTGCGAGTACTACACACCTGACCTTTCTGAAGCACCTTACCAATAAGGTCGGTGTATGTCCTTCTAGGGTGTCTCCTACCGGCGTTGCAACTTACATCTGCCATCATCTAAGAAGTCTCATCTTTTACAATCTACACTTATACAGGGTATAAACAGACCCTTCACATACCCGTCAACCCAGCATTCTGTACATCAAACTAAGTAACTTCAAGCAAAAATTATTGCTGGACATCGACTTTTCTTTTGGGGTGAAAAATCAGGTTTTACGGTAGGACTCGATGGAAAGCACTCAAAGCATTGTGCTGATGGATGGATTGAATAGTACGGGGGTCGTGGAAGTGTGTAAAGTAAAAATCTTACATTAAAAACATGTATTAAAAAAAAAAAAACTTGTGAAAAAGTTGGAACTTAGACCCCCAATATCTCCGTAACTAGAAGGTTAACAGGCATGGTCTAGAACAAAGAAATGATCGCAAAGACGGGGAGAACAAGTGCCTTTCGGTTATGTTAAGGGTCTATTTACACCCTTTATTATGATGAGGTAAAGTTTGTGAGATGAGAAAGAATAGTATAATAGTAGTACTCTATTGCCGAATGTCATAAGATATATATTTCTTCGCGGACGAAGTCGCGGGTCAAAGCTAGTTTATAATAATTCGTTACCAGTGTGTGCGGGGCTGGTCGCGTCATCATCATCAGTCTGGTACTCCAGTGGCGGCGTCTCTTCTATGGGCAGGTGCAGCGATGACCTGATGGCGTTGATCACGCCGCCTGCTTGGGGCTCTGGTTCAGGGTAGCCGGTCTGAAAGGGATAATGGTATTTATTTATTTAACACTAAAGCACAGAGTACAGACACGGAATTAATGGAATTTTCTACCAGTCAACCTTTGGGTGATGCAGAGACAAACAATGGTAGATACAAATCTTAATCTCGTCATCACAGTTCCCTGCTGAAAATGCTGTGTGCATTGTGAGGAAGACGCCATGTCCTAGAGTCATAAATTCGAAGACATTTGTTACATCCACCATCCACACTGGGCCAGCTAGGTCAATAGTAGCCCGGTCCTGGTCACAGAAAGGAGACCTGTGAGTTCTGTGACCCAGGTGCAGTGGAAACATTACATCCCGACTCCATTAAAGAGGAGATGAGAATAGAGGAGAGATGTTTTGCAAACCATCAATATTTAAAAATTCGTAATTCACAATTCTCGTCTCCACACTGCTTTAGTGGTAACGACTGAACAGAGAGGAGAGATGACTCATACTTATTTGTTTAGGCCAGCCTCAACTCCACACTCGGCAGCAGCGCTAAACTGAGCGTGAGTAACCTGTTCACACATCTCTACTCCTGTCTAGCCAGTACACATCTCTGCACAGCTTCAGTGGATACACCTTAAGCATCTCCTCTGCTTTCCGCTTCGCACATCTCCGCAGGTCTCCACCTTGGTGGAGTCCAGGCCTTATAGACTGATTATGCCTCTGCTGGAAATCGTAATGACTGCCAAACATCTACGATTACTCGCCCTCGCACTCGCCTCGCACGCCGTACTCTCCGAGACATGGGCAATGATCGGTCATCCACGCACCGACCGGCGTTGATCGACCCGTGCTGAATTTACTTAGCAACGAGCGCCTCTCCTAGCATGCCTCAATCGTTTATGTATTTTGGGCATATTGTTTATACAAGTTGCATGCTTGTCGATCTTTTACAAACTGGATGGTATGGCATGTTTTCCAGTAGTGGATAGAAAAGCCTTCTTCATTATTTTAAAGCTGAAAATGCAAAATGTTGACTGGTAGAAAATACCCATGGCTTTATATCTGCCTCTATACATGTTCATGAAAATGCATGCTAATACATGTTTATAAATAATGAGCAAACCTGCAGGAAGTTGACAAAGTCTGTACTTGTGAAGAGCAGGCGGTGTTCAGCAATGAACTCCAACAGGGACTTTATAGTTTTAGCTCTCTCGGTGATCACCTGGAACATAGCATTAAACAAATGATTTTACACATATTTCCATTCTCAATCTAAGAGAAAATCCAATCTGCCTAATTATATTAAGTTTTTAACTGACGAAAAAACAGAGATTTTCAATTTATTTATTTGGATCTCCAACAAAGGATACACACACACAATATAGGACACAGTAATACGAATGTTCTTTTAGGTGTGTTCCTTCAATTACAGGAGACCACAGCATGGCCCATAAAACTAGGTGTTAACACATAAAATATAAAACAATGAAAATATTACAAAAAATAAAATAAAAACCAGAATAATTATTAAAAAGCATTTGATGACAAGAAAACAGAAGTGATAAAATTGTTTTACATACAAATTATAATTATCACTCTACATTTATAGCAGTGGTCAATATTTTTTTGTATTTAGAGATTGGGAGGGTTATGTCCATGTCAGATTGCTTTGACAATTCATTGTACTGCCTACAGAGTCTTGGGAGAGCGGCGAAATGTCCTAGATTAGTTTTGGAACCTGAGACATAAAACAAATTGTAGCTGGTTTTCCGCGGCAGGCGAGATGGCACGTTTATGTGTAACTTGCCTAGTAATTCGCAACAGTCTATGACTCCATGGAATACTTTGTGTAGTAGAATCAGGTCTGCCATTTTTCGCCTCTTGGCAAGTGAGACCATTTTGTAGTGTCCTAGTCTGTCTTTGTAGCTGGTTATTCTTTTAGCTAATCGTTCCTTATAACACTGATGATACAGGAAGCGCCTTTGGACACTTTCCAGGTGTTTGATGTATATGTCGTAGTGAGGATTCCAAACCGGGCTGCCATATTCAAGTATAGGACAACCAGTGTGTTAAATAATTTTATTCTGGTAGACGCCTTTTTAAATTCTTTACTGTTGCGTAAGATAAATCCCAAAATTTGAAAACCCTTTGATACTGTGTTTAGGATATGTTTGTCAAATTTAAGTTGTTTATCTAGTGTGACTCCTAGGTCACGTATTTCTTCAATTTTCTTTAGTTTTTGTTGACCTATCGTGTAAGTGTTAGGTATGACAATTTTGTTACGGCTGAATTGCATGTAGTAACACTTAGAGACGTTAAGAAGCATTTCATTCATTTTGCACCAGTTCGTCAGTCTCTTCCTGCAATAATGCAGCGTCAGATTCAGTTACCATTGGTTTCATTATTTTCATGTCATCGGCAAAAAGATAGAATTTCGAATGCCTAAAGCAGTGCGTGATGTCGTTAATGAAGATGTTGAAGAGAATTGGGCCTAAATGTGATCCTTGTGGAACCCCGGATGTGGCTTTAAAATACTTTGAATGATGGCCACTCATTACTACTTTTGACGACCGGTCACTGAGGTAAGATTGAAACCACTTTAGCATTGATCCTCCTACACCCGACTGCTGGAGTTTCGCTATAAGAAGAGAATGATCTACCTTATCGAACGCCTTACTGAACAATTCACATGTATATGGGGTGGAAGGGACACTGACGCGAAGTTGGTTATCTCTTACTCAGTAAATCATTCCGAGCCCCCCACACAGAAATTTTTCATTGGTTATTTAAAACAAAAAAACTGCTGTTTCCTACAAAAGTGCAATATCTACACTGCTAAAATGTAAAACTGTTTTTTTATTTCTAGTTTTCAAGACAGGAATGCTAATTAATTATTCTTTTGTATTTAATACAGTAGAGTGCAATGTGCTGGTATGGGATCCGCTTGAGCAAAAATATAAACTCATGATAGAACGGGTCCAACGATCCTACCCCTATTTGAAACCGTCTCTGTTTGTCAGGCAGGCATCAACACGTTAGAACTGAGACGTAGAGTGCGCTGTTGAAGCACTTATCTACTATTCAATAATAAAATCGACGACGCGAGCGCGACTACTTTGCCTCGCTGTTCATTGTTTGCTCCGAACCTGCTGCGGCGCGGGCCTGCGCCTCACAGGGCTCGTGCGTACCCACACTGCTCGATATGCGCCCACAACTCAGGGGATGAATCTGTTAATCGGCCTGATTGGTCAGGAACCGGATCTTGACTTGAAAACTATGTTTAACCTATTGACCGCCACGGACGTCTATGGAAGACAAATCAAAAAGTGCTCACGACGCCTTGGACGGCATGGCACGTCGAAAATAACACTTTTTTAAAGCGCTAATGTTTTGACGTCCATAGACATCCGTGGCGGTCAATATGTTAATTATTGCATCAAGTTCTTTAGTTAACATTTAGTTGTTGGCTTGCTGTATGCTTTGGTGCAATCTGTAAGTGCAACAAGTACCTGTTCTATAAATAAATAAATTTAGTCCTTCAAGTGGGCCATTTTGTGACCACCTGAACTACACTGAGCAGTCTGTGAATGAGTTGCTGGTTTCTGATAAAGCTTAGAGGAATGTTTATATTAGAAGCATTTTTTAATGGTAATGTGATTAGAATGCAAATATTCTTATGGATGATTTATAATGATTCAACAATTAAAATTTAAGTAAACTGACCTCATTCTGAAACCTTTTAAAGAAGCTATATCGAGGCAGCGATGGAAACGTTCCTCGCAGATGCAGCCCTGCATGCAGGGAGCGCATGCTCTTGTGGAGCCGCTGCACATCGCTGTAGCGTTTCCACACTGACACCACCGTCAAAGCTTCCGGAGACTGAATGGGGAACAGCTGGAATTGTGACACAAGTATTTTAATTTGAAGAAGTACCAATGTTTCAAAGAGTGCACCCGACCTTTGAATTATTGGTGTAGCCACAAATACATTGCCTAAAGAGAGAGGACAGCTGGTTTGGATGTAATTTTTTCTGGTGCCCTGTAATTTTGTTACTTTTCTCTGTTATTCGTTGAATGCATAATTTCTTCATCTTTGGACATTTTTGAATACTCAAAAGTTACCCAACCAGAAAGGGAACCATGCCAATATTGTGCAATTGATGAATCATTTTATTATTTACAAAATAATATAAAATACATTATCATAGATAGCAATCTTCAACTACTCTCTCAATTTAAATTTCAATAGGTTATCATGAATATCCACTATATAGTTTGGCCTAGTTATTTAATCAACGTTAAAAGTAAAAGGAAAAAGTAATAGTAAATGTATTAGCTGGGTTACACACGATAAGAATCAGGTTTTACTTTTATCTACGGTATAATATTAAAGATAATATCATTACTACAATATTTACCACTGAAGTGATCTTGTAAATAGTAAATCCATTCTTGTGTTTTGCTGTTTCGTCAACTACGAACCGGCGAACCCACTTGTCTTTAGCCGACATTGCAAAAAGCGCCAGTTATACTTAATTTTACACGATCACATCACTATTTTACACCAACGCAAAGCGTATACGACCTAAAAATCATAATTCATCCTGAAATTAAGCTAAAATAACTAGATAAATTCACAAAACTGAATAATCGAACAACGAAGAAACTAACTGGTACACAAAAAATTGCATTTGCATTCGCGTTCCAGCCAGCTGGCACACGTCATGTCATACGTCAAGCACTCGCATTTCCTATTTCGTTTCTTCTTACGGGTGTCACGATGAGCGTCTCTTTCTAAATGCACCTATGTCAAATTGTTAAAAATAGGTACAGATGTTTTCATTTTACGTCAACATCAAATTAGAAAACCTGAAAAAAAGGCCTTCACAAAACAATTTATCAGAAAGGTTTAGAAGCTTGATTAAACGTGTAACATAGTGGAATATATCTTATTCGTCTATGGGTAACGAAAAATCTGAGAATGGTTGAAGTGTTTGAAGGTTGGTTTGAAATGTTTAAGATTTGAAAGTAAATTAGGGTAAAAGTCCTAGGTATTTGTTGGATATATGTCTGTTTCGTTAGTATTTTTTCAATATCTGCCTTATTTAGGTAGTTTTTTTAATGACACTACTTTCATTTACATACCTACAAAGAAAAAACATTCTACTAGTTCACAACATCTAGCCTCTAGGTTTAGTAGACAGCGGAAAGTAACAATAGTTCCTCTTTTTCTTTTCGTGTAGTTAGTACAATAGACTAATAAATCTAAACTAGGGATTAGTTCCTGCTTAGCCTGGTGTAGGAGTTTTTATGCCGCCCATGACATGAGCCTCGTTTGGCTTGGCTTAACCGGTAGTTATTAACTTTTACGAATTACGATAGGTGTCGCGTCGCGATTGCTTGAAGCGTCTGATAAACCATTCCACAACCTAGATGTCGCTTTTAGTACCTATATTATTTGCAAGTGTTTGTAACTTGAAAATGTTGAAATATAACAAAATTGCATTTAGTTTTTTCTTTACCAACTATTATTATTGAATTTATAATTTATTAAGCATTAATTTCAAATGTAAAGTGAGACAAATAACAGTAAAAACAAAAGTAAAGGTGCTACAACTGGAAGGCGATAGGTCAAGCTTGCAGCTTCATTACTTATCCCCACTCTGACTCACTTAACCGAATGGCGCGCGGCGAGAGGTTGTGCCAACTCGTGCTTCGTCCGTTCCGTGTCGTGTTTCTCGCGTCCTCGAGTACTTTGCAATAATACTTTTCCTTTGAGACATGAATGGAACTAGTGCTACGCAAACAGACAAACCTTAAGAACTGTTGCACAAGAACCATATTCGAAAAATGTGTTATCAATAACGTGTGATCTGTTTTTGTGTAGTGTTTGAAAAAAGTTAAGTAAACAACCGGATATCAACAAGATGGGTTCAAAAATCGAGTACGTGGATTCATCACATTTATACGCGACCAACTATGTCCGCAATTCGAAAGCTATCGGTGTGCTTTGGGCGATATTCACCATTTGCTATGCGATTATAAGCGTCGTGGCTTTTGTGACCCCAGAGTGGATTGGTGATTTAGAGACTGAATACCCGAGAAAGTTCGGGTTGTGGCAGATATGCAGAGCAGATGAGGCTCTGGAGGACTGTAAAGGAAGACTTGATGATTTCCTATCGATAAATGGGCTTGTGTTTAAAATTGCGACTGTGTTAGTAGGCATAGCGGTCGCCCTGGCCCTGTTTACGATCTGTGCTATGTTGTTGTTCTTCTTTTGTCAATCGACGACGGTGTTTCATATCTGCGGCTGGCTGCAGCTGTTGTCTGGTGAGTTATAATGGGAACATTCCCTATAGTTCAAAGTATGCCTAGATCAATAAGGTTCTATAAATTACTAACTCATAAATAGTCATCTAACAAAGTTCTTACTAACCTCAAAATTTAGAAAACAGGATAACATTTAAATGTATTTCAAAAGCTATAAACCAGTTAAAAAAGAGGGAACTAGCACACCAGCCTCACAAAGTTTAATTTTTATCGACTTCAGAATCGGTCATAAATTGTCCTGAGTGAAAGTTTTGCATACATATAGCCGACTTCGATTGACCTTGCTCTGAGTTGGTCGTTAAACAAGTCTTGAGTGGTGCAGACGTAGGTGATATAGCAGTATGTGTAGCTCAGACAGGTGTGTACTAAGCACCAAACATCCGGTACGGACAGGTGCTGGATTCCAACAATACGAGTATCCTGAGCTACCTGCTAACGGCAAAAATGAAAGGCGTTTAAAATGCCAAAGTTGACGTGGCTAACAACTTTACTGAGGACATTTGGACAATAGATTTATAGACTCTGTTGAACAGTGGGTATCAGAAAATGTAAAATACCATGCGGCTTTATTTCACGGTGATTCGTTTGTATGCGCTGTTGTCTTTATCGATTTGAAAAGAATGATTTAAGACTGGTACTTGGTAGTGAGTAGCAATGCCTTGTAGTGTAGCCTCATGGGCGCTATGGAGTGAAGACTTAAAAAATCGAAGGCCCAAAGTTTCTTTTTGTTTGTTTTCTATTGACACGGTCAACATGATATAGCAATATTATTTTAAAATCCCGCGTAAGCTCGTAGTACCCCTATGCGTATACCTATTCCAACTTCTACAAATCCGCCCTTAAGAAGACCCACTGACCCAGCAATGCAAGTTGTTGAATATTGATAGGCAGGATCGGCAATAATTTAAGTATTTATTTGTTTCCGGCCGTCTTATGACGACAGGCCATGTCGACGGCGCGTTCGTGTTTCACGCGCGCTTCAAAGAGATGTCAGCAACCATCTAGGGGTCCGCATGGGCCGATGCCTGCCAGGGCTGCGGGACTGTTCGAAAGAGATAGCGCGGCCCTGGAATACAAAGGGCAAAGAAGGAACATGGATGGGTTTTAGTCAGTACCTACAAGTCTGACACTCCCTTCCGCTCCGCCCAGAGTGGGGAGGGGGGTCCCCCCCCCTGATGATATCCCAAAAGAAGAAAAAAAAGAAGTTTAATATTATAAAGAAAAACTTATAAATCTGGGACTACCTACTTCCATGCGACAATTAATTAAAATTTTATTGAATAGATGAAGGATTCTCAAACAACTCGATGCCTTCTGCACTGAAAGTGGTCTTTTTAAAACCTTTTAAAGTCTTAATTAAATTGAGTATTTAGTTACAACTCGGGGTAATTTTATGATCCCCAGCAGTTTATAAACTCGCCGTTGTTTCCACAAAGTTGGATTCTTAGAATACATTGCTTAACGGATCCAATATCGCCAAATAAGCGACAGCAAAGCAACAATCTACTTACAGGCACTAAGCAAGTAGGCTTTACTTACTTTTGAGTTTAATTCTAAAATTGCGATTTGCCCTTACGTCTTTGAAAAGGAATCTTACGCAAGTAAACAGCATCTTTGCGTTCATGTGAATATCAGTAGTTTTTAATGTCCTTCCTCTTCCTTATCCTTGAGCTTACTTGTACAATGTCACTTAATCTTTTCGTGTTATATCGATTTGAGATCATTTTCTAAATGTTAAGTGGTCTTTATCAAAAGCAATATACCTACATATATCTAGAAATCTTCTGGGCACTAAAAATAAAATAGAAAAAAAAGACGTTCAACACAAGTTGAACAGGATTTTGACAAAGGCTTACTACCAGTGATAGTGGCTTTCTAAAATCAGTATCTAAAAACACAGCAGTTCTGAAATATTTTGGCGCACAGGTCTACATCAAACTTACTTAAATCGACACACAGGTTTTTGGCACACCTTATGATATAGACACTTCATGGATCAATGGAATTCTGATCACGTACCTCTTACGGGAAAAGGGCGCGCCGATGTAGCCGGTGTCGAAAGTACAGCCATAGACGTAGGAATCTAGAACTAGAGTAATTGTCAGCTGAGAAAATTGGTCTAAAAGTTCCCAGAATAAAATTTAATCCCGGTTGGTGGTATGTTTTAGCTTTAGGTACGTTTCTCCCCAGAGTTTGTCTCATTAATCGATTAGTTAATAACGTTATGGATTCTTGATTGAGTAGCAAAATTTCATATTCCAATTACCCTATAGCGTTCACTAGAACAAATTGATTTCGACTACGCCACTATAAACTAACCGAGTAATAAATAAGTTAATACCTAAGACAACGAAACCGGTAAAACGCCTTAGTCATGCAACTAAAATTTTGCACAAAAATGAAGCGCAACCTGTTATAATGTTAAAGTAGCTTTACAATGTCTATTTGTGTAGAAGGGCAGCTAGTTTATCGGTGTACGAAACCTAATTCCGTATTTATGAATTGAAATTGATTAGCCACATTACGCAAGAGTGATTGATGAATAACTAATCAATGTGTCCAAGCTAACGAACTAGCGAACCAAATACTTTTAAAGAATGAAACTCATTTCTTTTTTAAATCATGTATCAAATTGGGTACTTACTTCGAAAACAAATTTAGAACAACGCCAGAGATATCACTCTATACAAGTCCAACGATATCGATTTCAACTTTATATGGACCTTACAAAGCCGTAATTCATTTGTAAGTAGTCATTGATGCGGACGACCGGTGTTAACATAATATCGCACAATTGCGAACGAAGCCCCATGTATGTCTGACCTCATCGAGTTGCGAGTTCACCACTCGTGAACCGCTACGTGACCGGAAAAAATGTTCTGTAGAATATGTGCGAGAAGCGGCGGACTAGATTTTCTGCGATGTGTTAATTGGCAGCTGAGAAATTGCAGCATTTCTCTGTTAAAGGTATTTTTCTCGTTTAGCGAAAGATTAAAAAAATTGTAGTCTACGACATGGACTATTCCTAAAGAAAAATGCAAGACCACTAAGATAAACCAAAAGGATCATTTAAACTTTGACTCCACCCACATAACTTGCCTACCATTGTCAGACGCTTCTTCATCCATGTGCAATTCAAATGATTTAAAAATAATCTTAGAATGTATTAAACAAACCGAAACGGCATTATATTAAAAATATCGTAACATGTTGTTCAAACCAAACCTTTCATTCTGATCCAGAGAGTGATTATACTGTCATTGGGTACCAGAAAAATTGCGTAAGTGCCTAACTATAAAGGTATAAATAAAATACGCACGTACAATAATTTTGCCGCTCTGTCCAATTTGGCATCATAAAAAGTAAAAGTCGATTGTCTGTGATATAATGATGACGGACATAAAAGTTCCGAGTCATATAGTGCGGCGACGCGAAGCGGCGCACAGTGGTCTGGAAATCGACCTCCATACTCATAGAAACTCATAATCAGGAATTTAAAAAAAAATGAAATGCCCCTGTACGGTAGGGTTACCATATGTAAATAGAGGGATGCCTGTCTATGGTGCCTAAAATGCCTGATTTTTCAGAAAAATGCCTGTTTAAAGCAAAACACTGTAGGTAATAAGTAAAAGCCAACAGATAATAATGAAGAAGGATATTTCTTACTGATATTTGTTAGAGGACATTATTTTTTTTAATAGTTATTTCTTTTCTAATACATAAACGTAAAAATCGTCACAAGACACAGTTTTGAAATTTTCCTGAGTAATCAGTATTGCTTTTACTGATTAAATTGTCAGCCGATTTCTTTCTTTACTCCACTGGGCGTTGACGAGAGAAAACGTACGTTCTACGTTCGCATTGTGTGCCAAAATAGAGAACACTAACTGGCAGATTTTCATGAATTCTGTATTGTCACCATTCACTTCCCTACTTTTGAGAAAATTGCACCACTGTGTAGTTAAGCTTTCAGAAAAAAAAATGTTATCTGAACTTCTACAATATTCTTTTAGAACTTCGTATTCGTCAAACAGTTTCACGTCGTCAACACTGATATTCAGCTTAGAGAGAAATTCTACAGATGAAGCTAAATCAGAACTTGAGAAACTTTTCATTTCTTTTTGTAAAATCATCCACCGGAAGGAAGAGAATTCTTCGATATTTTTCATCCATTTTTTTCAAATAAGCTGTTAAATCCACATACAGGCCTGAGACCAGAGCTGTCAATGATTTAAAATTTTCATCTTTACGAGATTTGAGTGCATTTAAAGTTGCGTTTAATATACAGTTAATTTCTACAATAGTAACATCTTCTTTCTCAAAAGCTTGAATTTTGGATTGAAACAGAGGCATTAATGAGTGAATATGCCATAAATAAATCTCTGAGAACGGGTTCTCAAAAAATCGTTTGATCACTGTTGGAGTTCCTTCGACAGAAAAAAATACTCTTTTAATGCTGTACCTAAATAATTTCAGGATCCTTTCTATTGCTGGAAATATACTCAGACGTCGTGTTTGGCGCGAAATTTAGAAATGCCTGTGTCAGACCAATGCCGGCCGCACGCCTGTCTAAACCTTAAAATGCCTGTCAAATGCGGCAAACGCCTGTCATATGGTAACCCTACCTGTACGTCATATTAACGTATGGATGGTATGAGTAGCACGAGGCGTGAGAAAAAAAGTCTTGTGTTTTTTTGTATGGGAGAAAACACTTAAAGTACATTTTTTTTAAACTGAATGAAACTGAAGGGCTGGTGATCACACGAGCTATTATACCATACACTTACACTTATTTTGCGAACAAGATGACATCAAATTTATGCACCTTTTGGTGCAGCATCACACGCAGCAATTTTTTTAAATTTTGAATTTTTGGTATGTGATTTTTCAAATCTTTGACGTGGTTAAATGAAGTTACCGATCGATTTACTTATACTATCGTTAGTTTATAGCCTGCTAATGACTTTTATGATGAAGTGTACTTTCAGCGTTTTCTCCCTTACAAAAAAAAACACAAAACTTGTTTTTCTCTTGCGTGGAGCTACTCATATCATTCATACGTTAATATGACGTCAATGGAGTTATACCAGAGCCATAGATTTTTTTTTTTTAATTCCTGACTTTAAGTTTCTATGATTACGGAGCTCGATTTCCAGACCACTGTGCGGCGGCGCGCGGCGTCAAAAAAGCCAGTTAACCATAAAAATAGACAGTTATTTTACGGATTTGTGATTCGTTTAATAATCATAAATTGGTATTTAAAGCGCCATCTATCATTAAAAAGAATAAGTGAGTGTGTTAACTTTATAATCTAGTGCCTCGAATTGGTTACGTCACCCGCTTGTTTCGCTAGTTAACTTTTTCTAACGATTAGTGGTCCACATTAGCCCTAGATTTAAAGATTTGTAAGTCACGGGGAGAAAGAAGCCTTTGTCCAGCAGTTGGATGAAAAAGGTTAACGGTAACTTTTGCACAAGCTGTTTAATTTAATAAAATCTAGTACAAAATGAGTCGAAAATTATGAGTTTAATTACTTTTATGTAGAAGTAGGACACTATTTTTGGAACTCCTTTCCCTACAGCACTTAAAATAGATATCAACGGATCGTTTAAGACTGTAGACTACAAGTTACAAGCTACCCGAAACTGGCAAATTTTCCCAATCAACCTTGAACCTTACCTTTTAGCAATACAGTTGAAAGTCTATTAAAGGAATTTGACAGATACTAGCTTGATGTGCTTGGCGTCTGTACAATATTGGTAATAATGGATAGGAAAATGCTATCCCGATCACACAGCATCACTGCAGCAATACAAGGCTGACTGACTGGTTTGCAAGACAAGTGTTATTTATCAATGTGTTGACGTTGTGGCGTTGTGACGTTTTTCGGCTGAAATGATGACGTTGTGGGAACTTTGCTCATCCGCTGTTCTTAATTGGACACTGATTACTTGCACTAAATGCTTCGGAGACAACACCATGATTACACCATGATTACACCATGATACATTATGATAACCGATGCGAAACCTACGGAAAGATACTCCAGCGGGCCACAGGTTCACATTATGGATGTTTCATGAAAACATTCAACTCCAGCCCCCGTAGCATGACCACGTCCGTAGACAAGGATTTCTTTGACGGAAGAATCAACAACATGACAGATTGTGTCGACACGACTGATTTTTTTGCACTATCTGTCATTTTGTCGATTCTTCCGTCAAAGAAATTCTTGTCTACGGTGGTCATGCTACGGGGGCTGGGGGTTGCTATGACGTCTTAAAGCAGGAGCATTTCCAGTGTGATGGGACGTGATGGTACGCCACCTGCTTAGGTATCAAAAATTTATAAGCCGCGTACCCCTTGTTCCTTTTCATATCTATCATACGTAATACAACGTCTAAATTCGTTTTGTTCTTAATATACGTAACAATGTCTTCCATTTTTCTTTTCTTTTTTACATTATACATGTAAAAAGGAACATTAACATCTGCTGCCTCAAAGGTACAATGTGGCAGTATATCTGCCGTGCCTTTCAACCTAACAAAACGATTTCTCAATCGCCTCCGTTGTTTCTTAATCCAACCTTCATTTGGCGACTCATTATTCCACTCAACGCCATTCCACCACTGTTAAGTGTGTGAGTCAAGATGTAAACGAATATAATAACTTATCAAAACATAACGTCACGCCTGTAATCACCGAAGGGTTACGCGGTGGTGTAGGTGTACCTAATAGTCCACCCACATTTCGCCAGTTATGTGCCATGGAATAGGAGACGAGCCTATTGCCACCAACCGGTCACAAATCCAGACTCCGTGGCTGCTACCGAGACATTTCTAATTCAAAAAACACTTCGCTCGGGAATCGAACACAGGAACTCATGCTCAGCAGTCGCGCTTGCGACCACTAGACCAATGAGATATTGTTGGAATTGAATAGTGCTCATAGCTAGAGGCGTTGATTTATACCATTGTTCTCTAAGTGAGATCACTAGAAATGCATTGTTTGCAACTAGTTACAAAACTAAATATTATAATTTTGTACACTATCGCAAGACAATTTTATAATGATCAGTTGTCATTAATATAATCTGTTGTCGATTGTTATAAGACCATACATTCACTATAAAGGTTTCTTTGAATGACATTAAAAAAATACTACATTAAATTATTGCCAACTGCCAAACGAACAGATCGAGTTGTGAGAAACTCTGCGCTCCTTAACTCAAGTAGGTACGTAGCTGATGTTTGAGTTAAAACAGCCAAGTGGGAGTGGGCTGGCCACGTCGCACAGATGCACGGAGAGATGGGCAAAGATCATCACTCACTGGATGCCTGGGTAGACATCGCCGTCGAGGTCGACCGCGGCGAAGGTGGTGTGACGTTCCAGATCATATTTGCGGGACAAACGTAGCCAGAAATTGCACACAAAACAGAGAGGTTTGGAAGGCGAAAGGAGAGGCTTTTGGCCAGAAGTAGGGCAAAGTATGAGCGAGAAAAAAAACACACCCTTTCCTTAACTTATGGTACAATGGCTACCACGTGTTAGTGAAACCACGTCATTCATGTCATTAAATCAATTATTAATAAAATTAAACTAGAATAAAACAAAAGAAACTTAAAGCTCTAACAAAACAGCCCATAAATTTAGTATCCAGCTAATTCTGAGGCCGAGGGGTAGTGAGAACGAACCATTCCACATCGGTCCCGGTCTATGCTTAGACACTTCTTCTTTGCTGCTATCGCTTCTTCCAGTTCAGTTCTCTTCCGCACCAAGTCACGTCTCAATCTCTCAGCATTGTTCAGTTGTCCAAGAAGTGACGCCACCGCCTCATGAATCTTTCTTACTTCTTCAATCAAACCCATATGTGGTGGATCCTTAACGCTTTCTCCATGAGGTCTCCAATTGTTTCTATTGTCAAGTCTGGTTTGAGCTAACTTCATTGCTGAATCCATTTTTCTAACAGTTTGTTTCAGGTCCTCTATCAAAAGTTCCATATCAGCAGTTCTTTGCAGTGTGGTTCTCAAGTTTTCTTCCAGTTTGGTGCACACTTCGGTCGTAATAGTTATAGTTTCAGCTAATGCCATGTCAGTTCTGTCAGCTTGGTTACGCAACTTTCGGCCATTGTTAATTAAAATGGCGCCTAAGCTGCCTCTTAAGTCGGCTGATTTTTGTCGAGCTGTCTCACAGTTTTGTACATTTTCTCGACAAAAATACTCCCAAAACTCCAATGGTGCAGACATGTCACCGAATTTCGTAGAGCCAGGCCTGAACATTATGGTATTAGATTTTGGGCTAAGACTTAAATTGATAGTTTCTGTATTATAAGCCATAGTTTTATCACACCAATCATATTCTATCCTGTGCTTCGCTGCTTTGTTAATTGCCATTTGCTCTTCAATACTTTTGAGGGTATTTTTCAAAGTACTTCTGACTTCATTCACAAGATTCATTTCTTTGATTAACTCTTGCTCTGGAAGGTCTGCCACCAAATCTGGTTTAAATCGTTTTGAACGAAGTTCTAAACATTCTTTAGAAATTGATTCAGGTAACATCAACACTCTCGAAGCACCTTTTAGCCGTTGTCTATCGATTTCAAGCATTTCGACTTCATCGGTGATGGTCTTGCAGGCTTTCTCAACCTCTACTTTCCATCTGAATATATCTCTTGCCCTTTGCTTTAGCCTTTTTTCATTCTCCAACTGCTGTTTATCAATATTTCCAAATGTTTGCATTATAGCAGTTTTAGCGTTGTAATCTACGACGTTAGACTCATTTATTATTGCAAGGTCTAAAACAGTTTCGTTATGTTTCCTCCATTCGCTGATGGAATATCTACTTAAAGAATACTTGTTAACATCCGGCCTTGTACCAGTCATGCCTCCTAGCGGAGCCCAGTCAACTTTGCCGTCAGGACCAGGTTTTAAACCCGGCAGGTGCTCAACAACTCCTTCAGGTGGTGGTGGTTGTTTTATACCTGGTTGAGCCGTTTTCTGTGGAGCTTCATCGTACACTTCACTTGGGATCTCCTTTTGCTGAGCTGTATCCTTGGCTTCTTTAATTTCCTCTAAAGCTTTTTCGGGAGATTTTGCAGCCTTCCTATAAGCTATGATGTCCCTTTTCGTCGGGCACCTACGTTCCTCAGGAAAACTGGTTAGTTTAATCATGGTTGCTGTTAAAACACTAAACAAAACTTATATTCATGTAAAAGAACAGCTTATGAAAAAATTATAATATCGTTATGAATTAACATCGCTATGTGCGAATTGACTTTATTTCTGTCAAAAATTAACAATTACGTAATTAAAAAACGCAATGTCACAAGTAAAATAGATCATAGTGATCAGTAGTAAAAAGCGCTTGTCATTAGAAACTTTTTTGGATAATGTGTAACATTCTTTGAAACACTCCTAGAGTGGTTTACTTCGGATTTAACTTGATATAAAAGGGATACTACTAGTAACAGAGTAGTTTGCAAATGACCTCAAAACACGGAATCGGGAAGTTATTTTTTTTTCAACAGTTGTACGATGTCATCAACAAAGTAATGGGTATTTTTAGTGTTCCGTAGCCGAATGGCATAAAACGGAACCCTTATAGATTCGTCATGTCTGTGTGTCTGTCTGTCTGTCCGGCCGTATGTCACAGCCACTTTATTTCGAAACTATTAGGACTACACAGTTGAAACTTGTTAGTTGTTGTGATGTTTTCTGTGAACCGCTTTACGATTTTTATATAGAAAAAAAAAAGAATAAGGCAGGTTAACTCCCCGTACATGGAAGATAGAACTGAAACTAAAAAAAAATATTTCATCAAACCCATACGTGCGTGGTGTCTATAGATAGGTCTTTAAAAATGACATTGATTTTCCGAAAACCATTTTTTTTCTTAAAGTCAATCAATTGAAAGATAGTTCCAAAGAGGTAAAATGTGTGTCCCCCCCCTCTAATTTCTAAAGTAAGAGGAGGAAAATTCTGAAACAATGTAGGATTGAACGTAAAAAAAAACTTTCAACGAAAATTGGTTTGAATAAGATTTGTTGTTTAATTTTTGAGATATGGGACTTTTTCATCAAACTGCAGTATAACTTTGTTTTTCATTAACATAACAATGAAAAATTTTTCAGTACACTTTCTCGAAAACTGGTTCTTAGCGCACTACGATTAGGTTCAACATGCAATGCCTTTAACACGTGTGGATTTTTAATATTTTTCCGCACACGTGCTGGAAATAAAAATTCCACAGATGACTATACTTATCTAAGTCCAAAAGGGTAAAATTACTATAGTCGGCGGTGATTGCTTTTTTTATTTCAACAAAGAGAAATGCGCCTTTACGGCGTAAATATTTTTTGAGTAGTTAAATTGTGTTTATAAATAGAATATCATAGAAAAACATGATTATTTAAAACAAATATTTACCTTTATGAATAAATTAACATTTATTGTGTTTTAAATTTATAAATATTTGAATTTTCTATTTTTCATATCAGGCTGTTAATCGGCATTATACCTTTGCGTCTTCTTCAACCTGACGAAAACAAAGCGCTGAAAAAAAGCAAATTAATAGTTTAGTGTATAGTTTCCTAATAATTTCTGACAAAAATACTTTCCGTTCTAATATTTTATTTCTTCAAAAGTGTATTGAAAAACGTCGTTTGACACGCGTGGGGGATTTGTTACTGCAGTCCTCAGCTCCCCAAAGTTTCCTCACTTATATCAAAATGTACTATTGTTAGTATTTTTTATGAAATTTCCCATGTTTCTATTTATCTATGTAGTGTACATAGCGGTAGCCCGAAATCAAACATCTCCTTTTAACTTAAATCAAATCAAACCATTTATTTCTTTGCAAACATGGGTAATATGTACATAGATGTTATCTTCTAATGAGGTTCTCCACATTTTGCCATCACATGGGCATGCAAATAGTTGGTTTACAAATTATTATAAATTTAAAAAAGTGGCATGTCATTGGAATTATATAAAATTAAAAAATGTCAACATGGTTAAAGAAATAAAAAATATTATCAAAAATGTCAAACAAATAAGTGGCATGTCATTGGAATTATATAAAATTAAAAAAATAAAAATGTCGACATGGTCAAGGTAATAAAAAATTTAAAAAAATATCAATTATGTCAAACTAATAAGCGGCATGTCATAGGAATTACATAAAATAAAAAAATATCAACATGGTCAAAGTAATAAAAAAATAAAAATTGTATCAATAATGTCAAACGGAATAACATTATGCCAACTAGAATAACAATATGTCAATTAGAGTAACAGTATAAATAGTTTTAAATCACAACTTATCTAAAAACACAATTTATATTATAAAGACAGACAGCAGCATTTCATGTCTTTAGGACCAGCGCGTGCAGCGGTTTGGGCTGTGCGTTGATATATATCAGTCAGCCAGTCAGGACATTGAATTTTAAATTGAGGAATGATTTTGGAAAAACTGTGATACACGTATCTCATAATTTTAATTGTGGAGTATGTACACAAATTTTTAAGTCAATCGACTCGGAGAATCAAAAGTTTCACAGAAAATTCAACACTCCATTTCACCCTCTTAGGTGTTGAATTTCAAAAAATCCTTCCTTATGCCTTGTCTACATTATAAAGGGAACTTTTGTGCAAAATTTCAGCTTTCTAGGTTCAAAGGTTTGGACTGGGCGTTGATGAGTCAGTCAGTCAGGACTTTTCTTTTTATTTATATAGATTATTATTGTACATATTTCCTTTCGTTTTCTTCTATATAAAAGTACAACCCACGAGCTCGAAAAAACTTGCTTTGTAATTTTGGCATATCATATATGTATATAAATACTTAGATAAGAAAAAATTGGGAAAAGGGAGACCGCTATAAACTATACCAATAATTCTCCACCACTAAATAAGTAAAATTTGTCCAAGTCTTTCAGTTTCTCAGAATAAGAACGCCAAATTTGGACATTTAACACAAAAAACACGGCCGAAATGTAATAGGCCTCTTAATGCATACAGGGTCGAAGGGACACCGACGCGAAAAGGATTACCAGGTTCAGCACATCATTCTGAGTCCCCCAACATATGCATTTTTCATAAGTAATTTTTTTTTTAAATCAGCTGTTCCATACATTTTGACCGGGTAAATATTGCAAAGTTCTGAAAAAATTGCTTATTTCCCATAGCTTTTATTCCATCCCGGTATTTCTCAAAAAATCTAATTGTCAATCATATCACTACCGAATTGCATTGTAAAGAATTACTTACATAAATGATGTTGTGTTTGTATATATAAACAATTTTATTATGCTAACAATTTGTTGTATGTTATAAATACCTTAATATGTTAACAATACGTTTGTAGTATTTAACAGCAAAATTTTGTTTTGTGTTAGTTAATGAAACTTAGTAATATTCTACTTTATTTAGTTACCTATGTCCCCCCCCCCCACATAGTCAAAGAATGGATTTAGTATAATTTTAGTCAGAATGATGTGCTGAATACCTCCTGGTAGCCGTTTTAGTGTCGGTGTCTCTTCTGCCCCGTATCTTTTTGTATATTTTTAGGCTTATGTGCCGAATCATTTCGATTTAATTGAATCAACTATGATTTTCTTTTTTTTACCATTCGTCCAAATTGTGCAAAATGGGTGATCTGTTACGAACTTACGAGTGAATTCTTGATTTAGATATACCTATATAACGCATCCATATTATTATCTGATGGAATTTAAGAGTAATGAATGTGCCCAAAAAATATTTGACTGCTCCGTGTTTTGAATTTATCAGCGTTACATTACTTTTGTCAAAAGACGCTAAGAGATTCGACTGTAGACTTATATTTCGAGACCTAATTACTGTGTAATGCGGAAAACTACAATAAAATGGTCAATAACGTTCGAAATCCCTAAAATCAAGCTTTAAATTAAGCCATAAATCTTAGTGTTACAGTAGGTTTCATACCGGTACTAAATTCCTTGGACACGTAAATATTCTCCTTTCTTTTTAATATAACTAGAAAAAGAAATCGACTAAGTTATAGTCGTATGTACTCACGACGACCAATCAAGCTGTACAAAACCAGTTTATACGGATCTCTCATTGAACAAGAAATTTAAAACAGCGAGGCCATGTAATACTGGAAATGTACAGCTTGATGCGTCGCCGTGTGTACATACAGTTTATACTAGGCTTTCACCCTACATCCTTCGGGTACTTTTCGTTTTCTATCTAAACATAGCTGACGGGTGTGGCAGGTTCACGTTAATCACATGAAACAGTTGAGTTGAAACCAGCGGAAGGCAGTAAAAGTGGTTGTTAGAAAGTTGTCCAGACTGGACTTGAGTAGTAAGCAGGTACAGCGATTTAATTCTGAAGTAGCTCTCAACGTGTACTAGATTTACTACTATCTTGATCTTTTCTGATAGAGCGAATATCATTACAGATATAATAATCATTTAAAAACCACTCACCAAAAAATGTCCCACTACTTTGCGAAGACATCGCATATCTGTTGCAAACAATTAAGAAAATAAAATCTTTAAAACCGTGTTACCGGAGCTATTTGTAAGCCACTCTAGGAGTGTCTCAAAGAATGTTACACATTTTCCGAGAAGTTTCTAATGGAAAGCGCCTTTTACTTCAGATTAGTATGATTTATTCTATTCTACGAAAATTTAAGATATTTAAAAAAAAATTGAAATGGTTTTATGACATATTTGACAGAAACCAAACATTTCGCTAAATGCGATATTAACACGATATTGTTATTTTTCCTAAATTTTCTTATTTATAAGTTTTGTTTAGTGTTTAAACAGCAACCATGATTAATCTAGGCAGATTAATCATGGTTGCTGTTAAAACACTAAACAAAACTTATCTTAGTTTTCCTGAGGAAGACAGGTGCCCGACGAAAAGAGACATCATAGCTTATGGAAGGCTGCAAAGTCTGCCGAAAAAACTTTAGAGGAAATTAAAGAAGCCAAGGAAATAGCTCAGCGAAAGGAGATCCCAAGTGAAGTGTACGATGAAGCTCCACAGAAAACGGCTCAACCAGGTATAAAACAACCACCACCACCTGAAGGATTTGTTGAGCACCTGCCGGGTTTAAAATCTGGTCCTGACGGCAATGTTGACTGGACTCCGCTAGGAGGCATGACTGGTACAAAGCCGGATGTTAACAAGTATTCTTTAAGTAGATATTTCATCAGCGAATGGAGGAAACATAACAAAGCTGTTTTAGACTCTGCAATAATACATGAGTCTAACGTCGTAGAATACAACGGTAAAACTGCTATGATGCAAACATTTGGAAACATTGATAAACAGCAGTTGGAGAATGAAAAAAGGCTAAAGCAAAGGGCAAGATATATATCCAGGTGGAAAGTAGAGGTAGAGAAAACCTGCAAAGCCATTACCGATGAAGTCGAAATGCTTGAAGTCGATAGACAACGGCTAAAAGGTGCTTCCAGAGTGTTGATATTACCTGAATCGATTTCTAAAGAATGTTTATGCCTTCGTTCAAATCGGTTTAAACCAGATTTGGTGGCAGACACTGCAGAACAGGAATTAATTAAAGAAATGCAACTTGTGAATCAAGTCAGAAGTACTCTACTTTAGACATGTCTGCACCATTGGAGTATTGGGAGTATTCTTGTCGAGAAAATGTACAAAACTGTGAGACAGCTCGACAAAAATCAGCCGACTTAAAAGGGAGCTTAGGCGCCATTTTAGTGAACAATGGCAGAAAGTTGCGCAACCAAGCAGACAGAACTGAGATGGCATTAACTGAAACTGTAGCTATTACCACCGAAGTGTGCACCAAACTGGAAGAAAACTTGAGAACCACACAACAAAGAACTGCTGATATGGAAGTATTGGTGCGGAAGAGAACTGAACTGGAAGAAGCGATAGCAGCAAAGAAGAAGTGTCTAAGCATAGACCGGGACCGATGTGGAATGGTTCGTTCTTACTACCCCTCAGCCTCAGAATTAGCTGGATACTAAATTTAAGGAATTTTTGTTTAAGCTTTTAGTTTTCAAAGCGTGATTGTATTTTCTATTATTTAGTTCTAGTTTTTTTTTAATAATCATAGATTAATTAAATGAATAACGTGGTTTAACTCACACGTGGCAACCATAGTGAACCGGGACGCTGCCAAGGGCCTTGTCCAGAAAAGGTGAATTCCGCGTAATACGCGCCTATGTTGCGTTCAGAAGGAGCTACAACGTGCGAGCATTTGTACTCGCTCTGAAGTCCCCGTGTAATCTTGAGGCAACCAAGTAGACTCTAGTATCTCGTCGAGAATCTGGCGAATTGAACGCAATTTAACCATACTACGGATCTATAGTTAGTATTTCAATAGTGTGTTTTGAGCTCACATTTTCCGTCACCGTGATCAGTGAGTTAATTGTGCAACAAACTTATCGTTTTCTTCATTTTTGCAAAAGGTCACAAAATTCAAATATTAAATATAATTTAATTATGCACTTTATTGTACATCACAATTGAAACATGAGTTAGCTCTCACATAACATTAATGCAAGGAAACAAATCTAAACAAGTTGTAACAATAAACGCACAACTCTTATGGTGACTCAGACCAAGGAACTGAACCACTTTTGTTTTATGAATTTTAGAAATTCTAAACTTTTTTTTTTTGTTTTTTTTTTTTACATTCAACAGAAAAACTAGGGGGGGGGGGGCATACATTTTACCACTTTGGAAGTGTCTATCTTTCAAACGATTGACTTTGAGAAAGAATGGTTATAGGAACATCAATGTCATTTTTAACCCCCGCGCAAAAAGAGGGGTGTTATAAGTTTGACCGCAATGTGTGTGTGTGTGTGCGTGTCTGTCTGTGGCACTGTAGCTCTTAAACGAGTGAACCGATTTGGATGCGGTTATTTTTATTAGAAAACTTGTTTCTTGGTGATGATTCTTAGAAACGTTTTATCAAAATCGGTGCAGCCATTTACTAGTTATGGGGAATGAAAGAGGTGATGAATAATCGAATATTTTCAAATATAACCCAAGTGGGGTATCAAATGAAAGGGCATGATGTGTATATTACAATTAGACATGTTTTATCAAAACCGGCTCAGCCATTTTATTGACTTTTCAAATGTTTATTCGCTTTTCTTTGTTGCAATGAGGTTTTTTTTTAATTTTAAATTTAATTTTATGTTATTTCAAAAAAGATTTTTTTACATTCTTCAAAAAGTATTATAGTTCACAAATTGTTGCTATATTAGAACTATTTGAAGCTAGAACTATTTTTTTTTCATTCTTTGCAATATCAATATTCACACACTTTGGATTTATTACCTAAATCCAAAGTGTGTGTGTGTGTGTGTATATATTGGCTTCCCTTTGAAAAATGACACAGTCGGTATTCTATAGACAAATAATATAGTCGCATTAAAGACATGTACTCCGGCTTACCTCTTACAAAAATTGACCCTTCCCTACTGTTGCAGAGTCCATGTCGACAACCTCGTGTGCTATCAAGATACTTGATCTTTTTATCATTCTCAGCTTTCACGAGATTCTCGTCATGAAGGACAGTGATGTCAACAATCATTGCACGGCGCGCTCGGCGATCTGTTACCACAATATCAGGTTTATTTGCTAAAATAGTCCTGTCTACGATGATAGGTCGATCCCAATACAATGTGGCTTGACTATTCTCGAGAACTGGGCCGGGCACATACTGGTAGTATGGTACTTCAGAACTCACAAGGTTGTATTGCAAAGCAAGTTGCTGGTGAATAATCCTAGCTACTAGATTGTTTCTGTGCAAGTACTCACCGTTAGTAAGACGAGAATAACCGGAAATAATATGTCGTATCGATTCACCGAGACGGCGGCATGCCCGACAGATGTCAACCGTACCGTCCTTGATAATGTATTTCCGATAATTGTTCGTCATGATAACTTTAATCGCACAGACGAAACCTTCAGTTTCCCCAAAGAGGTCACCGAATCGTAGCCAGGATACGGACACCAAGAGGTCTACATCAGGCCCATGTAGGGCCCCGAAAAAGCTCCTTGCTCTGCCATACCTCCCTACGGTCATTAGTATCCAATACCACAGGTTTGCGCCAGTTCTCGTTAGCCAAGGAGAGCGGGGTGAGCCCCTTGTCCACTGAGACCACATCTCGGTGCACCCCCACGTCGGCTTCTAGAAAGTATTCCCTGAGACTGCATACCTCGCGGTTATGCAAGGTCTTAACATCTAAGAAGCCACGACTTCCGCACTTCCGCGGGAAATACAGTCTCATCACTGATGACCGTGGATGATGCATCCGGTTTGCGGTCAGTAGTGTGCGGACCTTCCTATCCAGGGCGTCAAGTTGCGTCTGAGTCCATTTGAGTATGCCGGAAGAATACATCAATACCGGCCATGACCCAACCATTAAAGGCGCCTGATAAAAGACTGTTTAACACTTTATTCAGGTGGACAAAGAAGCTCTCTTTCAATGATTGTTTCATGTCGGCAGCATTGATGCCTAAAGCTTCCGACATACCCAAATACTTGTAGGTCTCGGTTGAGGAGAGGGATCTAAGGAATATGGAATCTGAGAGTTGAGTTCCCACGGATTTCAAAATCTCCCCTCGCTTTACATGCATGACCGCACATTTGTCCACACCAAATTATTATTATAGAAGATAGATGTTTAAAAGATTGCGGGCCTGGCTCGACAGCATTTAAAAGGCAAGCTTACGTTGGACTCTCCAGAGTTAAAACCTTAGATGGAGTACATCTTATCAATTTAGATCCAAGTCAAATCAAGGCACAAGAGAGCTCTATTGTAGAGTACAACCGCCTGCGCACGATAAACCGCCCCGACTTGGCCAAATGAAGTATAAACACAAAACGCGTAAAAAAAATCGAATACTGAATGGGCAATTGACTCTTACATTTCAAAGGTACAAGATAATATAGAAAATAACACAAACAAGACAACAAAAACCATTTGGTATTCATTTTATTATGAATAAATACCAGCTAATAATTTCTGTACAAAAAGTGTATCGTATATCCCATCGAAAACATGTGAAATGAGAGCCAAGTTCAATATTATATGCCTTGGTTGTTGACTTCAACGACAAAAGAAGTGAGATCTAAAAGGATGCCCAGTTCAATGGTCAGTCCTGAAATTTATTTATAACAACATAAAAAAAATTATAACAACTTAAAATATCATTTCTTCTTATAACTTAGGATAATATACTGAAGCCGAATATATACGAATGAAGATATACGAATTATTATAAATTACCATTTTTTTTATTTAATTGTTTTTGATGAGATAAATTATATAGAAATCCTTACAAGAAAACGCAATTATAAGAATATTTTTTATTGAAACTTGACGCTTTCTAAGATTTTGTCTCATTCAATACTTGTTAGTATTGATTCCAGCTATTGATTCATGCAGGTTTTATGAGTGGCTATTAAAATCAAGATTGTACTGACAGCGAAGATTGTAACTTGTTGGCTTATATCGTGGAAACGTGACGCTTTAGGAGATTTTGTCTCATACATTGTATGAGACAAAATCTTCTAAAGCGTCAGGTTTCGGTCACACTCGTGAACAAGAGCCTTTATAAAATCAGTTTCTAATAATAAAGGCATTCGAATTTTGGCATATCGTTACTGATCTAGTTATAAGAATTTTTCGCATGGTGGTCAAAATCGGGTCTACCGCCGCCATCAAATGTATTTTGAAAATTATTACTAATTTAGCCACTAAACTGAATGAAGTTTTGGGTTCAGTATTGAAGCTTGATATTTTAGCCAATATGGGAAATCTCATCCGGTACACAGTTTGATAACCAAGAAGTTTCTGAAGAAAAGCAAAGGCCTCCTGTCTTTCTCACAAGTCTATGCATTTAAGATAATATATTTTGAATAAATGACATTGATGACAGAAAAACAGTCAAAGTAATTTCGCCGAAGCGCGAAGGCGTTTTGCGATTATGCAACCAATGATTTGAATATTTTCTTATAAACATTTTCTTTTTTAATAATATCGCGTCAATAAGTATTTCACTTATTGACGCATTTTGCGAGTTATAATATTTTTTCTATGATTTAATTTTGCTATAGGTAAAATATTTTTTTTCGTACCCAATATTCTCACCACAAGCACAATGTATACAGCCACCCATTTTCCTGAGGAAGAGAGGTGCCCGACGAAAAGGGAAATGACAGCTTATATAAAGGCTGCAAAGTCTCCCGAAGAAGCTTTAGATGAAATTAAAGAAGCCAAGGAAATAGCTCAGCAAAAGGAGATCCCAAGTGCAGTGTACGATGAAGCTCCACAGAAAACGGCTCAACCAGGTATAAAGCAAGCACCACCACCTGAAGGAGTTGTTGAGCACCTGCCGGGTTTAAAACCTGGTCCTGACGGCAATGTTGACTGGACTCCGCTAGGAGGCATGACTGGTACAAGGCCGGGTGTTAACAAGTATTCTATAAGTAGATATTCCATCAGCGAATGGAGGAAACATAACGAAACTGTTTTAGACTCTGCAATAATAAATGAGTCTAACGTCGTAGATTATAACGCTAAAACTGCTATGATGCAAACATTTGGAAATATTGATAAACAGCAGTTGGAGAATGAAAACAGGCTAAAGCAAAAGGCAAGAGATTTATTCAGATGGAAAATAGAGGTTGAGAAAGTCTGCAAGGCCATCACCGATGAAGTCGAAATGCTTGAAATCGATAGACAACGGCTAAAAGGTGCCGCCAGAGTCTTGATGTTACCTGAATCGATTTCTAAAGAATGTTTAGAACTTCGTTCAAATCGATTTAAACCAGATTTGGTGGCAGACCTTGCAGAGCAAGAGTTAATCAAAGAAATGAATCTTGTGAGTGAAGTCAGAAGTACTTTGGAAAATACCCTCAAAAGTATAGAAGAGCAATTGGCAATTAACAAAGCAGCGAAGCACAGGATAGAATATGATTGGTGTGATAAAACTATGGCTTATAATACAGAAACTATCAATTTAAGTCTTAACCCAAAATCTAATACCATAATGTTCAGGCCTGGCTCTACGAGATTCGGTGACATGACTGCACCATTGGAGTATTGGGAGTATTTTTGTCGAGAAAATGTACAAAACTGTGAGACAGCTCGACAAAAATCAGCCGATTTAAGAGGCAGCTTAGACGCCATTTTAGTGAACAATGGCCGAAAGTTGCGTAACCAAGCTGACAGAACTGACATGGCACTAGCTGAAACTGTAACTGTAACCACCGAAGTGCACACTAAACTGGATGAAAATTTGAGAACAACACTGCAAAGAACTGCCGATATGGAAGTTTTGATAGAGGACCTGAAACAAAGTGTTAGAAAAATGGATGCAGCAATGAAATTAGCACAAACAAGACTTGACAATAGAAACAATTGGAGACCTCATGGAGAAAACGTTAGGGATCAACCACATATGGGTTTGATTGAAGAAGTAAGAAAGATTAATGAGTCGGTGACGTCACTTCTTGGACAGCTGAACAATGCTGAGAGATTGAGACGTGACTTGGTGCGGAAGAGAACTGAACTGGAAGAAGCGATAGCAGCAAAGAGGAAGTGTCTAAGTATAGACCGGGACCGATGTGGGATGGTTCGTTCTCACTACCCCTCGGCCTCAGAATTAGCTGGATACTAAATTTCAGGAATTTTTGTTTAATCTTTTAGTTTTCCAGGCGTGATTGTATTTTCCTTTATTTAGTTCTAGTTTTTTTTTTTAATAATCATAGATTAATTAATGAATAACGTGGTTTAACTCACATGTGGCAACCATAGTAAACCTGGACGCTACCAAGAGCCTTGTCCAGAAAGGGTGAATTGCGCGTAATCCGCGCCTATGTTGCGTCTAGAAGTAGCTACAACGCGAGCATTTGGGGACGGATTCCGTCATTAATCTGCACTCGCTCTGAAGTCCCCGCGTAAACTTAAGGCAACCAAGTAGACTAGTATCTCTAGAGTCGAGAATTTGGCGAAGGGAACGCAATTTAAACTTACTACTGGTCTATAGTTAGCAGTTTCGAAGGTTCCATAGAACTCGATTCCTACCGACTTCCCTTTGAAAAATCGTACAGTCAGTATTCTAAAGACAAATAATATAATCACATTAAAGATATGTACTCCAGCTTACATACTATTTGACTACAGTAGACACTGTAGACAAATAGTATATTACATACACATCTGTGGGTATCGCATGACAGTACAGCCGTTTCATACATCATAGGATTGAAAACATTTAAAAAATGACAAGTTTCATGTCAACAAATAAAACAACAGGTAGCCCCAAATAAGCCGGTGGTCGGGTATCAGAATTCAGAACTAAAATCGTATGGACGCGCACACGTGACTGCGTGGCTGGCAGAACCGTTTTGTAGGGAGCCCGGTAAGCCGAAGATTATCGAGTTACGACAGGGGCAGAAAAAGCAAGTATGTTGGGAAGAACGGGGTAGAATGAGTAAGGTCGATATCGGATTTGGTACCAACTAGATATTTTATTTTGTTGACTTATTTACATCTATACTATATATATAATATTATAAAGCTGAAGAGTTAGTTTGTTAGGTCGAACGCGCTAATCTCAGGAACTACTGGTTCGATTTGAAAAATTCTTTCAAGTGTTGGATAGCCCATTTATCGAGGAAGGTATAAAATTTCACGCGGACGAAGGTCGCGGGCAACAGCTAGTATTAAGATAAAATCACTTTAATTAAGCTTTACTTTTTTTTCGATTTTGTTGTCGTGGGTGTCATTTTCGTGGTTTTCGGTGTCGCTGATAGCTAAAATGAGGTCAAAATGAAATTTCAAGATAGCGCCGATGAAAACGGCGATGGCGCCGTCGGTTTCTTCTTCATGGGTGTCATTTTCGTGGTTTTTGAGGACGCTGATAAAGAAAATGAGGTCAAATTGGAAATCCAAGATGCCGAAAATTTTTCGATGTAATGCGGAGGTATGATGGCACTTTTTCCGGTTACAAGATCCGCAAAATATTAAAGCAGTCTGGGTATGTATATACAGGGTGAAATTTTTCAACGCCACCTGGAGGAAAGTACTCAAAATACTGGAGATAGGAAATTTTACTCAAAGGAAACATTTTTTTATTTTTAAAAAGAAATAAATCTGCATTCAAAGATTTTCTAAAATTCGCTTGCCACACTCTGGAATCGAACCGGCTAAATTCCAAAAAAAATAACACCCTGTACTTTTATTTATAAGAATTTGTCTCATATAATGCTTGTTTGATAATACGGCACTAGAAAATTAAGGCTTGTTCACTATGCCGCGCCGGCGCCTGCGCCGTGCCCAGTGCAAGCCGCGGTTGGGCCTGATCTGGTGCTAAATTACAATCTACAAGTGCTGGTTGACGAGGCCGAACGTACCATCACGGCGCGACTCATCAAAATCGAAACTTTCCGAGTAACGACCAAGTTTACAAGCCTAACCGTGCCGGGTAGGCCGCTCGTGAACAAGAGCCTTTATAAAATCAGTTTGTGTAGTTTCTAATAATGAGGACATTCGAATTTTGGCATAACGTTACTGATGTAGGTATAAGAATCTTTCGCCGCGTGGTGAAAATCGGATCTAAAGCCGCCATCAAATGTATTTTAAAAACTAGCTGTGCCCGCGGCTTCGCTCACGTGAGCTCACATTCTTTTGTCATTCTCAAAGTTTATGAACGTAAGCAAAATATAGATGCAACTCATGATCTATCCTAGGGCCCAACGGTTAATATCATCAGGTTTATATAATCTTTCAGCTCTGAGAGCTCAATCAACCGATGGAAAAAATGTGATGGACACAAACGATGGAAACAAAATTGAGAATTTGCAAAAACCATGCAATTGAAAAATCATCATTTTCATCATTTCAGCCGAAAGACGTCCACTGCTGGACATAGGCCTCCCCAAGGGGGGTTTTGCCATAATCGCCACGCTTGGCAGGCGGGTTGGCGATCGCAGTATGTTTGTTATAAAAAATCACAGAGAACGCTGCTGCCCATTCACTGGTAAGTCCCTTAGTCGCCTCTTACGACACCCACGGGAAGATATGGGATGGTGCTATTCTTTACGTCCGGACACCATACAGAACGAATAATTGAAAAATACTGCCTTGTATTTAATGTATTTAGCAATAGAACCAGAAAGACTATGCGCTTCGAGAATCTTCATGTTTCCGAATTAACACGAACATCGCTATAAAGCTTCTAAGTTTGGTTTTTCAAGGCATTGTAGTGCATTCATTCCGCACTTTTAGGATTTTAGTCGTATAATTGTAATATTCTAACAAAGGTGATACATAAGGGACCACCCATAAATTACGTCATACGAATTTTATGATTTTTTCACCGAAGGGGTCAAAAAATCCGTCCTTATCAGAAGGTCAATTTTTGTGAGACTCCCGCCTCCCAAGTGTGACGTCACATATTTTGCAATATTACATGCTGCCCGCCGGTAGAGTTGGAAATATTTCTTCAATAAGTTTTTCGTTAATAGTTCAAATTTCGTGTTTTTAAACTTAGCAATATTAGTTTTTTAAATGTGACGTCACCAAATTTAGGACCCCTTCCACCCCTTGTCACACAATGTCACACTTTGTTGTCACCCCCCACCTCTTTAACGTATAACGTAATTAAATTACGTCATAAATTTTATGGCTGGCTCCTAATAGACACGTACTTCCATGGTAGCAGCAGCTAACTGTGACTTCCTGGAGTATCTAAAGTGTCCCTACACCTGCGATTTAGAGGACTTACTGTCAAAATCTCTACTGAAACCGCGATTAACGTAGCCACCTGGGTGCTAATAATGTGATAAATCATCGATACAAAAGAAGAAGAAGAACATGGGAATTATATTAGATCTCATATTTCCGAAGATAGACCATGATTGCCGAAGCGGATACTTTTCCAAGGACTCTGATGAACGGGCAAAAAAAAAAAGTTGAAGCGTAGACGCAAGTATTACGCAGATCGATGTAACAAATAGTGTTGAAAGCAAGCCATTTGACTATTCACTATATTTATGTTACTACTGGCTATTATTAATATTTTGGTCCGAAGTTCAAATGCAAGTGAAAGAAAGAAAGAAAGAAAGAAAATATATTTAGGTATGCCTTTTTTTTTTTTAAGTGCAATCATGGGCATTTAAACGTTAAAGATATGCCGCGAGTGAAACAATTGCTCTTACGGATATAACTCCTCTTCACTCTGGGGTACCTACCATTATAAATAAGCCTGTCTAGTATCAAAAAAAATCCTATGTTTCCTGAGTCAAAAATATGTTTAATATACATGAAAAAAAGCATAACAAATGGGTTGCCTGATATCATTAAGTGAAGACTATTTAAAATTGCGACAACCGTGGGGCTTGACCGATTTTACTTAGACAACCGAACGTTATGCCATCGTGTTTGTAATAAAATTACCTATCTGTTCTTTTAATACATATTTTAATAAGAAAATAGATGAGTATACCTTACAACTCTGTAGTAGGGACAAAAAGATGACAACCTAACAGATTCTTGGCTTGATTGCTTTGTAGATATTTACTCTAATTCCGTTTTGATTTCGTTTGGTTTGAAAAAAAGATTAGTTCCGTTAGTTTTAATAAAGAGTAGCCTTGACTTAACTTTATCAGGCAACCCATTCGCAATGTTAGTTTGTTCATATAAGTATTTTACTCCGTTAACGTAAGTTTTAAATAGCCGTTCTGAGGCTCGTCACTGCCGCCGGATTTTAGCCTTTTCCCACTCGCACAATGTGCACGGACATGATCATTAATCTACTAAATTATTAGTATTCGAAGTCATTTCGGTAGGCACATATAAAAATACGAAATCCTGAAAGTCCTGTTTTAATATTCAAACGAAACTATTTTATTTAGTTTGTGTGCGGGCAACATTGGAAAAAGGTGGTCTGGTTGAATTTGACAACGTCATTGTCTTATTTTGGTATTGTCCCTATAAAGTTTTTATTTTGTGGGATATTGTTTATCTACCTATTATCTAAGAACTAATCTTATTTCACTGGTCACCATTAAATATAGTAAAATCCAAATAATAGTAATTTTATTCTTTAAATAAACTTCAGGTTGAGTTGCTGTAATTGCCTAATATATGTATAATAATAGCTTTCTCGTATTACTATTTTTTATTATTATTTAATTGCCTCGGAAAAGAAAATTGAAAATATTTTTATAATTTAATTTAATAATGTTATATTCTCAGCCTTTCCATCATGTCCTACTTTTTACATAAAATGAATGGTCACCTTATTAGAAAGAGACTAAATTAGCGTTAACCTCTCTTTTGGTGGCAATTTTTTAATGCAAGCTAGAATTGCAGTTGTACACACGGCGGCACATGAAGCTGTAAAATCCAGAATAAATTGACCTCGCTTTGTATAGATTTACTATAAAGTGAGAGATCCTCATAAACTGGTTATGTAAAGCTTGACTGGCCGTCGCGTGCGTACGTAGTACTTATTACTTCCGTGCAAAGAGTAAAGTCAAAAGGAAAAATAAAACAAAATTAGTTTTCAGCCATTCCGAGTGACTACACTACGACTAAAACCTATTTACGTAAATTATTTTTATCATAGAAATCACGTATGAGGTTACTAACAAAATTTTAAAAGTTAATATCTTTTGCGTCTGTTGGTCGATTTTGATGAAATAAACGCTAAATAATACCCACAACAATGCTTCTTATTTTGTAATATTTAGATTTTGAATACAATGAGGGGTTTTTACGTGATGCGCGCACAAACGAACAGACAAACCGACAAACCGACAAACCGACAAACCGACAAACAGACAAAAATTTAAAAAATTATATTTTTACTTTCTATTACTTATTTCTCGCACTTTCCAGTGACTTTTTTGCAAAAATCTGTAATGTACAGACACGGAAAGTCTACGATTTTATTATATGTATAGATTATTACTAATTTAGCCCCTAAAGTGGATGAATTTTTGGGTATAGTATGGAAGCTTGATATTTTAGCCGATATGGGGAATCTCATCACAGCTTGATAACCAAGAAGTTTCTGAAGAAAAGGCCTCCTGTTTTTCTCACAAGTCTATGCATTTAAGAAAATATATTTTGAATAAATGACATTGATGACAGAAAAACAGTCAAATAATCGCGTTTTGCGATTATTTATGCAATTTTACCAATGATTTGAATATTTTCCAATATACTTTTTTTTTGTAATAATATTGCGTCAATAAGTATTTTAGTTTTTGATGCGTTTTGCGAGTTATAATATTTTTTCTATGATTTAATTTTGCTATAAATTATTATTTTTCGTACCCAATATTCTCACCACAAGCACAATGTATACAGCCACCCATTTTCCTGAGGAAGAGTGGTGCCCGACGAAAAGGGCAATAACAGCTTATATAAAGGCTGAAAATTCTCCCGAAAAAGCTTTAGATGAAATTAAAGAAGCCAAGGAAATAGCTCAGCAAAAGGAGATCCCAAGTGCAGTGTACGATGAAGCTCCACAGAAAACGGCTCAACCAGGTATAAAACAAGCACCACCACCTGAAGGAGTTGTTGAGCACCTGCCGGGTTTAAAACCTGGTTCAGACGGCAAAGTTGACTGGACTCCGCTAGGAGGCATGACTGGTACAAGGCCGGATGTTAACAAGTATTCTATAAGTAGATATTCCATCAGCGAATGGAGGAAACATAACGAAACTGTTTTAGACCCTGCAATAATAAATGAGTCTAACGTCGTAGATTATAACGCTAAAACTGCTATGATGCAAACATTTGGAAATATTGATAAACAGCAGTTGGAGAATGAAAAAAGGCTAAAGCAAAAGGCAAGAGATATATTCAGATGGAAAGTAGAGGTTGAGAAAGCCTGCAAGACCATCACCGATGAAGTCGAAATGCTTGAAATCGATAGACAACGGCTAAAAGGTGCTTCCAGAGCATTGATGTTACCTGAATCGATTTCTAAAGAATGTTTAGAACTTCGTTCAAATCGATTTAAACCAGATTTGGTGGCAGACCTTGCAGAGCAAGAGTTAATCAAAGAAATGAATCTTGTGAATGAAGTCAGAAGTACTTTGAAAAATACCCTCAAAAGTATTGAAGAGCAAATGACAATTAACAAAGCAGCGAAGCACAGGATAGAATATGATTGGTGTGATAAAACTATGGCTTATAATACAGAAACTATCAATTTAAGTCTTAGCCCAAAATCTAATACCATAATGTTCAGGCCTGGCTCTACGAGATTCGGTGACATGTCTGCACCATTGGAGTTTTGGGAGTATTTTTGTCGAGAAAATGTACAAAACTGTGAGACAGCTCGACAAAAATCAGCCGACTTAAGAGGCAGCTTAGGCGCCATTTTAGTGAACAATGGCAGAAAGTTGCGCAAGCAAGCCGACAGAACTGACATAGCATTAGCTGAAACTGTAGCTATTACCACCGAAGTGTGCACCAAACTGGAAGAAAACTTGAGAACCACACTGCAAAGAACTGCTGATATGGAAGTTTTGATCAAGGATCTGCAACAAACTGTTAGAAAAATGGATTCAGCAATGAAATTAGCACAAACAAGACTTGACAATAGAAACAATTGGAGACCTCATGGAGAAAGCGTCAGCGATCAACCACATAAGGGTTTGATTGAAGAAGTAAAAATGATCCATGAGACGGTGACGTCACTTCTTGGACAACTGAACAATGCTGAGAGATTGAGACTTGACTTGGTGCGGAAGAGAACTGAACTGGAAGAAGCGATAGCAGCAAAGAGGAAGTGTCTAAACATAGACCGGGACCGATGTGGGATGGTTCGTTCTCACTACCCCTCAGCTTCAGAATTAGCTGGATACTAAATTTATGGACTGTTTTGTTAGAGCTTTAATTTTCTAATGTTATTTTGTACCTATGCTCTGAAATTATTTCGAACTAGCTGTTGCCCGCGACCTGCGTTCGCGTGAAATTATTTAAAAAAATATTAAATCGCTTTTTGATTTTGTTCTTTGTCAAGGGTTTTAATTTTTTGCACCGAACCCTAACACTTATTCAAAAATAAAAGTAGCCTAAGTTATTCCTTATAACATTAACTATCTTCCAGTAAAGTAAAAGTTCCATCAAAATCGGTCCAGCCGTTTCGGAGATTAGCCGTTTGAATCGGATTTTCTTAACAATTTTTTTAATTGCCAGGGTTTTAATTTTTTTCACGGAGCCCTAATTATTTTTCTAAAATAAAAGTAGCAAAAGTTAGACCTTATAGCACCAGCTACCTGTAGTAAAAGTCCCGTCAAAATCGATCCTGCCATTTTGGAGATTAGCCGGAACAAACAGACAGACAAGAATTTAAAAAAAAGTTTTTACCCGACTGCCAAGGAAGGGTTATGTTTTTTGCGTGTATCTTGTGTTTCTTTGTTTGTTTCTTTGTAAATTTCTTTATTACCTCGTATGTTCCAAATGGCTGGATGGATTTCGACGATTAAGGTATCATTACCAAATACCCAAGTGTCCTTAGATAGATGTTTAAAAAAAAAAAGTGGCGGATTTTTGGCGCTAAATTGTAATTCGTTAATTTTTTTTTTCAACCATACTTATCGAGTAGGGTATCTAAATGAAGGAAATTAAAAAGACATTCTGGACTAGAATGTTGAATTTGCAAAATGTTGAATTCGCAAAATGTTGAATCCCAAAACGTTGAATTTTTAAAAAGTTGAAATATATGTATACATACAGTGTGTTTGGCTACAGATTACCGATACTTTAAGTGCATACAATGTACTCACTAGCGACCCGCCCCGGCTTCGCACGGGTAGCACTTCCCTATTGCCGATGACTTCTGGAGGATGGATGGGTTAAAAAGTTTAGGCAGATATCTATAGGTAGCTACGGTCCCGGACAGCATATCAGGCTTTATTTTGTTTCATCACTACATAGTATAAAACAAAGTCGCTTTCTCTGTCCCTATGTCCCTTTGTATGCTTAAATCTTTGAAACTACGCAACGGATTTTGATGCGGTTTTTTTTAATAGATAGAGTGATATATGATGACATATAAACCTTCCTCTTGAGGAAGGTTTATATGTATATATTGCACCTGTGCGAAGCCGGGGCGGGTCGCTAGTGCATTATAAGATTGCGCTAAAGGCTTACACGCTCCTACTATAATAGTGCCGAGTCGAGTAATTTGTATGTTTGAACGCACTTATCTCAGGAACTACCGATTATGGGAAATAGTGAGGCAGAAAAAGAGTCTATAAAAGTTATGAATTAAGATATTTCTTGATATACTACATTAATGACTTCTTCGGGATAAGGCCCAAAAAAGAACTTAAACAACCCAACTATTAAGTTTTGATATTAAACTTGCCAGAAACGTTCAATTGGTTGTGTTGCAATCCAGCGTTGACGTTCTATGTCTAGCCATGTGTCTGTCATTTGAGTTAAAAAAACAAGTCCGTGGGTATTATTAGCAGTCGGGATTTAATAAATAAGTGATAGTGCATTGTGATGCAATAAAAAACGCGATCGACTTGCTCATTTGTTTGCGACGAAAGGTCTTTCCTGGACCATTGATGTGACTTCATCGATGTGTTCTGATTATCCTATGTATTTGGAATCGAAACAAAGTTATTTGTAAGATTTACCATGTCTTGCTTAAACTCCCCTTTTCTTTTTATGAGCCAGTATTGTTCCACTTCTGAGCAAAGACTTCCCCAATTCCTTCTAAGAACTCTGTTCCTGCGTCATTTGTCGCAGTCCACGTGTCTCCACTTCTTTCTGAATTTCAGCTTAGCAGTTTTTTACCGACGTCCATTATTCAGCGTGGTGTTTTGAACGCTGTTTTGTCTTGTTACACCCAAAATGCTGCATCCCATTGCCACTTGCCCTTCGGCAAACTCCAAGGCAGAACTTTGCAACTCAGTGAGAGACCAGTTCTGATCACCGCAGGACTCGTTGCTAAATATTAATAGCCGCACAGGTCGATCTTCGAAAGTAAGCAATGATTTCTGAGGTCCAGTCCGCGGCCATATCGAGGTCCGCCCGTGTCTCGGAATGTACGTTACGCTGTTGCCCTCAGCTGTCGTTTGATGATCTTTAACAGTCACGGGTAGAAACCCGAAAGTCTGACAAACATTATCATCAGTATCCAGGTGTATCGTATTAACCCAGGAACTGTGTTGAGGAGATCAGATACGCTCGATGTAATATGCTGGCATTCACTAAATGCGGCTTAATGCCAAACCCAACTTAGTTGGAAAATGCAGACAAATGGCGATGCTCTTGCTTGTGATTCGCATGTCCCTATTTAAAGTAATTCATTGGCAAATTGTATATTTTCTTGTCTATAAGGAACTCTCACAATAGTTTTAAGTACCAATTTTGTTATGCATATATATCCAAAGAGAAGACACTTTAGAACATCAAAATTTATCAGGGAATACAATTGTTTCTTATTGCCTATCCGCCTCTGGTTCAACTGGCAAGATTTAACGGAAATCACCAGAAAATAAAACCGTACAGCCAGTCACCCAATAGGGCTGTTCTTCTAGTGCAAATCTCGTAATGTCCTGCCATTGGCTAGGCGACCATATCAGTTTGTAGCTCAGTAATATACGGGTCGGTTATTGTGAATCGATGAAATTACTAAGCCATTAACAACTTTTTTGTTCAGGATTCAAAAGACGTTTTACCTTTTACCAGGAGCAAAGGATCATTGATTTGACAAAACGATATGATGATAGCAAATTTTCTGAGCGATTATCCTCGTTGCTCTAATGGTCGGAAGAATCACTGCTGAGCATGAGGTCCTGAATTCCCAGATCGGACAGTGTTATTAGGTTTTTTCCATTAGAAATTTCTCAGTAGTAGCCCTGAGCTTGGATGTGGCAGATTGATGGTAATAGGCTCGTCCCTTATTACATAGGACTTCAACATTACTGGCAAAATGTGGGTGTACTATTAATGGTACACCTCTGCCTACCCGTTCTGGGAAATACAGGTGAAATATTATGTTATACTGTAACATTATTTGTTGATTGTGCTGTACATCATATTGCAGATTCATATAGCGTACTTTCTCATTAAGAGTCATCTTATATGGCCCTCGTCGTTTTAATGATATTATTTGTGCGAGTTATTTGCATTCTGTGATATTCCCTTAGATATTCATCCAAATAAAATGGTGGAAAGACGAATTTTAGTCACAATTAAACACTAAAGGTGCTTACATATTTATTTTGATAAGGATTAATACTATGTCGGTAATAACCCTTTCGCAAATAAAGCATTATTTTTTACCAAATTTTAAAATCATAAAATGGTTATTGAGTGGTGGAAACCCATCACCAGACACCTATAAAGTATGATACATTGTTATTGAACTTACATTGAATACAAAAGAATTTACATTGTTTGGTTTAGTGGTAATACCTTGGTAGTCTGATAGGCACGGAAGGACACTTTAAACATAAAATCTATAAAACCGGCCAAGTGCGAGTCGTAATCACACGCACACTGGGTTCCGTAGCACCAAACAATATAATAAAAATATTTTGAAGGCTCGTTCATATCATCATCATCATCATCATCATTTCAGCCGGAAGACGTCCACTGCTGGACATAGGCCTCCCCCAGGTGTCGCCACATTGACCAGTCCCGTGCGACTCGCATCCAGCGGATCCCTGCAACCTTCACCAGGTCATCGGTCCACGTAGTGGGAGGCCTTCCAACGCAGCGTCTTCCGGTTCGCGGTCGCCACTCCAGAACTTTTCTGCCCCATCGGCCATCCGTTCTGCGAGCAATGTACATCTCGTCATCGTCATTTCAGCCGAAAGACGTCCACTGCTGGACATAGGCCTCCCCCAAATGTCGCCACATTGACCGGTCCCGTGCGACTTGCATCCAGCGGATCCCTGCAGCCTTCACCAGGTCATCATTTAGGGGGGTTTTGCCATAATCGCCACGCTTGGCAGGCGGGTTGGCGATCGCAGTATGGTTGTTATAAAACAGAGAACGCTGCTGCCCATTCTCTGGTAATGTACATCTGTTGTATTGTATTACGTTCAACAGCAAAACTAAATTTGTTTTTCATAGCATATTAATGAAAAACAAAGTCACTGCTGCAGTTTGATGAAAAGTCCCATACCTCAAAAACTAAACATCAAAGCTTATTCAAACCAATTTTCATTTAAAGTTTTTTTTACGTTCTACAATGTTACATTTCTTCAGAATTTTCCTCTTGCTTTAGAAATTAGATCGGGTTGGGGGGCACATTTTACCACTTTGGAAGTGTCTACCTTTCAAACGATTGACTTTGAGAAAAAAGTTTTTAAAGAACCTCATATTTCTATGTCTAAAGTCACCCCGCACGTATTAGGTTTGATAATTTTTTTTTTTGAGTTTCACTTCCATGTATGGGGAGGCCCCCCCCCCCCCCCTTTATCTTTTTTCTTTTGTATTAATATCGTGAAGCGGTTCACAGAATACATCTACCTACCAAGTTTCAACTGTGTAGTCCTAATAGTTTCGGAATAAAGTGGCTGTGACATTCGGACAGACAGACAGACATTCGGCTACGGAACCCCAAAAAAATACGGAAACGGAAACTATTGAGCGGCAGAACCTTCTTCAAACAAAAACCATGCATGTCTAAGTTATCATTACTAAACAATGTAGTATCCCACGTGGGATGGGAACTGAAGAACAATGTGTACGTTATACTGACCTTATGTATGAAGCAAGTGTTCTCCCATCACGCCGCAGAGAAGATAGTGAATCCCATAATTTGATCAAAGATACTGCTAAAATTACACACCAGCTTTGATAGCAGAACCGTTAGTTTCGTCGTCGTTACAGAAAGATTGTAATCTGTTGATTGAGAAGAGTCGTAATCAAAACTGCTCTTTGAACCGATGGGTTTCTCCATGGCCTGGGAATGATGTACCTCTTCACGGTCGTGTAGTGCAAATTAATTGAATTAGAAGTAGAATAAATTATTTAAGTCCAAAAAGTTTGAAACATGGGCGAATAACGTCTCTGGCCTATTCAAAAACACATTAAGATTAAAATATGTCATTATGGTTTGATTTTGTTGCATAAGTGGCAGATTTTTTTAGGTTTAATTTTATATTATTTTGTTTCTTGATACAGTTTTATCTAAATTCTCGTTTTCTCGTCAAAATGTCTAATCCGAACGAAAACACTTGCCCTTACATATGTCCAACATATCAGAACAAAAGGGAGGCGCCCCAATACCTGAAAGCGGGTCAGCAACGCGCTGACTTCCCTAAAGCCTCCCCTTACGTTCCTGGCTTTATAGTACCGCCAGAAAAGAAGTATTACCCGCCGGACGCGCCGCCGATGTACCTTCCTCAGCCCACGGATGGCACCAGTGGCGATATGCTCTTCATGGGCCCCATCGGGCCGTGGGCGGCTGGCCACGTGGACTGGACGCCTCAAGCCGGCATCACAGGCGTCAGACCTGTCGTCGACAAGTATTCCATCACTCGATACTCGACCGGCGACTGGAGAATTAATAACCAATATACTTTAACCCCAAGAGCGACCGACAAAGCTAAAGCATTAGAAACATCCATTAAAAGTGATCTGCAAAAGGCTTTCCAAGCTATGGATAATAAGCAGGCTGACACCAACAAACAGCTGAAAGAAAGAGTTAAAACTTTGGCGGATCGGAAAAAAAAAGCTGAAGCCACAGTTAAAGCTATGAGTAAAGAAGTTAGGGATTTAGATCAATATAGAGCTAAACTAAAGGGTGCTTGTAGAATATTGATGTTGCCTGAATCAATTTCGAGAGAATGTTTGGAACTACGCACATTCCGATACGAACCGGATTTGGTGCGGGACGATGCTGAACAAGAACTAATAAACGAAGTGGCCATCGTCGGTGAAATAAGACGAAAGTTTCAGGAGACCCTGGCGAGGGTCGAGATACAGATGGAAAATAACAAAGCTGCCAAAGCGTTCATTGAACTTGACTGGGGCGACAAGATGACAACGTTAAAGCAAGATAGCATAAATTTGCATTTGTCACCCGAATCTAATCTGATACTCCATCACCCAGGTGTGATTCGCTGGCCCGAAAACACAACCACTTTGGAGTTTTGGGAACACTTTTGCTCGGAAAGTATCAGGAACTGTGAAGAAGTTAGAGAACAGTCTGCGAAATTGCGAGGGGAATTGATGAATATTATTTTGAAAGGTTCACAGGATATGAAAATACAAGCTGATAGAACTAATTTTGCGCTAGCTGAAACTGTCGCTACTACAGAAGCGTTATGTGCGAAGTTAGAAGAAACCTTGCATGACAATTTGCAAACTATCGCTAATGTAGAAAAACTTATCGATTTTCTAAAGGATTCGTTGAGGCAAGTAGACGAACGGGACAAACTGTCGAACACGAGGTTGAAAAGCAGGAATTACGCCCGGCCCAATGTAGAGAACTGTCGAGATGAGGCGCAGTATGCCTTGATGGGAGAAGCTAAGTTCATCAAAGAGACAGCGGAGTCCCTGACCGGCAAGATGAGGGAGGCGGAGGGGGTGCGGGCGGAGCTGATGAAGTATAGAGGCGAATTGGAGAAGGACATCGCGTGTAAAAGAAAAAGTCTAAATATCGACCAGGACAGAATTGCTAGGGTACGAGCACATCTGCCTACGCCTGAGGAATTTGCAAATGCTTGAATATCAACATTTTTAAATGGAATCAAAATTAAAATTTTCTTTTCGAATCAGCGTATTTTGATTTTTAAACAACCTATTAGAAACATTTGTTTAATAAGAACAGTGCACGTAAAGAGAAAAGGGTTCACCCTTGTTTGGTATTTAAACAACTTTTGATGTAATGTTACTAATTCGAACAACGTTTAAGAAAATAATCAATTTGTATAATATCGATTTACATAATTTTCATTTCATCGAATATTTATTTGCGATAACAACATTTGCGCTATTGATCAAAAGGTATAATGTTCATTAGATGTAATGTTCAGGTGGTAAACCCAGACCCCCCCCTAAACCCTAACCCTAGACGGTCGACGTCAGGGGCACCCCGAGGTTCGGTCAGTTAGGTTCCTTTAAACCCTGCAGACAGAAATAGGAGCCCCGCAGCGGGGCTCCGTCGACCTGCTGACGGGAACGCTAACCCTAGACGGTCGGTTAAAACATTAGTTTAAATAAAATTAGTGCATTTGAAAATTCGGTCAAATGACATTATTTAAAAGAAATAAATATGCTAAATAAAAATCTACCAATTAATTATTCGGTCAAATGAATAATTATACGAAATGACTTTATTGTAACTAAAATTAGCCGGAGCGATTTTTGAAAAAACGTTGTTATACCAAACAAGGGTGAACCAGAGAAAAGGTATAGATAGAGTCGAACGGCATGAAATAAAATTTGGTCACTTTCACTACTTTTGATGAATAACACACGACCAAAAAATTAAGTACATATGCCAATTATTTTTTTGAAAAAAGACCTAACGTTTCCGAAGAAAGTTTTCCGGTATCTCTAAAGCGCAGTCCACACCGGCGGGCATCGTTTCACCTCTTTTTGATACTTAGGTTTACACCGCGAGCTACCGAGCTAAGCTACGTCAGCGATACAAACGATGCGAACGAAATATCCGACTATGCCAGCGATGATATTCGTTCACATCGCTCTCGTGTCCAAGTGCGACACGGAACACTCCCCTCGCTCTCCCGTCCGTACGTAGTTTTCGGTGTGAACCACGTGTGAACCCACATAGTCATATCTTCGCGTAGTTTATATAGTTTCCATCGCCTCGCTTCACCCGCCAGCTCGCTCGCTCGCTAGCTGACGGTATTGCCTGCGCTTTATGCATTCGGTTTCCACTGTTGCCCAACTTAAAAGAATCTTTGTAAAAACAAGAAACGCTGATTATTTCATGTGCCTTACGCCCTCATTATGTAACAAAATTTTCAGGTTTATTACGCTCTTCAACACATCTTCCTGCCGTCTATGTTTGCATTGTGTCTTTGTGTTTGACAATTCTAGTACATCCGTGTCTGTTGCCGTACACTTCTTCATATTATGCTTTCTTGTTTGTAACAGCCATGCAAAATACGATCCAGTTGCTCCCTTTAACTTTACGAGAATTCATTGATGAATTCGCACCTTTTAAGCATTTTTCGTTAGATGGCAATCTAGATGATGTGAGCCCATGGATCAAGTGACCACTATTAACGACGCGGAATAGGCGAAAAACACTTCATTCAGTTCGGACGACGCGACTGTACACCGCGGCGGACTGTTTGCTTTCCTTGCATCGACATAAAGCTGTTTTTGTCAGGAGTGACAACACTTCGGAAGTGTAGTCAATCCTTCGTCGGCTTCATCGGATGATAAGTGTGCCAAGTGTCTACGATAGAACTTTGCACCACACAGTCCTTGCGACACCGGAGGACAAAGCCTCCACCATGCATTATAACAACTGTAGTAAAATTCCCATAAACTGATTCTGTTAAAATATTTGCGGTTGAGCCACACCGACCCAGTTCAATGAGAAAATGATGTAACGTCCATCATTCGACAAACGTGGGTTCTCAAAGATTCTGCAACGTTACCATTACGTCGGTCATCTTAGTTATCTTGCTAATGTTTATTAAGTGAAGATTTTATAACAAGTTGTTGTGTGTCCCACCTCCCGAAGCTATGTGGGGACGGGTAGATACTAATCTACCCACGTTATTTTCTAGGGGTTTTACAAACGGCTCTTTAACAGAGCACAATCTGTAAGTAACTAAGGTTAGCCCAAAAAAAAAGATAAAAGATTATAAATTACTGGCTGTTGCCGGCGACCTTCAACCGCGTATAATTATTATAAAAATATTACTTTCCCTATTTGAATCGGAATTTGTTAACAATTTACAGGTTTTTATTTTTCTTGCACGGATCTACCAGTAAACGTTCCGTCAAAATCGATCCAGCCGTCTCGGAGATCAGCCGGAACAAACAGACATACAAAAATATAAAAAAAAGTTTTTTTTTGTTATACGTACCGTATATACTTATGTACTTTCATATGCATTCAGTAAAAAACTGGTATTTTGAAAAAACAAACAGGCACTTAAATTATATTTATTTGTATAGATTTATTGTTGAAAAGCAACAATTTTAACTCCCGACGCAAAAAGAGGGTTGTTATAAGTTTGTCCTTAATGTGTGTGTGTGTCTGTCTCTGGCACCGTAGCTCTTAAACGAGTGGACCGATTTGGATGCAGTTTTTTTATTTGAAAGCTATTTTCTTGGCAATGGTTCTTAGATACGTTTTATCAAAATCGTTCAGCCATTTACTAAATAAGGAGGATGAAAGTGGTGATGAATAATAGAAATTATTTTCAGATATACCCAAGTGGGGTATCAAATGAAAAGGCATGATGTGTATATTACAATTAGATATGTTTTATCAAAACCGGCTCAGCCATTTTATTGACTTTTCAAATGTTTGTTCGCTTTTCTATGTTGCGATGGGGTTTTTAAATTTGATTTTTTTATAGTTGAAGAATTCCACGCAAATTCTTGTCATATGTTCATTTTTCACTGCATAACATTCTGCGATTTCAAATACGTTATTGCATTCTCGCCGAGAATGTGTAGCGTCGCTAACAGTTGCATGTTAGATTACATTAGAAAGTATACGATTTTAATTCTCGTAATTAAGTTCGTCTGATTGTCAGTCATCAGGAGTGCTTCGGTTCTCACAGGTTAATAGGAGATAGCAAGATCATGCCATCTCGCTCAGTACTGATGATCTGCGAGATTCCTATTGCGTGAGGTTAAGTTTAGTATAAGAACACCCTTGATCGTTTGAAGATGGTTCTTACTCAATTTGTTTTATCTTACTAATATTATAAATGCGAAAGTTTTTGAGGCTGGATGGATGGATGGATACTTGTTACTCTTTGACGCAAAATATACTGAACGGATTTGGATGAAATTTAGCACACAGATAGTTTATAACCTGGATTAACACATAGGATACTTTTTATCACGGTAGTATGATCCCTTGGGGCAATTATCGAACTCCACGCGGGCGAAGCTAGTAGCTCTATAAGCTCTATAAGATTATTTCTTGCGTTCCCTTAATTTGATATTCGTAAATATGTTATTTTGTGAGCGCTTTAAATTGTCATGGTCCCATGAATGGAGAAAGATTGGTTAACTTGTTCAAAAATTGCCAAGGTTGAAATCTCTAGATATGTGTAAATTCGATAGCGAGTAAGGTCGGTCATTGAGATATACAGTTACTATCTAACAATTACAGTAAACGCCAACTTAGTCTGCGATTGACGTCGTGTCACGCGATGTAACGCGCGCGGCACGTAAACGCGTGTTGTCACGTAATTTAGAGAAGACGCGCTCAATTGAGTCAAATGTATGATTTACGAGATGATGTGGAAGAAACAGACTAGAGACAAGATCTTTTGATACTTTACTTACCACTCGTTGAGGCTCTCGTGGACGTTTTATTGAGAAGTCTCGTATCAGCTAACAAACCTGAAGAATAAGAACATCATTCTCGTGCCTTTATACCAATTTATTTTGGGTCGGCGCAGCATGTCTTTGTCTTCCATACTCCTCTATTTGTCCGGCATCTCAGTCTCAGGTATAATTATCATCTTTCACACAATCCATCCATCCATTCTTTGAGAAACACAAAAGCAACAATAACAATAAACAACAATTTAACTTAAAAACAATACTTCGTGTTGGTAAAAATGTTGATCCTAATGATTGGTTAACGCAGTACGTGCCAGCGTTGGCGATGACTAAGCTATTGGATCATCATTCTTTTATCGAATTTATAATTAATAAAACTTGTTTTCTTAAAGGTTAGTACCTATGTTAGGACTTAGGACATACTCAACAACTTGAAATATGAAAGAAATAAAGAAAAAAAAAATATTTATTTGTCGCAGGGACATGACGTGCATACAAAGTAACAATAATCATACCCTGTTCCCGTTACCGGTGGGCTATAATTTTTTTCCTTTTTTAATTTTTTTTTTTTTTTCCTATGGTATATTTAAAAAAGTAAATGATTTATGAAAATATAAATAAAGGAAAATCGTACAATAACTTAACAGTAATCATACAACGCATACCAAATATTATAAATACAAAAGGACAATGCATAAGGTCATGCTATCTTATGTATAAATTCGTCGATTTTAAATAAAAGTCTGGTGGTACAGACATACTAAATGCTGAAGACGGAGAAAAAGGTGCTGAGGCGCATCTAGGGAGGGGTTGAGGTGATGTTATTCACAGTTAACAAAGAAAAACTTCAGAAAAAGCATAACTTATTAGAATTCCTAGAAATAGGAGATCATAAATCATAAATCCTATTTATTTCTGTAAATTGGTTTACAAAACTCTTTTACATGTCACAACATGTTGTTTTACAACTAGATCGGGCCGGTGTTTCATACCTGACTACTCTGAGAAGAAACATCCGAAACAAACTCACGAGGTCACAGTCTTTTTTAAAGTCCAGACATTGCTCAAGTCATATGAGGACTATGTAGATTAATGTCCGAGATGGTCTTTTGAAGAAATAACCACACAGATTTGAGTGGACCTGTCCAGACAGTGCAAGCATTTGTCAGATCAAGAGAATACTTCAGAGCAAGCGTGTCACAAAGATTTTAATTTCAGACTATTTCACAGTTTCCAAGCAGTTATTTAGTAACATTAGTGCATATTTCTGTAAAAGAATCTTCGTCTTTCATTTAAATTCCCTCAGCATGAGTCACAGCTACACCGCGACGCGTCGGATTGGCTAGCGGTTTTCCTCATTTAGCCAAAGACATGCACGCATCTGAATGTAAACATCTCCGTTTTGTGTGCATCTGTGTCTTCACGCGCATTTCACCTAACGGGGTGACTAGCAGACTAGGCAATGTGACATTAAGTGCGTTGGCCGGACTTGGCCCTGATGGCTACTTCGGTGGACTACATGCCTTCTTGCTGAGTAACTAACTGAGCCTATTGTACTGTATCGGAAACTGGCACAGGTCTTGCGCCATGCTTACACTAAATTCCAAATGCATTACCAAATAATAATGTCAATAACATGACGTGAATTGTCTTTTTGTAATTTCAAAATTACAGATTTTTACTGAATGCACATGCAAGTAGTAGTAGTAGTAGGTTTTAAAATTTTTACCTGACTGTGTGCCTGTTTGTTAACCGGCTAATCTCCGAAACGGCTAGAACGATTTGAACGGGACTTTTAGTGGCAGACAGCTGATGTTATAAGGAGTAACTTAGGAAACTTTTGTTTTGGAAAAAAGATTACCGTTGAGTGCAAAAAATAAAATCCTCGAAATTGTTAGCAAAATTCGATTCATATAAGGAAGTAATATTTTTATTTTTATAATAATTTTACGCGGACAAAGGTCGCGGGGCACAGCTAGGTGTTTATATACCTGGTACCCGCCAGTTTCACCTTTGTCATTCAGAATCTTGACTAGACTCGGACTTGATTTTCCATTTGTAGGTATGTATAGTCGCCAGCTCATCAAGTTACCACAAACTGTCAAATTTCTCCAAATGATTTTAAACCGTAAAATGTTGACGGTTAAGTTCAAAATCGAATGAGAAAATTTGTCAGTTTGTGGTATCTCGATGCGCTGGCGACTGTACAGTGCGAAAGCATGAAATATTTCGAGGAAGATTATTTCGGCTACCTTCAACTGTTTCTACCGTTACAATTCCAAGCATATCCGGTGCAAATACCTCAACTATCAAATTGGTAGTAACCTTCGCCGAAATACTTTACCAACTACAAAAAGACGCGCTTTATGTAATAACACTCAAAACGAAACGAGGAAGTTTGAAGTAACCGCAAGTATATAAAGTTAAGTCTGTACATAATGTCACTCATGCATGCTCAGTAATTGCCGATAGTTCCGGAGTAGCAGTAAATCGCAGTAAAGTAAAACAAATCAATCATGTTTGCTAGCAACATTGCACATGATTGATTTGGAATCAATCATCTTTTATGAAGACTTTGAAACACGTCATGATATCAACAAGGAAGGAATTTTGTAAGATGCCACGGATAATGTAAACTGATGACCCAGTGTTATGTAAAGATATTAAAATTGATGCAGAAAATCTAGATTTTAAACATTCACTGATTAAAATATTGGAAATCAAGCACAGCTACATGTTATGAGATCAAATCCAAATGAATTGATCCAGTTTTATAAGATTTTAAACTATCATGGTCACTAATATTATTATTTAGACTAGAAACGGTATATTTACCATGTTTACTGTTTTTGTTGATCCACTTTTGGTCGCGTTTTCTTGACAACATTTAAACATAGAGAGAAACTGAGATTTTCTAAGTGAAAACAATAGATTTACTCGAAGTGAATGATCGGTCTACTTAGGTCTGAGTACCCTTCTACCGTAGCCTTTTACCAAGAATACATTCTTTGTTTCGAAATTGAAAAATTAGTAAAGTCATATCTTTTACTGTCTTCAAACATTTCTCTTAAGTTTTCACTTTACTTGCTTAGACTACTCTCGGTAACTAACTAAGACTCATTTGCTTAATGAAGCTTTGGTAGACCAATGCTTCATTAAGTTTGAAGTCAGTAAAAGATATGACTGAACTAATTTTACCAAAGCTTCATTAAGTAAATGACTCTAAGTTAGTTACCGAGAGTAGTCTAAGCAAGTAAAGTGACCGCAAATCGATAACATCGAAAGTGGACTAGAAAGCAGGTAGCTAACTAACCACTCGCTCATTTATAAGCACTATGAGCTTGCTAAGTTATAGGCGATCTCGCTACTTCGGCCGGCCATAGGCGACTATTATTATTTGTTATATTGACCCCAACCCTCCTATTCTTTCTAAGATGACTACTATTCCACAGTTTATTTTCCATTTAATTTTGTGCGATTTCGACCACCCCTATCTTCACACTAGATAGCCGGAAGTCTAAATATGTCAACAGCAATCAACGAAATCTGAACACATCAAATCAGAATTTCGGCATTAATCATGCAACATTTGTTCAATGAAATTTCTCTTCAATTATGACGGAAGCATACAATTTATCTTACGTATTTTATCTTCAGTGACATAAACGGCTTTCAGTATCTTCCCGTCACTATAGTCAGTCTAGTTGGAAAGCGATGATAATTTGTCACCGCTCTCCACGGCATAACTACCAACATTAACTGTGCAAGCTGTTATTAAAGTTTCTCCGGTACATGAGGTGGGTAGTTTTATAATAAAGCGACTTTATGAGAGGTAATCAACAATGTAATACCTACCTATATACATACTTGTAAAGTTGCCATAATCTTTAGAAAAGTAGAAATCTGAAACTTAAAAGTTATCGTTTGTATGCTAAAACACTTTGTTGTGTTTGGCCCGAATGCAACTTCAAAATATCAAGATGGTTGCAGTCCTAGATAAAGTAGCGTTTCTTTGTCTTGTGCAGATGTAGTAATCACCAATCGTTTGGCCAAGCATGGTGGATTAGGGCAAACCGACTTCTTAATCACCATCATCTGGCCAGGTTAGATGGACATAGGAGCTGAGAAGCCGGTAGGAATAGATTCAATGCGGCGATAAAAGCAGAGTACACGGTCTTGACCATTCTGCTCTTAACTTAATTTGTTTGGGGGTCGAAGCAGTATGTTTTCTTCCATAGTTCTTTAGTACTCATCATCTCAATAGTCACCTCCCTCCATTAAAGCCATATCATCTTTCACACAGTCCATTCATGGGTGTTGCAAGGGTTATGGGAAGGTCCACCCATGGTCGTCCCCTATTTTTAAAAGCGGGTGTTATGACGCAACTTAGGAAAGGCCTACTAGCTCGAGCACTCACGATATGCTGAATTAATTGAATGACCACAATAACCATTAACTCGGTCATAAAGAGAATTTTATCGTATGTTTTTGCTCATCTAATAAGTCAGAGAGTGCCTGAGTTGACTTAATAGTCAATAATGATCTCAATTTGTTGTAACAGTTCTGTTGTATTACACAATCCATTACGTATTTAAGTTGTAACGGCCCGGCAACGCTCACTCACCTTTGCACTTTTGGTTTTATTTTTATAGTTTGCACCGGTGAAGGCGTTCCGTCCACTTACAATAGCGCTCGAAAGTAGTGACTTGCAGTAATGGCTGGATATCTAGCTTATTACCTAGATTAAACGAGTGTGTGCTAAAAGAGCAATGATTTGGTAATGTTTTTGGTGAAGAAGTCATTTTCAAGTCTACGTGTGAAATTGGTTACCTACTTTACTTACTAGACTTGTTTTCGTCATCGTTGCTACTTAATATTTTTTCTTTGTTAGTTTGGTATTTTCTTTGCTATTGTTTTTGAGGTTACATGAGTTGCTAATGGGTTCCTTTTGAGACCCATACCATTATCGCTAGTAACTTCTGCCATTCTAACTTATTAAAAGTTATTATTATTCCGTAATTATACATAAGTCTTTGCACATGAATCGCCTCGTTGGTCTAGTGGTCGGAATCGCGACCAGTGGCGAAGGTTCCATACAACTCGATTCCTACCGGCTTACCTTTGAAAATGGCACAGTCAGTATTCTGTAGAAAAATAATATAATCACATTCATGATATGTACTCCGGCTTACCTCTTACAAAAATTGACCCTTCGCTACTGATCGCAACTCCAGAGCATGAGGTCCTTGGTTCGATTCCCGGGTTGGGCAAATTGTAATTGGCTTTTCCAACAGGAATTTCTCAGTAGCAGACACAGAGTCTGGATTTGTGCCCGGTTGATGGCAATAGGCTCGCCTCCTATTACATGGGACTTAAACGTAACTGGCGAAATGTGGGTGTACCATTAGGTACACCTCTGCGTAACCCATAGGGGATTACAGGCGTGATGTTAAGTTATGTGTTGTGTCAATGAAATATTAATTGCCTGATTACTTCATCAGTTTTCTTTTCTTCATCGAAAATTAATAAAAACCAAACACATTTTTATATTTTTATAGCTAATTAGTAATTAGGCACTATCCTGACCTTTGTTAACATTATGTCAGTCTCAAGCGTTACATGCTCATAATGTGATAATAGTTGCGAAAGCGTTACACATGCGTCTAGATGGCTGGACACTTTAATTACTGCTGTTGATGTTAATGTTATTAGTAGTAGCTGTTGATTGCGTCATGCTTGAGGGATCGCTGTGAGAAACACTGGCTGGTACGACGACTGATGTATGCGCCGATGTGTCGTGCGACTCGCGGCTTGGTAAAAGATAAATATGGTCTTTGTTTATAGCAGTACTTGTAAAGGATCTCATGGTACGTGGCCAAATGTAGAACAAAAGCCGCCATTTTGTTTTCTCAATAAATCACATTTGCAGGATTCGGCGAATCACTTCGGTGTGGGAAAGAGATGGAGGATATACAGGATGTCTAGCTCCATCTCTTCCACACACTGAAACGGCCGCTGAATCCCGCAAATGTGCCCCTAGCATAATTCAAGTCTTATTTCTCAGTATATTCTATTCGTTCCATATGCGTGATCATTGTTAGTGACAGTCGCCATCACATCAAGTTACCACAAACTGTCAAATTTCTCCAAATGATTTTAAACCATAAACTGTTATGGTTAAGTTCAAAATCGAATGAGAAAATTTGTCAGTTTGTAGGTTACTACAAATGTACCAATAAAAAAATATCCAATATTCTATTACAAACTATGTATTGCTTGAAATGACTAGCAGTTTCAGTTTCCTCAATATTTTTTTTAACTCACGACTATGCACAGCGTCACGTCTGAGAACGTGGGATGTCAGAATGTCACTGGCACGGAGTCAAGTTGTAAAACTATCTCGAATATTGAACACAATTTTGCTGTAATTTTTATGTACTTACGAATTCTGAAAGGTTTTAAAATCCAAAAACGCAAACAAAAAATCCAAGCTGACCAATATTACGAAAGCGTAATCAACACGATTAGACATCCAATATTATCACCGCTCAGCTTCAATTTCCCGCGTTTCCCTTTACCAGTGACAGCTAAGAGCACAGATTAAAAATCTTAATCGTCATCGAAAGTCAAGAGGCACCGGCGCGCGGCGCGTTCGGCCGGTTCACGCTCCGTTGAGTGTGAACGCAGCCTTAGTTTCACACTGGCCTAATGAAGGGAAACTGAATGACAAGCATCTGCTAACTCGCACGTAACGGAAAGACTACTGCGTAACGGAACCGGAACGCTTTTCTTCTTTAATTTCGATTATGTTGTTGCCACGCCTGAAGTTAATTGGATGATGTTGCAATGTTGGTAGCAGTGGAAGTTGTGCACGGATTGTGTTTTTGCGGTTACGGGATCTTTTGTAAACGGTGTAATAAATATTTATGTGACTGAACATTAATATTTAGCAGAAGGTTTAGAAATATTTCAGGGGAATACATAAAAGAAACTAAAATTGTTGGAAATTAAAAACGATTGTTGCTTCCTCGGGTCATAATCCACGTTTATATGAATGACCCTTTCAGACCAAAAAGGCCAAAACAAAGCCACGACCCCCGTACTATCCGATACATCCATCAGCACAATGCTTTGAGTGCTTTCCATCGAGACCTACCGTAAAACGTGATTTTTCAACCCAAAACAAAAGTCGATTTCCAGAAATAATTTTTGCGTAAAGTTACTTAGTTTGATATACAGAATGCTTGGTTGACGGCTATGTGAGGGGTCTGTTTACACCCTGTATGTAATTGCTTACCTACACATTCGGAATTCACTAAAACAATACAACTTGACTCTCTATTCCAACGCATTAAATGCATGGAAAGCTAAGCAACTTGAATTTCCACACCTTTGCATATCTTGATGTTCATGCACTTATGGACTTACCTACTTGTACATAACAACAGTTTACATACGCAAGTGAAACTGATATCGCGATATTGCTTAACATGGAGGCGATTGCGGGCTGTCAATGTACCTAGGTACCGTAAACTTTCATTCTTGGAAACTTCGCTAAATGTGACATGTTAATGATTTGCACGATCCTTGCCTTGAACGATGGTTTATACATCCTTAATCAGTCTACCAGTGTTCCAACAGCTGGGACACACAGACCACGTCTTGGGAGGTCAGGGGTCACTGCCGGCTGGTGGATGTCATAGTGTCTTCGAATTTTTGGTCGTAGGACATGTTTTCCATCACAGTTTTGAGAGCACTAGTGATGAAGTAAATACCTAATTAAAACAAAACAAAGTGCATGGTCTTATATAATTTTAGTGATAGGTATATTTAAGCCAAGTCAGTCGGCATAAAAACTCTGACACCCCCGAAGAATCGACAAAATGACAGATTGTGCCTACACAATGACAGATTTCTTTGCACTAGCTGTAATTTTGTCGATTCTTCTGTCAAAGAAATCCTTGTCTACGGTGGTCATGCTACCGGGGCAGGTGAGGCACTAACCACACGATAAAGAAAGAAAGAAAGAAAGAAAGAAAGAAGGCTTTAACATAGAAATCTTTAATGTACAGACGCCGGCACATCAAGCTACCCGAAACTGTCAAATTTTCAAAATCAACCTTGAACTTAATACTTTAGTGATAAAGTTGAAAATCTATTAAAGAAATTTGACAGATTATAGTAGCTTGATATGCTAGTCTGTACCTACACACAGTCGTCGTCATCATGACGGAATTTCTCCTTCACTCGCGTACGTTTAGTAACAAACCTACCAATCACAAACACCCAAAGAATTCAATTTCAACAAGCCAATTAGTTCTCAAATTCTTCAGTCGGCTCTCGTTGCAGCATGGGAAGTAGCGGCACCTGCCTGCCTTGAACAAAACAATACAAATAACGTACCCAATACAACACAATGTAAGGTACTCTCCGCCTGCAGTTCCCACCGCTGCCGGTCGGTTTCCGTTGCCATTCGATCCGCTTACTTTGCGGCTCTCGTTACAATTACACCTGTTATGAGAGCTGAATGAAGAAAACAACTGATTCTTTTTTGTGGTCGTGGGAAATAAGTGAATTTTGATCTTCTTTGCTTGCATCAGCATCAACTGTATCAGAATGCAAAAGTAAATCTGTCCGTTTGTTACCTTTGCTGTTTGATTTTGTTTGGCATACAGGTAGACCATGACCTGCATTTGGACATAGTATACTTTTTATCCCAGAGTTATGTTCCCGTGGGATAATTTCCGACCTTCACGTGGACTAGTAGCTAATATGAAAATCAATGCCTTTGTGTCCTCTGCTGGGGTTCAAACCGCGTGTCTCTGAAAGTCATATGTGTTCGTAAGATTTTACCACCAACCAAACAACCATCATTAACTTGCACGGAAGTAGGCGTTTCCTAAAGTTAGTGCATCACATAATTTAGGATTAGGAAACCACTTAGTTTTAAGTGAATTTTCGCAACGGTCGCTGTTTGGCCGTAATGACTAGGTAGTCAGATAGGTAGCGGCTATGACTATTATCATTAAACTTCGATCTTTAATTGCCATAGTCTTTCAAGTGTCTGACAAGACAAATTGTAAAAAAGCAAATAGCCAAAGAACCTTTTCTTAACTTACTAAGTCGACAAAGAAATCTTTCCTATAGATATAGTCTTTATATCTCGGCGTAAAATTAATACGTTTAATTTGATTGAACTCCAATTTTAGCAAAGTCTTTCAAGTGTCTGGCAGGGCTATAGGCAACGGCAACGAATTGTCAAAGAACTAACATTTTCTCATCTTTAATGTCCACTTCTTACCTACTAAGTCCACAGAAGATTATTTTCCTGTAGATATATGCTTTATATCTTGGCCTATAATAAACGTTTGATGTTTCTGTTTCCAGCGCTGAGCATGGTGGCCGGAGTCGCAGTGTACCCCGCAGGATGGAGCGAGACCGCCGTGCAAGAGACGTGCGGACCTACTGCAGATCAGTACAACATAGGTAAGGCACTTAGTATTCTACTACAACTAGATAAGTTTTGGTTTCCAGACAAAACAGATACAGCCAGCTTAAAATCTGTAATGTAAGAAAGTATGCGTTACTTACTGGCGCATTAGCCTACCTAAAGTAACTACGATTCTGGGTTAGATACTGCAAGGCATTTTTAAGACTGTGAGACCTAGGAGTATCTTCCTAAAATAGCACGAAAAATAAAAGAGTGTATCTATTGATGCAGTACAATGTGGAAGGGAGACCGACGCTAAAACGGTTACCACGTATCAGTAAATCATTCTGAACCCGACACAGCTGATTCCTACAAAAGTGGAACCTACACGGTCAAAATGTACGGAACAGCTGATTTTTTAAAAGTTACTAATGAAAAATTTCTATGTGTGCTCAGAATGATGTACTGAATACGTGGTAATCGTTTTCTCGTCGGTGTATTCCACCACCCCGTATAGTTTTTAAAATAGTTTTAGAATTTCAATCTACGTCTAATAAGACCCAAATTGGCTCAAACTAAATATTCTATTTAGTTTCTAATACGAGTATATTATAGTCGCATTTCAAAACAATGTAATCTTACAAAACGTTTGGAAGAAACCTTGAGTTTGAAACATTGTTACACTACGTTCTCACTACAGATTTTCATCAAATCTTAAATGTTTCGAATTGCAATGCATGAATTTCGTCAGTATGGTCTAAAATGCAACTGCATCTTTTCAATATTGACACGATATGACTTGATATATTTCTGCAAAATCGTCTAAACTGAAGTTAATAGACACGTAGGCTCATCACAGTTACATAAACATTGCAATACGTATATATCATTGCCATTTTATATATTGGAACGAGTCTATAAAGTCAGAAGATGAATGTGATAGTAACCGACCTTCGTCTGTGATCCTATCAAATTGAATTTAACTGTTTTGCAGAACGGTTGGTTCAGACTATAAAGTGTTCTTAAATATTGATAGTCAGCCTTGATGCTTTTAATTAAATATCAATTTAATGGTGTTGCCCTTTTGAAGCCTAATTACTTATTAATGTTCTTGGTGATCTAGATAAAAATGTTGTTATAAAGCTTGCGTAACATCTAAATGCCACTGAACATTAGTTCTGTTTTTACATCGAAACAAAACAAGCCTGTCGTTGTGCGTTTCATTCAAGGAATTACTTACTAAACCTTTGTGACGAGAACTACCACAATGTAGAACCTAGACTATGTGTTACTACTGTATAAAGGGTACTATGTAAATAGACCCTTAACGAAGCCGAAAAACACTTGTTCTCCCGGTCTCTGCGATATATTTTTGTTCTAGACCATACCTGGGAACCTTCTAGTTACGGAGATATTGGGGCTCAAAGTTCCTAATTTTTCACATTTTTTTTAATACATGTTTTTAATAAAATATTTTTACTTTAAACACCTCCACGACCCCCGTACTATTCAATCCACCCATCAGCACAATGCTTTGAGTGCTTTCCATCGAGTCCTACCATAAAATGTGATTTTTCACCAAAAAAAAAAGTCGTTTCCCAACAATAATTTTTGCGTAAAGTTACTCAGTTTGATGTACAGAATGCTTGGTTGACGGCTTCGTGAAGGGTCTGTTTACACCCTGTATAGAATGATTTATTTGACAAAGGATTTCGGGTCCGCAAGGGTCGATCGAATAAAAAATCAAAATGTAGAAATCTTTTCTCGTAAAGGATGCACCAAAACACTCATGTTACTGTATAGACTAGCAAGAGCAAGTTGATAACGTTAGATTGTTAGTAGCACCAACAATATAAATCAACAGAACTACATATTTGGCGTACATAGCATTGGCATATTCAGCCTGTAATGTTCTTACTACTGGGACACAGGTCTCCTCTCTATGAGAGGGCGAGGGCTACTGGGCAACAATCCCGGAGCAACAAGGCCCGGATTGGTCGACGTCACATTTCTTAGAACATCCCGGTTTCCTCACGATGTTTTACTTCACCATTGAAATATTTAAACTTACGTCACGTTCTTTCTCCTCCTCAGGTCGATGTCACATCCGCTGGGCGTACCTGCTGGCTGTGATAGGGTGCCTCGATGGCATCGTGTTGTCTGCGCTGGCATTCATCCTGGCGACGCGGCATGTGAGGCTGCAGCCCGACAGCGGGTATCCGCCGCCCTCACTTTACAAAGGTAATGCATTTTTGGAAGTCAGACCAGAAAGTTCTAGAATGAGAATTGCGTGGCTGGACCCCAGACCTGGTTAAGGGATTCGGCAGTATAAGTTTCCTGCATAAGGACACTTTCTCCAGGGTCTTGTTTAATGACGCGATGTTCCCCTGACAAGCTAGTGCCTCAAAATTTAAAACGTCGAGGGTCCTATTCTGTCATATTCCATAGTTAAGTCCATATTTATGAATCGGTGTAGTGATTGCAGCAGCATATTTTGATTTCCTTGATAGTCACTTATCACCTATAATTGCAAAAAGTAATTGCTTACATAAGATATCCCACGCGCTGTAAAGCAACATTATCTTTGAACCCAAACTAGTTTCGCTAGATCTCAGCTAGAAGGATAACGTCTTCAAAAGCTGACACAAACAAAGCCAGTCTCACACAAACACTACAATTACAATTGCGCAACAAACGCGATATTATCCGAGGTTCCAGCCTGATTGCCGCGGGCACGGTGCGACACGGTGTGACCGGCAGTGTGTGTCTGTGTGTTACTGTGCTACTAGGGATGTCACTGCTGGAAAACGAACAGCTGAGTTGTGTGTGCGTAATTGGTCTAGCAAGGAGGTTCTGCAACCCTCAGGTTGGATTAGGCTGTCTTGCGATGGAAACTAAAGTAACTAAAATGAATATAAGTTTCTTTATGAAATTAGGTAAACGTATTTTGTAATTTCCGCATCACAGTGTGCTGTCAAGTCATAAAATCATAACTACAAACATACGCTAAAGCTATGGGCCATAACACACCGTGCAGGAACTATTAAATGTTATGTTATTGCTTGACGAGATTTCCTTCATAATTAACGAAGTAATGATGCTTTTAACGGCTTCCTTCCTAATGAAGAAAGACCCACTAATAGGACATGTTTGTTAATGCATGTTTTCTATCGTAAACTATCCGTATTATTATTAATAATGCGCAAGTAACACTCGTCTATCTGTTATCATCACGCCTTATCGACCGTATGGATAGGTAAAGCATGACCTGTGTAAGAACAAGCAAAGGATATTGTATATGGTCTTTATTCCGTTTGTACGCTCTAATAGAATCATTTCGGACAAGCACGCGGGCGAAGCCGTCGGTAAATGCTAGCCCATAATATATTACCGAGCAGTAGAGAGGTCCAGGGACCACGAATACATAAGTTAGGTTTTCATTTTGGAAAAGCAATAAATCCACGCAAAACCATCAAAGAGGAAGGAAAAGTGGAGCCCACATGTGACCTACAGAATAGATACAAAAAGAGAGTTGAAGCATTGAGCAGAAAATAAAACAAAGAACCATTATAAGATTTTAAACTATCATGGTCACTAACATTATTATTTAGACTAGAAACGGGATATTTACCATGTTTACTGTTTCTATTGAGTTCCCGATATTTCGGCGCTGTTGCAAGCACCATGATCACGGATAAACTGAAGTTATTGCGGGTGGGTGTTCATGAGCAGACAAATCGGTCTACCCTCACAAAGCACACACAGCGCCGAAATATCGGGAACTCAATAGAAACAGTAAACATGGTAAATATCCCGTTTCTAGTCTAAATAATAAAGAACCATTGCTTGACCCAGCACTTCCCGTCAATAATGGTTGAATGTACTCTTGGAGAATGCAAACAACAAAGATTATGTAACTCACAAAAAAAGTTGAAATAACGCTTCGTAGATCAAAACATTGCGTGCGCGCACTACAACCCTAATTGGATCGCACGCACAATGTGAACGACAGTGAAAGTGCATGAATTTGGAGATATATCATTAAAATTGTAAACAATGGGAAAATCTACCAAGTAGGTACCGAAATTGTATGGGAACTGTAGCAGAGTGAAAGTGTTGCGTGTCTTTAGGTGAAATTGTAGTAATATGTAGATAGATGCCTTTGGTTATAATGGGTTTTGGTGAGTGGTCAAAAAAAGAAGCGATAGATGGACTATGTGAAACAAGATACGGCTAGAAAGGGTAAGACGTGAGATGATAACTAATAGAGAAGTATGGAGGAAGACATGCTGCCGCGACCTCAAATAAATTGGAATAGAGGCAGGATAATGATGATGGGTTCTGGTGAAACGTTCTAAAAAACTACGATCATCATTTGCCTAGCCTTTTTCCAACTATATTGGGGTCGGCTTCCAGTCTAACCGAAGGCAGGTGAATACCAGTATTTCACATGGAGCGACTGCCTATCTGACCTCCACAACTCAGTTAGTACTGGGTAATACGATACCCCTTGGTAAGACTTGTTGTTAGACTTTTTGGGCCACTGACTACCTAACGACTGTCAAAGATCTACAAATGACAGCCGGGACCAACGGCTTAACGTGCTTTCCGAGGCACGGAGCAAACTCGGTATGTAATGGGCGATCACCCATCCACAGACCAACCTAGGCAAGCACGGCTTAACCTAAAGATTGACCCGAGCGGCTGTTATTATTTAGCCACGAGCTCCTCTTCCTCTTAAAAACTACGATAAAACAAATATTAAGTTAGTAAGAAACAAGGTCTAAGATTTGTACGGACAGTACCTACTTGAAATGCAATGAAGCTCGGACTGACAAAGATGAATTAACACCCATTTGCACCAAAGCTGGCTGACCTGACACCTAACTAGTGCCATGCATACATATGATTGTAGGTACCTACTGTTAAATTTTCATCTCTCAGCTCTGGGCAGACGAGTGAAAATCCAGCAGTAGGTACTTATTTAGACATTACATTTTGGTGTCACCTGGTGACTGAAAACACTAATAATACTAACACTAAATACAGCACAGTAATCAAGAAATAGCTAGAAGAGCAAGCATTATTTTGCTTCCAACCAATAAGTAATGAAAATCAGTCCACATGGCAGTTGGCAGTGTCCACAAATCGTCGCATACCTGAGAGTATGTGTGTCGCATACGACGACAGAACCAATCTCATGAATATGCTATCACCTCCCGACACAGTTACCTCACGGGGACCGCGCAGTAGGTGGCTGACAGAATGTCCACTGCACACAGTCACAAGAAATAGACATTTACAAACTCGAATCTCTTTCGAACACGCTTGCGAAAACACATGCTTGCAATTTGCACAAAAGTATGCACAAGTGGCTTGAATGCCGGGTATGCGTTAGCAATTTCTGCATTTCTAACTGCTCAATATGTCAGTGACATGCAGTCTACTTTCCTCCTTTTGCGCTGGAATAAGCCTACTTACTAGCACAAACCTGGAGATGTCGGGTAGTGAGTAGATTTACCGATTACCTTCCACCATTTGTCCACCTAGTTTTGTCCCAACTCTGTTGAATTCAGTCTTTCCGTCTCACCGGATGCATCTGAATACCAGTATTTTAGAAGGACGGACTGTCTATCTGAAATCCAGAACCCACTTATTGGGAAGTCATACGATATCCTTAGGGTAAGACTGGTTGTCAGACATTCGTTCTACTGAATTTTGCATGTTACCTGTAACGACTGCCAATACTTGGTGACTAAAGGAAGTCATTTTAGTGAAACTGTAATTCCTTGCCTATGCTTACTATACTATTGTGCGTGTTAGTGTTTAGTAGATTGAACCTTCTGTCAAATTCTTGTTCATGAGGCTTGTTAGAGGGGCTTGCGGATCTTGTAAACTTATGTAGTAGGTAAATGTTATTGTGTCTTGAGTATCAACTATCAGTAGCTTAGCTAGGTACCTACCTAGGGTTGTTTGAACTTTGAAGTCAACGGTAGAATCTCATGTGAAGTAGGTACTTACTCAATAGTTGAAAACTATTTTAAATTTTCCATGGTTGTTTGAAAATGTAAGTTACGTAAATATACTCTTAGGTAGGTAGTTAAATAAGCGTGGGTTTAATTACGATGATTCTAATAATACAAGCTTATACAAATTATAATAATCAATGGAAATATACCTACAAAACAATCTGGTAAAATGTATGTTTTGTTGATTTGCATTATTTCATGGCCAACGGGTTTACCTACAGATAACTTTATGTTTGGGTAAATTATCCAGTTCGAAGACTTCACAGATTAATTTGATTAACAAACAATACAGTATTATTATTCATATTAATTTATAAACTAATAATCCCTTCTTACTACTACCTACATGAACCCTCCCATGTTTATGGAAATTGTAAACGTCATGGGGTTTAGTAACCAATCACAAAACCTTTCAAACTCGTCGTGACCAACTCGTATTACCAAATACGGCAGACAAACACTTTCTTTTGTACCGTTTGCGTATCAATTTACACAATGTGGCTGTTTCCTTGCAGGTGAAGTGAACAACGGGTACGTCACCGACGCGACATCTGTCTCCGGCTCGCGGAAGTCTCTCGCGCTACAACCCGTCCTGATCATGCACCCCCACGCTACCATGGACATGGACACCTACTCGCACTACTCCGGAAGAACAGCCCGATCGAAACATGGCATCTACGCCAACACTATGCATAATTACCAACTGTAATCTTGTAATAATGTAAACCTACGCACTTTTGGTCTTGATCTTACTAAGAAGTACAGCTATTCGCCACTAGATGGCGTTGTTTTAAATTATTTCTGAAAATACAAATTTTAGATGTAAGATTTCTGATTTTTAGATAATTTTGTAGGAGTGTAAATATCCCTAATGGTTTTGTACTTAAATATATTTTATAGAATATTTGTATAATAATTAAGGTTTCCCGTCCGTTAATAATGAACATAACTTCCTTAATTACTAAAATTCATGTTGAATAAGTAGATGCCGACTACTGTGCCTCGAAATATCATCGACTCGACAGACAACGACTTATGATAATGTGCCTTGTAGAAAGCGTAATGTAATGTTGTTATTATTTTGATAATTATATAAGTTTCTTAGATATTGTGTCGCACTTATTTTAACGAAACCTTCATCGGCTTTTCTACAGCAGCCTGTATTCATCGACTGTACGACGACGTCCATACTGAATACAATATAATCATAACATGTAGGAAATAAGCTTACAGATGACTTCTTCCATTTGGGTCATCAAGAGCCACTAGCAGTAGGGAACAATACTAGTATACATATACCCAAAGCAATGCGCACCCGGATGGCCAATCAGCCCTACTACCGACCTTTTGGTTGGTATGCAAGATATGTGCCTGAACATCAATCAAAAAGTTTTAACTCGCTTTAAACATAACTAATGCAAATGTTAATCAGCTGATAACTAGATAAGCTTTCTTCATTAAAAAATTACAAAAAGAACAACGGTCCTCTGCCTTTTGCCCATTACATTGAGTTCGGCTTTCAGTCTAACCGGATGCAACTGAATACTAGTATTTTACATGGAGCGACTGCCTCTCTGACCTCCACAACCCAGTAGCTGGGTATTCCCCTTGGTAAGACTGGCCTACTTTCAGGTTCTAACTACTTGTAACGACTGTCAGTGATCCACAAGTGACATACGGAACCAACGACGTAATCTGCTTTCCGAGGCACGGCGGAAAAAGAACAGGAGTCTCTAACAGTAAATAAATATCTTACTTCCGTTCTCATCTTCGTTCATTTTTATTGAGTCTCGATCTCCACGAAGTACTGTTCGCGATGCCGTGGTTCTCCATGCAGCTGTGCTGCATGGGAGCTAAGTCAGTAGCGTCATGGCGTACGTGTACATATTGTAGATACACAATAAAACAACTTAAATCCTCAACTACTGTTTATTTATTGAGTCTCCACACGGTGCTATGCGTGAAGCCGTGGTTCTCCATGCAGCTGTGCTCCGGCAGCCGGTACGTCGCTAGAAGTGTCATGGCGTGTCTGCGCCGCGCTGTCAGCCCGTGACGCCCGGGGTCGCCTATCAGCACCTGGAGCAGAATTGTAGCGAGTGTTATTGGGGACCAGTAGCTATACGTTGTAAGGAACTTGTGGGAACATGAAGCGTAAGGTCGTTTGTATACGCTAAGAAATTTCACCGTGTCTGCTGCAGATAGGACCAATTCATCAGGTACCTACACGACAAAAATTTTGTCGGATCTAGGCGTCTAGACCCGACAAAATTCTTGTCGGGTCTCGCGCAGACAAGATTTTTTTCTTGGTCAGCGCCGCAGCAGTGTGTATACAGTTCGTGTGTAGCAACGACACTAATTCTTGCATAGGCCCGGCGACTTTTCTTAGCGTGTATAAGCGGCCACATCTAATTTGAAATTATTAATGAAGTAGACTAGTGTTGGTGTAGTGGTCGCAATCGCGACTGCTCAGCATGAAGCCCTGGGTTCGATTCCAGGGTCGGGCAAATTGTTATTGTGTTTTTCCATCAGGAACTTCTTAGTAGCAGCCACGAATTTGTGCCCGGATGATGGCAATAGGCTCGTCCCCAATTACATGGGACTTCAACGTAACTGGCGAAATGTGGGTGTACTATTAGGTAGCTACACTTCTGCCTAACCCCTCGGGGATTGCAGGCGTGATGTTATGTTAACTAATATTAGTACCTACCTAGGTACCGAGTTTACGTCCACTAACACTAGATTGAAAATAGTGGACTATTGGATATTAAACACTCGGCTCTGCATCAAGAGTTGAAATTCCAACAGTTCAATCATGTTTCGGCGTTAATTTAGTAAGTATCAAGAATGTTTTTTATACAACTTTGAAGCGTAAGGAATTGATAGAATCTGAACTGTATTATTTGTATTTGATAGGATAGCAAAACTGAGATCATGTTTATTGCTTACAAGGTGCATGCGTCAGGATAGCATGGCTTTACAGTGCATAGACATTTAATCCCATTGAATGACTTTTTTAATAAAAACTCATTCAGTGGGATTAAATGAACAAAGAGAGTTGTATTGATGATTTTAATGATTATAACTTAGTAAAGCCATATTTGTTACGGTTGAGAATCATATTTTAATCAACTTACAACCTGACACTGACCTGCAAATTGCAAAAAAACGTAAAAAAATGTTTACTCTTTAAACTAACAGTAGCTGATCCTTACAACGCAACTAATAACAAACATGGAGAGGGCCAAAGTGATCCTACTTGGTCCTAGAAAGGAGAAAGTTAAAACAATAAGTACAGAAGTAAACGAAAACTCACCGTTTTTCCATCTTCGCTAAGTGTATATAGCCATTTAAACAACAGATTGGCAAATTCTTCATCATAAAACATATCACCAATCAGAATCGTATCAAATTCTGTACAGCGGTCTCCAATCATGTTTGTAGTACTAGTCTCAATCGTGACGTCATTCAGTTTGGCATTCATTTCTGTAGCGGTAACGGCAACTGTGAATGTGATCGGTAATTTTGACTCAGATGTCAAGCGGGGATGTAGCTCAGTGGTAGAGCGTTCGCTTTGCATGTGAAAGGCCCCGGGTTCGATCCCCGGCATCTCCAAGCTTTTTTGGTATTATTTTTATCATTCGATGAATTATCTTCTTTCCACTTATAATGCACATATTTTTTTTCTATTTCATTTTTATTGGTACTACTATCTGCAAATTTTAATAGAAATCTTCAAAATATTTGTTACACTTACAGTCGTCAATGTCGTTTGCTACCACTCTCTTGGCTTTCATTTTAGCAGCAGCTATGCTCCCCGCTCCGCAGCCGCAGCCCACGTCTAGGATTTTACTGTTTCTGACTAGTTCGCCATTATCTAGGATGAATCTGTAAATAAAAAGGTGAACATAGTTTTGAAAACATGTGCTCATACAATGATTAAAACAGCGCCATCTACCATATTTATTCGTAACTACTTACTAAACTAGATGACCACAACGTGTATTTATTAAGAACAAAAACTACCACTTGACGTTGGCACATTACATTGTCATATAATACGCGCGGCCGACCACTAGATGGAGCTAAAGTGTAAAACAGTATTCGAGGTTAGCGTCCAAAATTAGTTAGCTTGAGCTGGCTACAATCTTCAAGTAGAAGTAGGAACAACATAACGAAACCGGTAAACACGCATGCACGTGTGATTTAAAGTTTTATTTCAAGGCATCCGGACAATGCACAATTATTGCACATGTCCATAATTCTCCCTTTGGGACTAATTGTGAGATCTATAAGGTCTTCTCCACCAGTCAATGAGAGAGGGAGGTCTTTGCTCTGCTGTGGAACAATACAGGCAAGATAGATACCTAAATACCATAACTACCTACTTGCACAAATAAAATTGAAAAACACATTAGTTCCTAATTACGACGAAAGGGAAAAACCAAAAATTAATTGCTCGTTTGCTACGTTGCGTAACATATTGTGTATTTATGAATGAATTGTATTAAACAGGTTTGTAAGTACAATACAATAATATTTACATTAGCCAAAACTCACAAACAATAGGACATTATATATACTATGTTTGAGGCTATTGAAGCTAAAATATAGATTTAACACACAATTAATCATTTATTATAGGCAGTTCACGGAATTATTTAGCAAGTTTTTGGCAATTATGAACTTCACACTTCGATTCATTCTTTGAATCAGAGAACCGTGTTATGAATTTGACAGTTACTAGAACAAGGCAGGCAGTTTTCGGGGTTCTTAGAAAATTCGATAATGATTCCGGATAGCACACTATCCACCACACTGAAATGCATTTTAGGAAGTTTTGAACAAGCTGATGTTTGTATTGGCAGTCTATTGGCAGTTCAGCAACTGTTTGTACTACTAGGTACGATTTCCCGCCAAACCACATTGCATGTTTTCAACCTCACGAGAGTCGTTAAGTAATTATTTCTATGAACATAATGTGGAAACATTACTTTTGTGTAGTTACTTCTGCACAAGTTGTTTAAAGTTTCATCAACTGCATTCCGAATTAAATCATTAACACAACATTGCGAAGAATGATGATGATGTGATTGATTTTAATGATCTAGAATTGTAATTTTGAAGAAATGCCTGGTCTATGTCGTCTCTTGTGTTACTTGTCTCCTAGAAATCGCAGTATCATCGTATCTGGAAAGCGGCTAACTTCTCAAAAACGATGTTAGACTGTCTTCAACAGCTGATTAAAGTTCAAAGAAAGTGTGGGCAGACCATCAGCCGAATCTCTGGCGCAGTTCCAACTCCGGCCTTACATTGAGAACCGTCTAAATTCCTAGAACCACATTAGTATTTTCTAGTGTTCACCTTCAGACTAATCCAGTTATATTATATGAAGAATCCTCCCTGTAGGGGGACAAGCGACTGTCTCCACCCCCATAGGGGAGGTTCTCGGAAAACAGATATTATACTGCGGCTGAGTTTTCTGAGAATTTCACGGAATGTTTGCGTTCCCGGGATTTATGTAATAGTTTCTGTGAATGCTACTGTCTACAAGTTGTGTGATTTCGTATTTATTTGTTTGTTTGTTTGTTTTGAGACATTTACTTTGAGATTAGCTGGCTAAACATTATGTATATGATAAGTCAGTAGGTAGTCCTTGTAAATATGTAAAACCTCGTATTATTGCAGCGTGTGAAGTTTATAGTACCGCTATTGCAAGTTGTTGCAATAATATTGCGTAACTTTCGATTACCGTAAGTATTCGCCGATATCGAAGTAGGTGTGAAGACGATCACTTTATATTCATATGGTTTAGGTTTCGTAAACTATTTGAAATCAAGGAAGTAATCCTCGTAGCTTCGATGGTCTAGTAGTCGCAAGAGCGACTGCTGAGCATGAGGTCCTGGGTTGGATTCCCAGTTTGGACAGTCTTATTGGGTTTTTCCAACCACAGAGCCTCGGATTTGTGCCTAATTGATGGCAAGGGCTCGTCCTCTTGAAACATAATTAGCTTAATGTGGGTGTAGTTACTATATGTCCACCTCTGTTTAACAGGTATGATGTTATTTAGGTCACCATATTGTAGTAAAACGTTTGATATCAAGTAACATAGCAACAACGCCTCATCTCTACGTGACCCTCGTTTAAAGACCTTCCCCGGCCGTTCGCGGGTCTGTTTCGAACCCGCGACCTCTCGTCTGGCGCTGCGGGTCAAGGACGTGACCGTGCCTGAGGTTGCGACCTCGAGTGACTCACCTTTGAGGGTTGAATCATCTAGGTTGAACCCTCTAAGAGTTGGCTCACATTATGTTACACCGGGAGTTTTGTCTGCGGTTTTCTATTCCGGTAAATGTTTCAAAAAATACCGCAGTTCAAGTTAGTGCACGTGATTCGATGAAACGAAATAAGTTAGTAGGGCTGCGTTTCCTCTGGAGATGAGCGAGGGTGCGTAGCAAGGGATGTGTGTGGAGCTAACCAATCACATGGCTAGAATACCTCAAGCTGTGAAAAAGAAGCGATATTATTGGTTAGTTTGCTCATCTCTGGTGGTATGCCGCCTAAAACTGTGCAAACAGTTTCAATAAGATTTAAGAAATAACTCACATAGTTTTTGGTAGATTAGGTAGTACCTTATCTCGCAGTACTCACACCAAGGTCACGCTCATTTATACGAAACTACTTACGACGATTTTTAGCAGTAGCAAATGAATGTGTCAGTCCAACGACATGTGAACCTGCTCTAAGGCAGCAGTTTGTTGTGGCAACAGCACGAGTCACTACAGAAGCCGGTACAGTCATAACGGTAGCGAAACATGTGATGTAGCAGTGACTCAGTTGCCCGTTATTATTCAATAGATTATAGAGTGTTTACTTAATACTTGTGTGTCAGGCTATCAGCTTATATTGTGTCCATGCTACTAAACGGATATGAGTTTTGACTGTGATTCTGAAAAGTTTTGTGAGTAGTCTTTAAAACCAAGCTTGATACCAATGGGGCAGTTACTAAGTACCTATATTGCTTTCATCATCTGCCAAGACTTTTCCCAACTATGTTGGGGTCGGCTTTCAGTCTAACCGGATGCAGCTGAATACCAGTATTTTACATGGAGCTTACTGCCTTTTAAATATAATCCTTTGAAGAAGATAAATTCGGCTAGAAAAAGGAGGATGATTATGCAACGTACCTATCAGCCGAAAAACGTCTAATTCTGGACGTAGACCTCCCCAAGGCTCGCCATATCGACAGGTCCTGTACTTGTCACATACACCCGATTATTATCTATCCAACCCCTTGAAACGTCTAAGTACACTAGATGTAAATCAATGGTAGCCAATGCGGCGTGTCTCCATAGACAATGGCCCATCTTCAATCTTGCGCTGCATGCCCTAACACCTGCGCACTTGACGATCTTATGACTGCTACAGCGAGCGGAGTTCGCATAGCTGAATTTTGGGCCAAACATATGCCATCGACACGCTAAGAAGAAGAATGGTAGCCAAGACAAATGCTGTTATCTGATATACATAATTAAATCAGCTTATCTAATCTCGTCGTTTACTTACTCATCAATTTCGTAGTATTGTCCACGATGCCTCCACGCTGTTCACACATGGCCCACAAGTGGTGCTGTTCTAGGAGCCAGACAATGATACACTTGACAGTAGCAGTACATGAATTACTTTAAGGAAAATAAGTGTTTATGAACTTTATGATGTGAATCAGGCGATTAGAAGAGTTATTTATAAATGTAGATAAGAAATGAATGTGTCATTATTTTAAAATAGATTATGTAGATTCCTGAAATCCTTCAGCTTGGGCAGCCTTTTTACGAGATAATGAAGCTATTTCAATGGTATGTGCGACCACACATCCGGCACACTCGCTAATTATGATTATGAGCCTGATTTCTACCAGGGATTCTTAGTTTAAAGGCTGCCGCAAACAAGTTTCTCAAGAGACAGGAGGCTAAAGACGATGAATTTTATCAATTTGATAGGTGACGGGCATGGTTCAGGACAAGCTCTTCGACCAGTTCACTGCCGCACGGAGAGCGTTGGTAGTGGCCTCGGTGAGGTCCTCCAAAGTACAGATGGAGTGCACTAGTTAACAAGTGAACTACTAAAGGAACACATTGTAGACCAACCTGCACTGGGCTCGGAGCTGAATTACGGCTCAGTCCCTATCACGGGCAGGAGGCCTGCTGTGTACACATGCGTGTGCATGGGTGCAGTGTGAACATTGAACAGCTGATTATGCTAGTGTAAAATTATGATACACTACCCAGATAAAACATAGAAGCGTCATCATATTTCTCCTGCCCATATTTCAATTTATTTCGGGTCGGCCTAGCATGTCTTCTTCTTCCATACTTCTCTATTACTTATCATCTCAACAGTCACCTCCTTTCTAGCCATATCATCCTTCACACAGTCCATCCACCCTTTCTTTGGTCTTCCTCTACTCTTATATCTATCCACATTCATGCTCAAAACAAAACATAGGATTAGGAGCATCACAAACATAAATTAAACTGTGACGACCATTCAAGTCTACCCAACAGCGACGCCCACATTCAGAAAAATCCTTTTACCAAATGATACCACTAAGCCTAGTGAATATGACATGGCCCACTCACTGAGTTTGCCATTTGATTGTAGTCATTACTGTTATCGATTTCAGTGCATTAGGACCTTTATAACCTTACATTGCATCACGCCTGTAATTCGCGAAGGGTTAGACAGAGGTGTGCCTGTTTTATGATGCACAGTAGGAGGCGAGCCTATTGCCATCTGCGAAATTCCTGGTGAAAAACCCAATAACACTTTTCCCCGTTTGGGAATCGAAACCAGGACCTTCAGATCAGAAGACCAAACGAGGCTGTTAATCACTGAACGGTAGTTAGATTATAGGACGTGTAAAGTTTGAATTATTTCTTTTAAATGACGGTGAGACAAATGGTAACGAACCTTATGATAAGAGACGGTGTTCAATTAAAAATTGCAGCTTGTAATCATGTTATTCAGAAATTGGTAAAGATAGGGAGTAAATTGATTGTCCGTCTTGTGTTTTACTTGCTGATCAAAGTCCGATGAATCAACAATAATTAATGACCAAAGTTCATGTTTTCTTTCGAAATATTTACCTACTAACTAATCTGACAATTAAATTATTATAGGTAATAAATCTGCTAAATAAAATTGGTAGTTCTTAGTATTAGGTATCAATATTAACGGATACTATGTTATCCTTATCATAGGAAAGCTAATTCGCTATCGACTGGTCCAATGTTATCAATCAACTACACATTCATAACAATACCGTACTCCGAAATACTATGACTCACCGCACTACTGTCCTGAAAAATGTTTCCGAGTGACTCATCTTGCTCTATCCTTGTCTTTTAACCTGGAATAATATCGCTATCTCCCTCCATTCATATTGGCTATTGTGTTTTGTCTCGCTCTAACTTTTGAAGTTGCCTATCTGTCTCGTTTCCGCGTGCAATGCGGTTTAATGTTCTCAATGGGCTTTCTTCCTTTCGGTCTTATCTATAGTCGAGCTCTTTAGAATGTTTTACCTGAGGTAATCATGCCAAAAGGTCTGGAATTTTGGCCCCTTTGAAAAAAAACTATTGTATGCTCGTGTGTTGTTATACTTTGTGTTCTCGAAAAAGAAAAGAATTTACAAACTAACAAGCAATAAACCGATTTAAAAGCAATAATTTGTCCCATTTTGTAGCTTTTGTGGGCAATACCAAACATTGTATCCATTGTTAGCGAAACATTGTTTCCATTGTTATGAGAGAAATTTGGATATTTTTAAATAGACTTGGAACCCAAGTCGGCCGGAGTAAAGATAATCTCCACAGATGGAGTGGAGAGAGTCCATGGATGCTCAAGGACGGCTCAGAACTCAACTAAGCTTTTACAAGCATTTATACAACATTAATTTTAGTATATGCGAAACCTGATACACCTGATACAATTTTGTACTTAGATTCTTTACATAGAAATACTAGATATTTTTATGTAAAGAATCTATGTACAAAATTTCAAAACTGTATCATGAAAAATCACAAAGTTATAAGCTTGTTCTGTTACCTAGTTGTCCGCACAAAAACGCGGTCACCACGCAACGCGCGCCTCCAGCGTCGTCTTGAGCTCATTGATAATAATAATTTGGCAGTAGGTACCTAAATTATTGCGATAGGTACTTAAAGTCGCCCGGTATCCAACTTTTAACTTTTTTGAATATTTTTGAGAAAAAATATAACATGGTTTAAAAATTATTGGAATCGATTCAGTTACTTATTCTGAACAAACTATATTCAGGTTTCGTAAATACTAAAAATAATGTTGTATAAACCTGAAGTTGTCAAAATACGTTGGGTTAGCCTTGATGATGGTATCTACATAAATTTGTTTGGCATTCCATCAGTGACCTTTCACTCTGCAATAAACTTCACGAATTGAAACTGGCAATTAATTAATACAATTGAAAAGATATTCTATATCATTTTATGGATGGCACCCACCATAACGAAATGGCACGTGCTGTCTCTTTTGTTCTATTGTTTTTTAAGTTGTGTTGGTAAGTTGAATCAGTGCCAAATTACTTTCAGTCTATAATGGGAAGAGATCGAGAATTGATATAGGTACTTCTAATTCAAAGAAGCTTATTAAGTAACAGGTGGATAATACCTTCCCCTCTTTACAACAGAAACAACAACAACATATAACATAAACATGCATTATAACAGAAATTAATTTATTTCGGAATTCTTCAACCTTCACGGTAGAAAGCAGATAACTATCTACTTATTCCAACCTCTGATGCGGTGTGATTGTATGTGATTACATACGGATTAGGTACCTACTCCCTTTTACGGATTTTTTTTTGGTTTAGGCCAGTTTAGAGATTCCCCAACCATTTGGTTCCGGTATTAATGGATAAATTATAAAGAAAAAATAAGTACATAGGTACCTATTGTTATTTGATGCGCTCACATAGGACAAACTAAATAAATATTTTAAATTAAAACAAATTTCTAACCGTTTAGTTGACTCTTCCCGTGACCCAAGGGCTGGCTTTTACCTTGGCCAAAGGCTTAGCGTTGCCATACAACGTGGCAACGCCGCCAGTCTTTTTTTTTTACATTACCAGTTGACTACGTTGAGGAGGAGTTTTTTGACGCCATTTTTTAAGTTTATTTTTAAGTTAGTTAGTTAATATAGGTTATTTTAATTTATTAATGTATATAATATGTTTAAACAAAGGAAATTAAACAAAATAAAACTGAGAACAAATATTCTTTCTCTTTTTTTTGTTATATAATAACTATTATCCTGATTCACTGCAGTCACACATCCAGCGGTAAACTTCAATAAACTCGTCTGAATGCGATATTTAGTATCACAAATGTACCTGTTGTGTGACATTTGTCTGCACTATGAATAGACCAGAAAAACCCTTTGTATGAGTCACTGTGACCCAAAACATTGTCTTTAAACTAATCTTTAAGACTATTACAATAAGGTTGTAGTTAGCAGAACAAGCATGTTCTTGAATGATAGTTTAGTATCAAAATTAAACAACATTTATATATTTTCACTTTAAGATTCATTTTTCAATGCAGCTTATTTGAGTTACATTCATTGCATTCTTTCAATAGTCGTGCGCTTACAAAGTATCGGTTTTCTCGTCGATAACATCAATCAATATTACAAATAAAATATGAATAGTTATGAGGATGTGCTTTTGAGATAAATCGCTGGGTTTTTCATAACAATGGGAAAAATCATTAATGATTTTCCAAATATTTTAGCTGTGAATGAAAAATAGGTACCTTCATTTTATTGTCTATTGTGATACTTGATTGAAGTAATTATACACAGGCCACACACATATACAGGGTGTAACGAAAAAATATCAGCTGTCCTCGCTTGGTTCGAGTAGATATTCTTTAGTATGGAACAGCTGATAAATTTTTCGCATTTACGATATTGGACCCATGGAGGAAGTTGTTCAGTTTGATGGTCTGCAGCATATCCTTTCATATGACTATACCCTTTCTGTTTTTTTTTTTAATTGTCTTGTATAACCCACTGAGCAAAGGCCTCGCCCATATCCTTCCATACCCTTTCTGTTACATCCTGCATATACGTATAGACTATTTCTATTACTAACTTTTCGATAATAGCAATTTTCAGCATACAACTCAGGTCCCGACCTGGTCTGGGGACCACCGATCAAACAAACCGATTGTTAAAATATGTATTATTATAAATAAATAAATAAAAATAAAAAATACATTTATTTCGAGCAACCTTGCCTCATATTGGAGTACACACAAATACAGACAACACACAAATGATAACAAAAACAAACACTATGGTTATAAAACAATTATTGTTTAGCTTTAAGTTTCTGTCTTATAACTGGTATTTGGATGTCATCAATCAATTTTGCCAAACCATAAGACAATCGCACAATTAATTTGTATAAGTAATAGAAGCTCTATTGTCTAATTGTAACTATGTGATTACTCGTAATCAATCAATAATAAAACAACATAATATGCCGCATAATCATATTATGGACTTGTTTTACTGAGAAAGACCGTTGACATAGAAATTAAAAATGATTCATCGCAATAGTATGAACGTCAAAAGAAATGTTGCCGTGACCGAAGTCCATATTATGTAGTACATGAACAAATATACCTACTGTTTACCAGTTAATGTGGAATTCCATGTAGCTTGACATAACATAACATTATGGCTGTATTCCTAGGAAAGGTTGGGTATAGTGCCACCCACATTTCACCAAGTTTTCGTTCCTCTGTACAAAGGGTCCACCTGTCATTACCGGGCATAAAGGGTGTAAATAGACCCTTAACGAAGCCGAAAGGCACTTGTTCTCCCCGTCTTTGCGATATTTTTTTTGTTCTAGACCATACCTGGGAACCTTCTAGTTACGGAGATATTGCGGGTCAAAGTTCCAACTTTTTCACAAGTTTTTAAAAAAATACTATTTTTAATGTAAGATTTTTACTTTAAACATCTCCACGATCCCCGTAGTATTCAATACATCCATCAGCACAATGCTTTGATTGAGTTCCATCGAGTCCTACCGTAAAACGTGATTTTTCTTCTTGATCTTGGACTCAAAACCAGAGCTCAATGTTCGTGCCTGCGGCTACTAGACTCGGTAAATTATAATGTTTTTCCAAGTAAACTAAATAAATCCGGATCGTACACACGGCGACACACCTTTTTTTTTTTTACGATGGGTAATCATCAAATGACCCCCTTCCGCTCTGGGCGGAGCGGAAGGCAGTGTCAGACTTGTACTGACTAAAACCCATCCATGTTCATTCTTTGCCTTTTGTGTTCCAGGGCCGCGGTATCTCTTTCGAACAGTCCTGCAGCCCTGGCAGGCATCGGCACATGCGGACCCCTACGTGGTTGCTGACATCTCTTTGAGGCGCGCGTGGAACACGAACGCGCCGTCGACACGGCCTATCGTCATAAGACGGCCGGACGGCGAGCTAGCCCATAACTCGCCGTCCACAGGCCCGCGCCTACGGTGGCCGGGGGCCAAACGGCGACACACCTGGACCGCTTTGTATGAGCCGTAAAATGAAAGATCAGCGTATCCTGAATTTGCATAACTTGATTGATCTTAGTGTGTACTATCATACCATAGCACTCCATGACCTAAATTCGTTGGTCTTCCCCACATTACTCACTAGCTCCTCCGCAGAACGTCCCCAAGCTGCAATATTCCCCTTTCGCAACAAATGGAACTGTTTACAAAGTCCCCGTAGAAATTACCCACACCACAGAATGTAAGACTCAAAGCAAATAAACAACCACTAGTGCTTGAGAATTATTAGTTAGTAATTAGTCATCCTTTGCAATAATCTTCGCGGGTGTGTGTCGTCCCATTTCTAGGTCCTGCAAGTTTCACCTTCCTACCATTATCCCAATTTATTTTTGGGGTTCGCACAAAATGATTTCGTTATCAATGTATCTCAATGAGCTCTTCAAATCTTTGATCAGCACGCAGTTCAATATTAACATATATTTCTTGCTCTATCGGAAGCAGCTAAACGTTGGCTCGTAAACGAGTAGTTTACGGACGATTTTGAATTTTGTTTAGCATTATAAACCCTCTCTAAATAAATAAACATTCCTTTCTAGCTGTCAGTTCTTGGATATTGTATCTACAAGCACGTCTTACAGGTTTTGAACAAGGCTAAGATAAGTATAAGTTCGCATATTTCTTACTATAATGTTTATACCTCCACTACAGCACAGACTACAGTTTATTCAACTGTGCGTAATTCCCCCGCATAATTAAGTATACGCACGCGTGCCTACAGTATGGATACTTTGTGGCGAGGTAAACTCCCGCGCACTGCGCTGTGTTGCCCACATAAATAAATGTTTATAGCTGGGGTTTTGCTCTTATCGTGTTTTCCTGTGCGATGAGAATGAGGACAGCAGATTATATATATTTGTTTTGAAAATTAAGTACGAATTTACAAAAAATAATCAGATAAGAATTGTCGGGAGATGATCGGGGGAAGACCAGGAATACGGGAATTTCATAGTTTAATATTTCCACAATTTACATCATTTTCATTTATTGTCAATAAGTTGTTTACATATTTACGCAAGTCCTAACCAGCGGTTTTTCCTTTAATTAGTCTTATTTAATCGACCCCAATATAGCTGGGAAAAGGCTGGGCAGATGATGATGATGATGATTTATTTGCCATAGCCGTCAAGGAAAAGTATCTAGTAAATAATGCTCTAGGTAAACTTATGCGTTACTCAATGAGATATCTTAATGGTTTGTTTCATGCTTTTCACACCATTGTGTGATGATAGACTAGACTAGACTTCTTAATCGAAGGGATATTTTTTTTTTACACGACAACGACGCTTGCTTCCACTAGGCCGTATCATCATACGGCCTAGTGGAACACGCTTGCTTAGACGAAACCGATTCACTCGAACAATAACATAACATTACGCTTACAATCCCGGAAGGGTTAGCCAGAGGTGTACCTAATAGTACACCCACATTTCGCCAGTCATATTTAAGTCTCATGTAATAGGGTACGAGGCTATTGCCATCAACCGGGCGCAATTCCAGACTCCGTGGCTGCTACTGAGAAATTCCTGATGGAAAACCCAAAATTTTTTGGGTAAACCCAAAATCTCTTTGCCCGACTTGGGAATTGAACCCAGGACCACTTGCTCAGCAGTCGTGCTTGCGACCACAACAATAAATTAACAAACAATCAGTTTTTCAGCAACAAACGAACAGAAATCTTGACCATAAATAATGTAAATCGTGATTTATGTAAAAAAAAAAATTGGACTTTCGGCCTATTACTATAGATTTGCACGATACCAATTCAGCAGATGAGATTATTGCTGGTTCCTGCTTTACTACAACAATATAAACAACAAGAGTAACAAATATGATGAGTCATCCTTACAGAGAACTAATAATCCTGTAACTGAAACGAGCCTACCGTTGACCCCCCTCCTCCTCCCTGATCCCCGATACACTTCGTCCTTGGAAGTTCAGGGACCACACTAGAGCGGGATAGAGTTATCACAGAAAAGGACGGCAAATCATGAGTCACCCAGGAGTTTTCAGGAGAATGTTTCTGTGACTCACATTTCTTGGAACAGGGTTTTAATGTAAGCTGTGAAAATTAGGACTGAGAGAAAGTTGGTAACACTTATTTAAATAAACTGTTTTCAACGAAATAGCGAACATTATGTCTTTAGTGATATTTAATTTAGTTTCATTGGAAATAGTGCTATGAAACTTCAGCTAAAGAAAACTGAACTTTTATTAGCTTTTAATTTAATTTGCCTTGTTAGTTAGTTAGTATGTATTGCTCAAATCTTGCAACTGAATTTCAAACCAGTCGATCGAAACATAACTGGCGTAATGTTTAACTATAAGGTACACCTCTGCCTAACCCTTCTGAGATTACAGGCGTGATGTTATGTTACTATAAAACAAAGCCCTGTGTAAAACCAACTTACCTCGCCGTAGCCTGTCCCCCTGGCCAGTAGAACGCCCAGAAGGGGTCCTTGAACGGCACCTGTTCTTCCGTAGCCCTCCACAGCGGACAGTCTGGGGTGATCAGTCGCAGTGCCAGCTCAGGGGTCAGGTGCCGCCGGGTGGACACCGTGTGCTTCAGTATTAGAGATGCTGCTTCTTTCAGCATCGTACCTGGGGGGGTGAAAGGGAAGATTATAACGGTCCGTACAATCCAGATCTTAACTTTTTTTTGTTTTTTTTTTTCTTATATGAAGTCATCAAATGACCTCCCGCTCTGGGCGGAGCGGAAGGGAATGTCAGACTTGTACTGACTAAAACCCATCCATGTTCCTTCTTTGCCCTTTGTGTTCCAGGGCCGCGGTATCTCTTTCGAACAGTCCCGCAGCCCTGGCAGGCATCGGCCCGTGGGCCTGGGCAGGGGTCCCTACGTGGTTGCTGACATCTCTTTGAGGCGCGCGTGGAACACGAACGCGCCGTCGACACGGCCTGTCGTCATAAGACGGCCGGACGGTGAGCTATACAGATCTCGCCTTGAGTAAGGATTTGTATTCACAAGCGCGATTACTGAGCATGGGGCTCTTGGTCCGGTTCCCAGGTTGGTCGAAGTGACATTAGGTTTTTCCATCAGGAATTTCTCAGTAGCAGAAGTCTGAATTTGTACCCGGTTGATGACGAATAGGCTCGCCCCTATTGCATGGGACTTAAACAGAATGGCAAAATGTGGGTTTACTACATATTAGATACACCTCTGCGTTACCGTTCAGGGATTACAAGCGTGATGTTATGTTATGTTTTGATTTCTTGAATCCATCTTTAATCAGAGTGTAGATTTGAGCATCGTTCTGTGATAAGGAAATGAGTGATAATAGTGGCAGAAGTTTATGCAATCAGTACTTAATTTTCAAAAATCAAGATAAATCTTGAGTCTGTGAATTGGTACCCTCCAGGCACCTTCTGTTATACAGAGTGTAAACAGACCCTTCACGAAGCCGTCGACCAAGCATTCTGTACATCAAACTAAGTAACTTTACGCAAAAAATATTGCTGGGAATTGACTTTTTTTTTGGGGTGAAAAATCACGTTTTACGGTATGACTCGATGGAAAGCACTCAAAGCATTGTGCTGATGGATGGATTGAATAGTACGGGGGTCGTGGAGGTGTTTAAAGTAAAAATCTTTTATTAACATGTATTTTAAAAAAAACTTGTGAAAAAGTTGGAACTTTGACTCCCAATATCTCCGTAACTAGAAGGTATGGTCCCAGGTATGGTCTAGAACAAAAAAAAAATATCGTAAAGACGGGGAGAAAAAGTGCCTTTCGGCTTCGTTAAGATCTATTTACACCGTTTATTATGTAACCGAACTGGTGAAACGCGACTGTCCTACATACTTGTGGCTTTGGGTTACGTTATGTCACTAAGAAATTAAACGTGGAAATACTTAAGTAAACCCTACACAATGTATCAAATAACAATAAATTGTTGCAATACATATATTACTGAAACAAATGACGCTAGTTGTTATTGTAAATGCACCGTATCAGAGAAGCTGTGACGCCGGCGTACTGATCAATGGCGAGGTCGCGACTGTCGCTAGCGAGATAGCTGTTACGAGGTGACAAATATTATAGCTACTTTTTTTAGCCTTTATTTATCTCCTGGCTAAAACCCCTCTCACCAGAACGATCCGCGTAATGAACGAGGTTCACGAGCGAATCGACATTTTTTCGTGCACTTTGAGTGAATTCGCAATAGTTTTGTTAAACGTAGTTTATTTATTTATTTATTTAACACTTCAAGCACAAAGTACTGAGGCGGACTTAATGCCATAGGCATTTTCTACCAGTCAACCTTTAATTAGTTAGTTTAGTTTCTTATTTATAAGTAGTTAGATAGCTAATGGACCTGTTTTAGGAATAAGAGTGATAGCCACACTATCGAAAAATCGCTATCACTATCGAATCACTATCGAATTAGGTTTAAGATTACCTGTAATGATAGTTGTAAGTTAAATAAATAAATAAATAAATAAATTTACCTCATAAATTTGTTTGTTAGTTAGTATGTATTGATCAAATCCTGCAAGTTCCTCTCAACCGATTAAGATGAAATTTTGCAGACACCTTTTTCGGCTTATTTTATTATGTCTGCAAATCAATGACAAATAAACATACTTCTATTAACACTCATAAATACATAGACTGCCTTGTTGTTCTAGTGGTCGCAAGCGCGACTGCTGAGTAAAAGTTCCTGGGTTCGATTCCCGGGTCGGGCAGTGTTTTTACATCAGGAATTTTTGAGTAGCAGCCACGGAGTCTGGATCTTTGCCCGGTTGATAGCAATAGGCCTCTAATACGTGGGAATTTAACATAACCGGTGAAATGTGGGTGTACTATTATACAGGGTGTAAAAGAAAGGGTCGAAGGAAGTCATATGCAAGGATATGCTGCAGACCATCAAACTGAACAACTTCCTCCATGGGTCCAATATCCTAAATGCGAAAAAATTATCAGCTGTATATGCCATACAAAATTTCAATACCTACTCGACCCAAATGTATGGCCCTTTCTGTAACACCCTGTATACAACTATACACGTCTGCCTAACCCTTCGGGGATTACAGGCGTGATATTACGTTGCGTAGAGGATGGACCCCTGCGTCTTATTATTTAGCCACGAGCTGCTCAACAGAAGAAGAATAACTTAGGGTGGCAAAAAACGCCCACCGTGTACTGTCTCCCAATAATGTATGTACGGAAGAACCGACGTAAAAACTAACGGCAACTATTTGTATACAACATTAGTTTTAGTACATGCGAAACCTGATACACGTGTCTAGTATTTTTATGTAAAGAATCTATGTAAAATTTCAAAACTGTATCATGAAAAATCACAAAGTTATAAGCTTGTTCTGTTACCTAGTTGTCCGCACAAAATCGTGGTCACCACGCAGCGCGCGACTCCAGCGTCGTCTTGAGCTCATTGATAATAATAATTTGGCAGTAGGTGCCTAAATTATTGTGATAGGTACTTAAAGTCACTCGGTGTCCAACTTTTAACTTTTTTAAATAATTTTTGGAAAATAAATAACTAGGTTTAAAAATGATTGGAATCGATTCAGTTATTTATTCTGAACAAACTATATTCAGGTTTCGTATATATTAAAAATAATGTTGTATATCGAGTAATATCTTGATAAATGAGGCCACAGATATCTGAGAGGAGAATTACGTCTGGTGCGCACATAGCAGTGAATTCATTGACTACATCTTGCCGGTTCGCTGCCCTAAAGGACAATCACACTTTGCAATGTAAACAATGCTCTATTTCGGGCGATTTGGGTGGAAATTTTAAAATCACGCGCGAGTTCGATATACTTCCGTTCTAAAAATACTTATTTGATTTATAGAATTCTAGGTTTTGAAGTAAATTCTTGCGCAAGATTGCGTCAAAATAGTAAAAGTAAGCAAAAGAAATGGTGTTTGTAGGTCACACTCACGACACGGCTCTTCGGTGTACATGCAGGTATGTCGGTCAAGAACGATGAAAATTATCAGATAGATAGATTTTTCATCATACACAACCTACACTAGCGAAATGCTTTCTAAGATTTTTAATAATTTTCCATTGGGTTTAATAATTTAATTCATTTATGCAAATTGTCTAGGTAATCACTTATTTCTAAGAGATTTGGTTCAATGCACATAATCAATCAATTACAAGTAAACAAACAATTTCCATTGATTATAAATAATCGCATAAACCCAATGAATTCCATTAAAAACCCTTGTAGGAAAACAACAACAAAATGCTAATGTACTAGGAAAACATAAGTTCAAGAGGTTTCTTCCATAGCACGTCACTACACGAGATACAACGTCATAGGTAATAGAACCTCGTTAGATCACTTGACGATCAAAGAGGTGCTACGGCGCAGATCACGAAGTAACAATATCATGATATTGGACAAATAAATCACGATAATATTTACTGTTTTGATTCGTGGGTGTGTCGTTTTACTATTGTTTTCGTTTCAGAATCATAACATCGTTATTGTAATAATTGGCGAGAAATTCACGGGAAAAGAAAATGGTTTCGTTGTAGGAATTCTCGGTAAAAGAAAGTGTTTTCGCCATGCAAAATTCTCTTTAGGATAAGTTGTTGTCTGTAAACTTATTAACGCTTTGGACTGTACCAGCTTATAAAAAGAAGTCATTTATTAATCATTTTGATTTTTCAATATGTTTTTTGAGTTTTCCAGTAGTTTCTACAAGAATTTACCTTTATTTTTCATCAGCACGAACTAAGAATCTGTAAGAATAGCATATGAAGCCGAAGCGTGGCTTTTCTAGGGAACGCCGTGTATATATTGAGTATCGTAAAAAAGAAGAATACGTCTATACTTATTCAACAATTATTACATCCTATTACAATAAGGATATGCTTCCAATTCCACCTTTTGCGAAACTGGTACAGTTCAATTAAATTCTTCTGCGTCATTTGGTCAACACAATGTTGGGTGACGTCACAAAGTTTAAATTAAAACTAGATAAGATAACGTTACATCACTGGCCATAATGTTTATGTTTACATCGCGTTCCTACCTGTATCATCATTATCATCATCAATCACCAGCGCTGGCTAGTGGGTCAGACACAGGAGTTTGTGTATGTAGATGCTGGTTGGTTGATCGCAGAGACGAGCCTCTTCTGCTATTCAAGTTGTCAACAATGAGAGGGGCGTGGTTTGTTCAGTCATCCGTGTGGGTGTAGAAGACGGATGGTTGTCATTTGTTTTGATACGACTCAGTTTAGTGCACTGTAGACAAATGAGATCAGATAAATGTGCTGTTAGTAGTGTAGATTTCTCTATTATCGTAAATCATTTGGGCATGGCGGAATAAGTAGGACTATTTTTAAAGGACTGGCCTATTTAGTATTGGAAAGAGGGAAGGGAGGACAACATAGGCCCATAATAATAAAATAGACCATCTTTCGAGGCTCTCCTTAGGCGGTTGGATCAAGGGCCTGATTCAGAAAGCAGTACTCCTCGATACGGCTCGCATTGTGAGGAGGTTCCTGTCTCTGGAGCCCTAACCACCGGTAGCTTGGACCCTGCTCCCGCTACCGGCGGACCACTATTTTTTATATTTATAAATGTTTTTTTATATGGTTTTTTAAGAAATATTTAAAGATATGTAAAATAAGTATATAAATGAATAAAAAAATAAGTACCCAAACATGGGAGAGAAAACTGAATGGAAAATTACTTCCGAGATTATAATTCGAAAAACCCATTGATACTTGTAGAGTAAGAATCCTTGAATAAACTAACATTTAATGTAACAGGACTGTGTCTCCACAGTTTCTCGGTGTTGCGTCACAGTTGTAATAGGTGAAGCGCCGCCCGGCACGCGGCGCGCCGCGGCATGCTCTTGCGCACTCGCGGCCTTGTTCAAGTTCAATCACACGGTCACCGCGCGACCCAGTCGTTAGAGGCCGGAAAATTATCGCAATTGTGTTGCAAATGTTGCAATGTATTGCTTGTTGCAAGGGATTCAACTGGTATGCCAGAAGATGAGAAGGGATGGTCTATTAAAGTACCAAATCTTTAGCATGATGATTTTGAATTCGTACATCCTTCAAGTGACTAAAAGTACTCATGAGAATTAACAACGTTTGCTATATGATATGGGACCAATCATCGCATCTGCCTAGCCTTTTCCCAATCTTGGGAATCAGCTTCCAGTATAACCGGATGCAGCAGTATCCGTATTTTACATCGAGCGACTGTCTATCTGACTTCCAAAACCCAGTTACGGGTAATGCGATATCCCCTGGTAAGACTGGTTGTCAGAGTTTCGGGCTTCTGAAAACTTGTAAGGGACCAAATTTAAAATATCGAAAGAAAGTCCTCCGATTGCATATGAATATGCAACATCTATCCACACGCAATCACAAGGTATAGAAAGATAATACAGAGTTAGAACTGTCAATGTGAGCTCAAGAAGTCGAGATTGGACTTGATCCACTTTGAAAACAGATAATATTATTGCACCGCCTGGAATTTCAGTAATTTTATCAACATTTCAATAATATTTTGAAAAGTTATCGATTTAAAGTTTTAACGAGATAAAAGCAGCATTGATATACAAATATCAAAATCATGGCTGTCAAGATGAAATTGAAAAAAAAAACATTGTCCAAATAAATAAATTGGCAAAAGGCAATACGTATTACGAAATTCTCAATGACGCGATACATAATTGTACCGACGCGTGTGTTAGATTAGATCCGTTGAAACCGGTATCACGAGTTCTTCCATTGACAGTGTTGATCAATACGAGTATAAAAAATACTTGGCCCAACGCGTAGAGACTACTGGAGACAACGTCACCGAGCAGAATTATGAATCCATTACATGTTTGGGTAACGAACAGATGCGTCACTCATAAACTGGTCAAATTAAACTTAATGAATTCAATGTTTTTATACGCGTGAGGCGAGATATTTTTAGAGATCGTATAAAAAAATCTAGTGGTTTGAAAACCCATATGAAGTTGATAAACAAAAATATTTTTGTGCGTGGCTTAAAATAGAAAACAATGTAGTGGAATGTTACTAAGGCAATTATCAAAAATCCCAATTAGAAGGAACAACTAGAAGGATTAGGTAGAGGATTGTATTTAACAGTTAACGACCGGAATATTTTGAGTGTTTTGGCAAGTTGAATTACAAAACTAACCAGGTTCAAAAGACTAAAAAATATCACTTTATAGGACCAGGATAACATTTAATAAGCATTAAAAAAAAAGAGTTTCGAAAGAAACAAGAGTCTTAGATGACTTTCTTAAATGGAGAATGAGTTGCATAAAATATGCACAGAAGTTCTCACTAAAGATTGTTTCACATCTTCACATCAGTTCCAAGTATTTTGAATCTATGTAAATCATCTGTTCAACGACTTGACGTAGATCGTATATTTGCCAAGAAACAATATTTCTGCTAAGTCTGCTCGGAAATTTTAGAAGCTGTGGGTTTTACCTTCCAATCAAATTAACATATTAATAAACACTTCCATTCATAAAGAGCAGAGGTTCTGAGAATGCAACATTACTCCGTATTGTTAGTATTCATATGGTCTTAGGAACAATTAAAATAAATACTCCGAACTCAAGGACTCTTTAATGATTCCGATCATGTCTTGCAGTGAGGTTTATTAGCATTTACACTTGATGCAAAGGAAGCAGTTGGGGGTTTTGGAAAAACTCAAGACGTATTTGGTTAACAGGAAAACTTTGTCAACCAAAGACCTGGTATTTTGATGTGTTTAGGTATCTATCTATATATTTGAGGAAACTTTTGAGATATCTTGCGACATTTTTTGTTATTCGTGAATGCCCACTGCGTAAGTTCTAAACGGGGTAAACGGTATACGAATTTATTAGGAATTAACCATCGCCAGGTTGATGTCCTTCGGTTTCTTCAATAACCTACAATCATGGTCATTCTCCTGCCCTTATCCCAATTTAAATCTACACAGCGTGTCTTTTTCTTCCATACTTCTCTATTACTCGTCATCTAATTAGTCACCCCCTTCCCATCAATACCACCTTTCACACAGTCCATCCATTGTTTCTTTGGTCTTCCCCTACACTTATATCTACACTACTTCTACTCGCATTCTGTCACAATCATACTCAAAACTTTCCTCATTTGCCTCGTTCAGTAACCTATCTATGACGACAGAAGATTTAAAATTTCATTACTTCTTTGCCCTCTGCTGAGGATGAGGACTGAGGATTGCGATCACGTCTCCAAGTGGTGTTATTTCAACTTGGCAGTTTGGCACACTGGGTTTGTAGATTTTATTTTAGAGTTAGTTACCGTTTTTTGGGATCTTTTAAGTTCTTTGGCATAAGAAAAAAAAACTCTGCTAGCTTATTTTTGATACCAAAACAGACTTATATAGATTCGTACCAAGTTATACACCGCGTACTGAGTCCCTAAGATTGGCGACGGATTTCAAACAAAGATGGTATTATAAAAGTGACGAGATACCACACACTATCAATTGTTTCAGCTGAAAACAACAATACTTATCAGTTGCTCTCTATTCTCTGAACAAATCAACATTTGTTTTGACAATAGTTATTAAGTGGGAGGATCGTGTTGTGACGCCGGTTTTCAAAACATGGCAGTGTCCAGTTACTCTCATTCAACTACGCCATACTTGTTATGTAAACACGTCATTTACACGCATTGTTCCGAATTATATGCAAGATAAGGTGCAATGTGTTCTCTAAACATTTGAGGAAAACATGTGTTGGTTTGTACGAATGTAGGTCAAAGCTTTCTTTTTAAAGTGTTGGATATAAGGATTAACAGGTCCACATCAGGAGCTAGGACAGCATTAGGATTGGAAGCAATGAAACCATAAGGACCAAAAATGTATCCTTCATATTTTTAAGCTAGAGTGATTATGTTTATTTGTGTCTAGTCTTACCAAGGGATATCGTATACCCAGAAGGTATATTCAGCTGAAATATGATATAAAGAGCAGACTGATTTCGTGGCATCAAAGACGATCAAAACTAGAAACAACCACCACTTTCCAGATGCGACGCAAAAATCAACAAACAACAACAGGAAAGACGGACTTTAGACTGAAGTGGGTGGATCATGAAACCCAATGCGAACAGTAGGCGACAAGCTAACAAACAGACGCGGTGCTAGCACGGGACATCGGCGACCAACACCGCCATCCACCAGAGATAACGAATTCACTCTAACAGCTGATAGCGCCGGGAAATCTGGGAACCCGATACTTTGCTCCCACACCGACGATTAATTGAATGGATTTCACGTTTCTGGGTAAAGTGCTGATAGAATATCAGTCGCGTATTTTTACGACGCATTTGGATGTTTTGTTTGCGTAGGTTATTTATCTGAAATTGTTTATTTTCATCCAAAATGTCAGGATTTCTAGAATGTTGCGATTATTTTGGATGACTTTGTTTGTGAAAGACTTACTAGGGCTTTTGGAGGTTGTTAATATTCAAGCTTACTTTGCATCAACTTATTAGTGACGTCGTTCAGAAAGGTCAGCTGCGTAATATTCGCAACCAGCGAGCGCGTATGACCAGATGTAAAAACGTGGAGTACGCAAAAGGATTTAAGTAGGTAGCGTTTTGTAATTTACCCCTGGGAGCGACTTGGGCGGTAGTTTAAACATATAATATGTTTTGTACCTAAGCAAAAAGTCACTAAAAAGCCTATCATGACATCCTCATCCTGGTCATTTGAATATTGAATAACATGTTACATAAATGAATTTCCTCAAATCTATGTCCGTATTGTCGAACAAGATAGGCGATAGATAATTTATATTCATTTTGTGGGTGTAAACAGGATAATGAGAATGGGGGTTTACCTAGCTCCTTAGCAACAGAGGAGGAAGCTTCATCACCATCATTAACATAATTATAGTAGTCCATTATAAACATTGACCTCTAAAATCAAATGTCATTTACCGAGAGAAGAGAATCGTAAGAAATGACTTCTGAATATTTCATCAATATTTTTGATTCATCTTAAAACCCCATTTAAATGAAAATCAAATAAATAATTAGATTTACATCCTGGTTAGGCTATACCAAGATGGTAAGGCAAGGCAATGTTTGTTTACCAATGTTGTTCGTAATCATCGAAATTCAAGTCGTATCTATTACAAAACCGCAGCTAGCCTTCCGCAAGGCTTAACGTAAGGTCCGATCGTGTGTCTAGTCACGCGGGACTTTTGTTATATAAATAAATACAAATTACATTGTACCCAGAATATTATAACCGACAGGGACACATCTGCAAGACCGGGCAACAACGCGACATATGTCACGGGCTTGGTCAAGACTTTCTTCTCATTCATCATCTACCTAGCCTTCCGGCTGCCAGGCTAACTGGATGCAGCTCAATACCAGTATGTTACACGGAGCGACTGTCTATCTGACCTCCACAACTCTGTTAGTACTGCGTAAATACCCCTTGGTTGTCATAATTTCTTGTCTGACTGTAACGACTATCAAAAATCTACCAATGACAGCTGGGACCAACGGTTTAACGTGCATTCCGATGAGCGGTATGTATTGTAATGGATAGTCAGCCATCCACGGACTGACCTTGGCCAGCGCTGGTTTATTTTGAAAATCGCTGCTATTATTTAGCCACGAGCTAATCAAGACTTACAAAGATACTACATATTATGTCTAGTCTTGCGATGGTAGACCGATGACCTCCGAGCCGCACCCGGAGCTGCGAATGAAAGTGAAACGTTTGAATGGAGGCTTCCATTGCAAAGCGTAGTACTTTGTGACGTAACACGGTCTTGTGGAGGACGGTGACAAGACTGAAGACACGATATCCTGTGTGTTATTGTTTTATCCCGCAATACTGTCTTTTTCATTTTGAGAAGTATAAAAAAAATAAAAAAAATTTTAGAACGTCATAATGTCGTTCAAATTTTTGGACATGGACTACTTCAGCCGTCTCACAGTTACAATGCCGTGTGGCTGGGACTATATCTTAATTTTTTTTTAAATTTTAGACAATCGAAAGAGCCTGTAACTGATCTGTTTGAAATATATGTATCAAGGTTACACTGCTAAAGAAACTTAATAGGAAAACAAAATACCTCAAGGGACCTTTTCTTAGAAGATGACCTGACTATGCAGTCACTACAAAAATATGCAATAAAACGTTCAAATCTCAGTTTTGGGTTTTTCATAATTTCAACATGTTAACCAATCTATTTGGAATTTGGTTTAGCATTAGAAACATCGTGCACTGATGTGCCGAGGCGAGGCACGTGCGGTGTTGAGCACACTTTATTCGAAACGTGGCCAACGTGCACGTGTGTCGATATGTCCGGCGTTACATGTGTCAACTATATCTCCGTGCTATCCTTGTTTGGTAACTAGAATACCTGATATATTACCTAAACAGTAGTAGGTACTCTGAAGCTGAACACCTCTAAACTTTAGGGATTACAGACAAGATGTTGTGACATGTGGACACATACACAACACATGTATTGATTTTGATTCTCGAATTCACATATGTAATCCTCTTACATTACTGGTAAAATCTTGTGAAGCTTTCCTGATTTGAACTTGAATGAAAACAAAAATAGGATCATTTCAGTGTATCCCCTCAAAATACTCAGTATTAGCCGGCCAATATCGTTCGGCGACCAGAAATACATCCACAATGATTGTATAATTAGAATTACTGTGAACTGGCGCACTGAAGCGGAAAATGTATGAGGAAGTCTACTACCTAGAGATAATAATTAATTCTTAACGTGTGTACCTTGGGATACGGACAACTAAACAAACAGCGGAACAGATAATTGTGACGTTTGAATATTTTAGCCATTCCTGTCTGCTAGTAGTAAACATAACTATTTATCGTCTTTGATACGGCACAGCAGTCCAATGGTTGCAGCACATTACTGTAAAGCAGGCCTGTCCAATATACGTCCCCCGGGCCAGCATAGATCTTTCATCCGGCCCGCGAACTCTAAAAATATTCCTAAGTAAATTATTCCCGCGCCATACCTATTTACCTACCCGCCTCACCTCACCTACCCGCGAATGCAGACCGCAACATTTCAGTCTAGTTAGGGGAAACGTGTTTTATTTAAATTTAGAGATTACTTTGAATTTCTTTTGGCCCGCAACAGTTACAAAAATACTAAACTTGGCCCTTCATAAAAGTATGTTGGACACCCCTGTCGTAAAATGTTTCTGTTCGTTTGTATATTGTTTTCTAAAAATATACACATTAAAACCAAAGACAGCAAGTTAAGTATTTTCCAAACTGCAGAATTTCATACTTTGTCGGCAATGAGTTGTCATAACTTAAGTTACATGTGTAGCAGCAAAGTATTTTATTTATACAAGGTGTAAACGGACCCTTCACGAAGCCGTCAAGCAAGCATTCTGTACATCAATCTATGTAACTCTACGCAAAAATGATTGCCGGGAAACAAATATTTTTTTTGGGGTGAAAAATCACGTTTTACGGTAGGTCTCAATGTGACGGACTAAAAATATTGTACTCGTCGGTCGTGGAGGTATTTAAAGTAAAGTTATAATATTAAAAACTAGTATTTAAAAAAAAAACTTGTCGGAACTTTGAACTTCAATATTTCCGTAACTAGAAGGCTCCCAGGTAAGGTCTAGAACAAAAAAAAAATATTGCAATGACGGGGAGAACAAGCTCTTTCCGACTTTGTTAAGAGTATTTTTACACTCATTTTAGTAATTCTTAATAGCTGAGGGCTAATTTTAAGTTTTATAAAACTTACTCCTTATAATCCTTAGTACTCTGAACATTTCGACGTATAGCAACGGAAACGCATCGCCAGTCCATTAAAAAATGAGGATAAATAACTGAATGACGTAAAACAAATAGGCAAAATTAGTGCTTCCAAAGGATTAATAAATGCAATCAAAACTTTTTGCGTAAGCTGATAAAACAAGCAGGAAAAGCTGGCCACTTGACGTCAGAAAAAAGTGGTGTGGCCATTAATTTTATCTTAAGAATAAAAATATATTTTTTAAATGGCATCTGCGAAATGTTTTGAGGAAAATGTGCCAGTGTTACGTATGTACGAGTTTTATGAACATTGAAAAAAGTTTTTAATCACATTTCATTAAATTATGTTTTTAGTATTCGGCATTCATAAAAAAAATCGTTTTCTATGACTCAGTAAGAATTCATTTAGTGACCTGGCTGATCCATAAATTAAAAGTCAAGTTGAGTCACAAAACGATGAAATTTTGACGTTTTGTAAAATTACAACAAACATATTCGTAGAAAACTATCATTTCATTTTTCCATCATGAGAGCAAAAGTAAAAAAAAAATTAACCAGACAGAAAAATACGGGGCCGACCGAAATGAAAACAATAGTAGTACTTTTGCCCGCAATTTGTCTACCTACGAACATTTAGGCCTCGTTTTGTAATTGCATAAAACCTTTTAGTATAATATAAAAAAATAAATTTAAAATTAAAAAAACCCCTATCGCAACAATAAAAAGCGAACAAACATTTGAAAAGTCAATAAAATGGCTGAGCCGATTTTGATAAAACATGTCTAATTGTAATATACACATCATGCCCTTTCATTTGATACCCCAATTGGGTATATTTGAAAATATACAATTATTCATCACCACTTTCATCCCTCATATCTAGTAAATGACTGCACCGATTTTGATAAAACGTACAAAGAAACTAGCTATCAAATAAAAAAAACTACATCGAAATCGGTTCAGTCGTTTAAGAGCTACGGTGCCAGAGACAGACACACAGACACACACATTGCGGTCAAACTTATAACACCCCTCTTTTTGCGTCAGGGGTTAAAAAGTACTTACATGCATACCTAGCAATTATTTCAGCAGACATAATATTATAGTCAAGTCATGATATGAGTACACAAGTGGCTATATTGCTTCACCTAATGCTAATCTGACCAAAACACCAAGTCACGATTAGCTAGCAAAACAGTGCTTATTATTTCAAGTTCATAAACTGGTTTTAACACGTTGAGCCTTTTTCGTCTAGTTAAACGTCTGATTCATCTTTTACAGTTATAAATTCATTAACACCTTGCTGGAGTATACGAACATAAATTGGTTAACGTATCTATGAGAATGTTGTAATACTGAAATGCGTAGTATGTAATTATATCGAGGGACTCATATGAAGCAGGAATGACGAAAATGCAACTGAGGAGAGGCGTATCGGTGTCCAGCAGTCTACTGTCATCAACCGAGCACAGATCTAGACTGTGTAGCTGCTACTAGGGAATTCCTGAATTAAAAACTCGATCTAGGAATCGAACCAAAGACCTCATACTCAGAAGGAGCACTTGCGAGCACAAGATCAACAAGGAATAGCGCGACACTATTGCCATGCTAAAACACAACAAATACGGTAACTGATTCTTTTACAGTAACTTTTATAAAATACAAAGACTGCAATCAACTTCAGATTAAACGGGCCATTATCATCATAATCACTTGACAACAGAAATAAACCGCGGCCACCGCTTCCGCCACGAGCCCGGACTGTCCCTTCTATCCAGGGTTATACCAGCACATTACAATTATCTCCAGTTAAGAGTCCAGTGACACATCGATGCGCAGCCTCTATGTTAACGTCTTGACTACTGACGGCACTTACCGTGGGATTATCCTGGTGTTTAAGTAGTTGCTAACGGTTAGTGCTCTTCAATTGTTTGTTATGATACTTTATGTGCTATTGTTGTATTCTTATATGGTACCAGACTTATAGGCACTTACAATGTTCTTGTATCAGTTTTCTATGTCTAAGCATATAAAATACTAGCTTTCAGCAATGTGGACGTCGGAAAATAATCCTACGGTAACTGACTGGGATTAAAAGAATCCTATACAGGGTGTAACAGTATACTAAATTTCAATATCTAATCGACCCAAATGTATGGAACAGCTGATAAGTTTTTCGCTTTTACGATATTGGAGCCATGGAGTTGTTCAGTTTGATGCTCTGCAGCATATCTTTTCATATGACTTTACACTTTCTGTTACACCCTGTATACGAACCCAGTCATGATCTACCTGTTTGCCAATCATGGATAATTGACGACGCTCATGGCACAGTGAAGGAATCCTAATGGTTGGCCCCCATTGCGAAAAGTCATCTAAAATATACACTTTCAAGTAATGATTTATTTGGCTATTCGCATAGACTTGATTCCTTGCGCCACGTCTTTTAACAGATCCGGATCTCATTGCCACTGTTAATGTTAAGTAAAACATGGATTCTCCCAAAGACAACTAATGATTGGCGGCCTTGCCATAGTAACCTCGGAGTGTAACTCCGGCTAAATAAGCAACATTTTACTTCAGAGCAACAAATATTTTGTAACATCGAACTTTGGACCTAAAACTAGTGTGGCCAAAGTACAAATTGCAAGTTTCAAAAAGTAAGAGGTTGTTGACCCTGGTCATAATTGACGGCAAGCAAGAAGCAGCACAAATAATTTGGTTAAGTCCTTACTAAAATGCTAATACGGTAAGTAGCTCATCCTCCCCTATCGCTTGTATCATCATTCTATGTATAAATTCTGTGACAGGTCAAATCATTGTGATATAATACAGTGAAAAACTGGAGTAGACCAATAGGATCCCACAGATCTCACATACGTCAATAAGACATAAGTCGTTTGCAATGCAAAGCCTTGAAATACATACAAAATCCGTGATTCATCCGAAAGTAAGACGCAAGGAAATCCGCTAAACGCATTACAAAACTTGTGAGGAAAAGAGTTAATGAAATGCAAACTTGTGGAGACCACTTGCGCACGCGTCGCCGCGCCCCACCGCCCGAGCCGTGTTGCCTGCGCCATGACCCTGTTTCTACAAGATTTCGTTCGAGCATTGACGTAGTTTACTGACGACTGTAAGTTTGCAATCTTGGGGTTTCCGATGAACTTTAACATTCTCTTCGTTTGCACGAGCTATTTGGAAAGCTTTAACTGATTTAATGTTTTCAAGGCTCATATTTTTATTAGCGTTTTATTTGTAGTGTCCTGAAGCCCTGAATTCGCGAATGAATCATGAGTTAGGGACTGTTTGAAGCTTAGATCGTGCAAGAACAATTCTTATCCATCTGTCTCAAAAATTGACTTTATCAGTTAGTAAGGTGATGATAGACCACAAATTGTGGAAATACATTTTTGTGAATCATATTCACACTTATTGATAACAGTTAATCGTATTCTCTTTCATGTTTCACTCTATTAGTTTAGTAGAGTAGCGTAACTCTATTTTAAGACAGCTACTACTTCCAAGAGACATATTTACTATAGCGTTTATGCAGATCACTTCTGTTTACTGTTTTATTTTTAGCTTCCAACGCTTGTTCAAATCGTGCAACAGTTTCATCATTATTTGCGCGATATTTTATAATCAGTGCACTTAGTACACACAGTCAGGACGTCGCGCGACGGATGTAAAAAGGTTTCATCATAAGTTCCAACGCGGCTTGGACTTCGTATGAGGCGCGACGTATTACGGCCCAGTCTGAAGGAACCACGTCGTTTTCTACACATGCGCCGGAATGACGTTGCTGAAGACACCTGTTTAGAGAATGTCCAGTATATCTTGGTCGGTCTTGTCGATGATACTAGCCACAATACAGTCTTGATATTATTCTAGTTTGATATTTTGCTGTGTGTCAAGAAATACTGGTCGTGTGTGCTGAGTAATATAGGGTCGCCGGATTAGTTTGAGTTTATAGTTCGATGACACATGAGTGTGGATGGTCTGGACAATAACAATCATTATGTATGATGTTATTTTAAGTAGGTATTACTTACAGGTCTTATGTATAATTTACACAATAATATTATAATGTTACATTTTACAAGGGTTAGTACGACTTGCAATGAAATGATAATTTTGATTGATCGTGTGTATACACATCGTGTTTGGTACGAGATCAATGAGTAAGTGTAAAGGAAATGCGAATGGATGAGTCATAAAGGAGAAGAAGACCTATCAATTGATCTTGATAGCGATACGATAAGACTTAAGTTAGGAGATGAAATTAGTCATGAAGGTAGACATTATGTAAGATGAGGAAAAACATAGATAGACAATAACTCATAGAAAAAGACTTTAATTCGAATGAAAACAAAAATCAAAACAGTTAGGTAGGTTAGTAACACGAGCCAAAGTTATCGTTAACACATCAACAGATAGCTAATCGTTTGATACTCGATATCAGTGAAAGGCTGATGAAATTAATGATAGAGTTGCTAAAACAGCTGATAAACGAAGCAAAACAAAAACACGAGGCTAACTCTCATCGCGGCGTAAAACACCAAGTTGTGGACTCTTCTCATTCCACAAGATTCCTTCATAGCGTCTTTAACTAAAATAATGGGTTAGGTACACTTATTTTAGCTTTAATGTCTTCAGACCAAAATTTTCTAATGTCTAGGTTAGCTTCCGATCGACATTAGGTTCTTGAATCGGTGTTAAGTCTGGTAGGCTACTCATCATCATTCTCCTGCCTTTATCCCAATTTATTTGGGGTCAGCGCAGCATATTATCTTCTTCTTCCATTTTTCTCTATTACTCGTCATCTCATCAGTCACCTCCTTTCTAGCCATATCATCCTTCACACAGTCCATCCATCTTTTCTTTGGTCTTCATCTACTCTTATAGCCACATTCATACTCAAATCTTTCCTCACGACATATTCCTCATCCGTCCACATCACATATTCATACCACGACAACACAACAACACACAACTTTTCAGTCACCGGCGCTACTTTCAGACTTCTTCTTATGTTTCCTTATTTGATTGGTAAATTACATTTCGACCTCTACTAACATGGAATAAGGCTACAGCAAGGTGACCTTCCCTGACTAAACTTTCCACAATGTTAACCCTGATAAAAGGAATATTTCCACCATCAGAACTAAACCGGTTGTACAGAGTATGATCTAGTTCTCTGACAAGTGCATTAGTTATCGCTCCACAACATTAGTCAGAACACCATCACTCAATCATATGGCGTTGCGTAGTAAACGCTGCTGAAAGAAACTTCAGTTTTATCTTCGTCACAACAAGGTTCAGTTTAGATTGGGAAAGGTTCTCAGATAAGATAAAAGAGGTGTGTCGTGATGCAGAGGGACAAACTGTTTGACATAGATAGTGTTGGAGAGAGTAAATCAAGTGAATCATAGCGAGACTATGTAACTAATTCCGCTACTGTTTTGATAACTGAAAGATAACGTGCTCATGAAAAAGGTATGAGGAAAATAACACAAAATTCTAAAATTAGGTAAGGATTAGGGAAAATAATATCACAGGATCGGTTGATGTGGCGACGCTTGGTCCCTAGAAAGACTTTATCTAGAACGTCTTTCAGCTGAAATGAAGATGGTGATGATGAAGAAGCTACTTATAAGATCGCCTGAGTCGGACATAAAGTATGACAGGTTTAAATGGTACATCCTTTAAACCTACCTATACAGGCATACAGCAATATCAAAAAAGTGTGGTCGTATTTGAAGCAAGTGGTTATAGACCATCAAACAGAACAACTCTCTCCTTATAGCAGTATCATTGTAATTGTGAAATTATAAGCTTACCCTTTTTTTTTCGTTAAATTTTTTGATTGTTTCACTGCCCGGCAAAGGCCTCCCGTTTCTCCTTCCAAACCTCTCTATCCTGTGCAATCCCTGGCCATGTTTGCGGACAAACAAGGTCATATCGTCACACCACCTTTGCCGCGGGCTACCTCGACGGTGATTTTCTCAGACACGCGTCCAGTGAGTGACGATCGTTGCGGATCCCTCCGGGCACAGTCATGCTACGTGGCCAGCCCACTCAGACTTGAGCTTGACTGTTTTTTCTCCAACATCTGCAACTTGAGTAATGGAGCGCAGGGCAGTGTTTCTTACTCGAGCTGTCCTATACAAAATTTCAGTACCTACTCGACCCAAATGTATAAGGCAACTAATTTTATTCACGATTGCGATTATTGGTACGCTACACCCTATATCGGCAATGACTCTCAAAGTCCAAAAGGACAATACACGACCTTGCAGTAATTCGGTAATCAACCTTAGACATTGTACCGTCGTCTTTCTACTTCTAGATAAGATATCTAAATCCTGAATAATTGTTGAGGAAAATCATTATATTTTAATCTTTATCACTGTAATTGTGATAATGTTGGCTGTAGGTGCCTTTGTTATCATAATAATCATAACACTCGCTGATATCTACGGTCGATTTGCATATAAGTAGTTTTATTGCACAGAGATTTGTCTTTATGGCTGAAGTGATGTCGATAATAATATTACCAACTTATAATAATCAATTGGGGTTGTTCCCAGAGGTCCACGACTTTATTGTGCTTGCAATCTTTATAGAATAGTAAACCATGCTCTTCAGGTCGCAATATCATTTTCTCATTGTTTTGCACTGTTGTCAGGTTTTATAGCTACAAATCTTGAATTACTTTAATCTTAAATCTATGAATTTTCTTCCTCCTGTATTACCAACCTTTTAGATTTGAATTCTATCTCATTCAATTATGTGAAATCCATCTACTGAACTTGATAGATAAGACAGATCAAGAACGGCAAGGGATCGCTTAACCGAATCCTTCCTGATGGCTCCATAAAAACAACTGAATAAATGCCTAGTCATTAATCACCAAACTGCTACAAGCTGGTGGCCTACCATGACGTCTTATAGAAGGAGTAATTGCAGTGTGGGAAAGAGATGGCGCTAGACGACCTGTATAGCTCTATCTCTTACCCACACTGGATTTACTCCTGCTTTAAGACGTCATGGTAACCCCCCTGATCACATGTCTCTACACATTTGTGTCACTACTGCCGTATTTTCGTTTTGTAGCTATCGGGGTCATAGATCAAGATAATGCAAATCACGGTCTGTTTGTAAACATTCACTTGTATGTTGTTATTGTGCTCGTTGTCTTGTTTACATTTATCCTGTTTAGCACTAAGTTCCATATCTTGACCTAATTTAACTTCCAGAGAATTGTATTTAAATTTAAAGGTCGACCTTCATTTCAAAATGGCGAATTTGAATGTGTTTTGACAAACTAGCTAGAATAGTATGTAACCAGAATAATGTTTTGACCTCCGTTCAGCAAATTCTGGGTAAATATTACAGGATAACATGGATTTAACAAGCATTTAAGTAAATACGCAATTGAATGGACGAATGATCTCCTGACAAAGGAGGTGTATTGTTCATAGGAGGTGCACTATTATTAAAGTCATTTGCAATTGTATGTTTTTATTAAAAAAAAATCGACAGAGTTCACTTTCAATTTGATCCTTATCATACATTGTATTACGACTACATCGTTTTTACTACATTCATTGACTACATTGTTTTATTGATAGATTTCCGATAATAGCTAAATGTCCCCAGCAAACAAATGAATAAAATATGGCGGTAAAAACAACTTAGATACTCTTTTGGCATTTCCTTAGTATTTTGCATTTTCCTTGTTGTGCATCTGTCTAGATACAGTAGGTCTCTATGACCACACGTGGGTGAAAAACCCAATACTGTATGGACAATATCCGCGAACAAAAAGACATGTAACTTACTAATGCCCTGGAAAACCCATTCAGTTAGCTTAGAGACTGTTTCTTGTTAAATAGAAAACTAAAAAAATAATAATGGAGCCATCTATGCTGAGGCTACAGTCTATATAGATAGATTTTAAAGAGTCATAACATAACATCACGCCTGTATTCCCCTAAGGGTTAGGCAGAGGTGTACTTATTACCTAATAGTACACCCACATTTTGCCAGTTGTTGATGTTTTTAAGTCACATGTAATAGGGAGCAAGCCTATTGCCATCAACCGCGGGCACAAATATAGACTCCGTGGCTGCTGAAAAAATGAAAAAACCCAATAACATTTTGCTCGACCTGGGAATCGAACCCAGACCTCTTGCTCAGCAGTCGCGCATTTCGCGCGCTTCATTTTAAAGAGTAATTTAAGTTAGTTCCACAAATGCGATATCTTCTGTCCAAGACTTTAGACCCAGAAAGTTTCTCCATACCACATTCTTAGTACGGAGCTCGTGGCTAAATAATAACAGCCGCTCGGATCAGTCGCTTTCCTACGTAGGTCATCATCATCATCATCATCATTTCAGCCGAAAGACGTCCACTGCTGGACATAGGCCTCCCCAAGGGGGGTTTTGCCATAATCGCCACGCTTGGCAGGCGGGTTGGCGATCGCAGTATGTTTGTTATAAAAAATCACAGAGAACGCTGCTGCCCATTCTCTGGTAAGTCCCTTAGTCGCCTCTTACGACACCCACGGGAAGATATGGGACGCCTACGTAGGTCTGTGGCTGTAATTAGTAGATCTTTAACAGTCGTTACAGGTAGCCAGTGGCCCGAAAGTCTGGCAACCAGTATTACCAAGGAGTTTCGTATTACCCAGTACTAACTGGGTTGTGGAGGTCAGATAGATAGGCAGTCGATCACTGTAAAATACTGGTATTCAGCTAAATCTGATTAGACTGGACCCGACCCCAATATATATAGTTGGGAAAAGGCAGGCAGGATGTTGATTTATCCAAAAACCAACATTTCCAATCACAATCCATTTTACTCCTTCCATATAATCAACTTTCTATATTGGTTCCACTTAACTTCATTTATAGTGAAAAACAAGTAAAGATATATGATAACCCGAGTTCCAACAAACTAGTGCAGTACGTTACTATTAGGAAACTTGCAATCGAGTACTCTATTGATTAGAATCAAGCAGATACCAGGTATCTCGATACACGATCCCATGCAATTTGCTGATCAAAACAAACGATTTAGGAAGTAAACAAAACAAAGAATTAGGTAATAGAATCGTTGAACTGATATAGATTTCAATCTCGGACAATAACCCAGTTCCAAGGAAAAGAGTAAAAATAAACTTTCGACGAGAAAAACAAACCAAATATTTGTGAGAGTACATTTCTTTAAAAACTTTCGAGCTCCTTTACAAATGTAGCCACAATTTCCAACATTATTTTTCTTAATTTCTATTCCATAAGCTATTTGTTAACAAAAAATATAATCTTCATTTTTTTGGCTTCCTTGTATGCCAGAGAAAAAAGTTCCTAAACTCCTTGCAATCCTTTATAAGAAAACTCGAAAGGTTTTTTCCGTAAGATTTTATAAGAAGTAAGTTCTAAAATTACATCATCTGTAAAAAGGGTCGCTTTCCTCTGTAAATAAAGCTCATATTTGTTATATCATGGTACAGTCCCGTCCCGTCCACCTGCCATACGATTACAGCATACTTCAGTAATCCTCGGCTTGTTGCGAACTTGCGACTAGGAGTCTTATGATTGTAACGGTTCTAGCTACATCTTTAAAGAATTCTTATGTAAGTTCTGTGGGAGTTTTAATGTCAATGGTTTGCTATGGTGATCGTGGGCGATAGCAGAGCTGTCACTGCCAATTTGTATTTTTTTTTCTTATTCAGTTCAGCATTACACGGCATCTTCAAGCAATCCCTGAGCACTTTTCACTTTCAGCATCCATGAAAACTTTTGCCGCAGTCATGAAATGTGTGTCAACTACAATTGGGCACAAATATTGAACATAACTACTTCTCATAATTCTAAACAATTTGATTTTATTACACGATAACTAGGCTTACAGTTAGCCAGAAAACTGAATCACTGTATTCCACGAACAAAAAAGTTCAGCCAGTAAATGTGAAATGTTATAGTTTTACGGAATTTCATGAAACTTGCGCGATTAGCGATCGGCGTGAGGTTACAGTGCTACCACAGTTTGTTTACCACTAACAGCTTCAGTCCAACATAAACCTTATAATCACGAAAATAAGAATCATTATAATTTTGAGAGTTGTCAGTGGTAGCAACTTAACAACGACCTTATTGGTACGTATATAAAGATCACGGTGATTTTGACAGCGAGGTAAACTATGCGTGAAAGAACAGTACCGATCAGTGTGAGGTCAGAAGCCCTTGACCTGCTCCACGCGGGAAGCAATCGATGAAGGTCGAAGGTCGCATGCGCTGGTCTATGCTTTATCGCTACAGAGTCAATGACCAGATCAAGTTAAGTCGTAGCTTAACGTTACAGTTGCTGGTAGGTTTACTTTGTTTGACGAGAGATAAGACAGACGTATTTATAGGATTTTATCTGTTCATCTGATGCAAAAGAAAACAAATCCAAGACTTGTGACGTCTATGAACCTGCAATGAGCCTGTGTGGTGGATTACAATTTACAGCCCATTTCCTCTCGTAGAGTCTGTGTCCCAGCAGTGGAAACACTATAGGCTGATTATATCATCATCTGCCTTTTCCCAACTATGTTAGGATCGGCGTCTAGTCTAACCAGAAGCAGCTCCAGCTATGAACCAATATTTTACATGGAGCGACTTCCTATCGAACCGGAAGACGTTGCGTTGGAAGGCCTCCCACTAGGTCGACCGAAGACCTGGTGAAGGTTGCAGGGATCCGCTGGATGCGAGTCGCACGGGATCGGTCAATGTGGCGACACTTGGGGGAGTCCTATGTCCAGCAGTGGACGTCTTACAGCTGAAATGATGATGACGATGATGAGTGATCTGATTTCCACAACCCAGTACTGACTGATCGTAATACGAAACACCTTGATAAGACTGGTTGTGAGACTTTCAGACCACTGACTACCTGTAACGACTGTCAAAGATCTACAAATGACAGCCACAGACCAACCTAGGCAAGCGCGGCGTTATAATTTAGCCATGTGACCACATGTTTAGTACCGACGGAGCCGAACCAAAAATGTAATATGGGTGGTCATCCATCCACGGAGATAACCTAGACAAGAACGGATTAACCTCCCAAATATCGACTCGAACGGCTGGCATTATTTGGCCACGAGGCTGATTATACTTATGCGAAAATAGCCGTAGCTAAATCTTTCTCAAGAAGTTGTCGTTATAAGACCCTATGCAATATTAAAGACCAAAACAATTCCGTTCGAAGGGTGCTTTTCTATTTATACACTCGCAACAAATTCAGGTAGCTACAGCGCAGTTGTATTCCTTCACTCAAAACATTGTATAAGTAAATGTTTGTTATTGTTCAACTGGGCGACAGTTCGCAGCCAGTATTAGACTTTGTGATGTAAAGCATACAATATTATTGTGCTATTGATGACTGCAAGCACCAATAACTGTGACTTTCTACCAAAATATTTAGGAATATTCAATAGAAGCAGTCATTAGAAAGCCCATATAACCATTGAAGAGTGGAAGTCTTCCATCTGATATTACGATGAAAGGGTAATTCTTAGCAAAAAGGATTAAATACATGTTTACTGTCTATGTAATAAGATTATAAACTGCGTAGTGTTTACTAGTCAGTTCTAAACACAGCTAAATACATAATCAAGTTAGCAAGATTCCGAGAAAGTCTAGGAACAAAAGAATAATAAGAAAATTTAGAAAACCTACAAGGAATCTTTTGTCGCCATTATGGCTGTTGGGAAAGGTAAACAACTTCTCCTGTAAGTATTTATGTTCCTTCTAGAAGTTTCATATTGCAACAATAAATACGTAACTTCTTAATTAAAGAGAGCAATTTAAAGGTTGATGTTTACGAGTCCGCTAATAGATTGTTGAAGGGAAAATGTTATATCGGTATGAAAATGTATTATGGTTTCTTTGATTCTTTGTTGCTTGTTGATTACTTCTAGAAGTTCTTAATAGGTATTTTGCTGTTTCGTTGCAAATATTGTCGAGTGGCTATAAGAACATGTGAGGATCACAGAAATTATGGATGAACGGTGTGAAAGACTAGTAATAAGAGAGTGAGATGTAGAAGAAGAAATAAGATGATGGTTGATGACGGATGTATGGAGAAAGAAGACGAGCTACATCGTACAGAAGAGGGAAAATGACAGCAGGATGGCGAGGATTGTAGACAACATTGTAAAAGTCTACAGTTTCAAATTGAAGGAGAGGATCAGCATCTTTACGTTGTGCTTACAGAAGCGATTTTGCAGGTCTGATGAAACTAAAGTCATGTTTTGATCTTAGACTTATGTAGCCGACAATAGTGCATGGCATGCCTACAGACGAAGCCTACTCATTCTAAAGTTACTTGAAGGTCTGAAAGTAAGAACTTGGAAGTTTTTCTTCTTAGTCTTGTCAAAAATTCCAATATTTATTTAAGTGACATTAGCTTTGACTTGAACACTGACAAATCGACGGTGTTGCTAGTGGCTTCGGATGTTCATATAGGTCTTATAAAGTGCACGAGGAGTTGCACAAAGACAGGTCAGGAGATGGGCTCCACAGTTGCACTTAGTCAGGAATAAAATTGTTGTTCCTGAGCGCCACTGTTTTGATCAGTCGATAACCTTTGACCGTGTTGTGCATGTGTACCGCGCAAACAAGTCATTATTTTGTTTTTTTAATGGTCTAATATAATTGTTATTGTCATGCCCACCGGACTGGGTTTTTCGCATGTTTATCAACAAGTTACGAGAAATAATGCATGTGAAAATATTATGATAAATTCGTGTCAGGGAAGCGGAATGTTGATAATAATAATAATGGCGTGTGGCAAAGGACGGATAATATAATAAATAATAGTATGCTTTAATTAGGAAGAGGCTATGGACCTAATCTAAACGGGAAAACTAGGTGAAATTACCGGATACTTTTTACTGCTGAACCAATTTTCAAGCTAAACATTCCGAATGACATAAAATCTTTCGTTTTCCAGGTGAACATTTTTGGTCAAACAGGAAAATTTATTATTTTTCCTCCTTGAAATAAATGTTAAGGTCATTCATTATTCAACTGTTTTGTGAAAACAGAACGCAGGATCCACTTTTTACATAATTCGAAAGATGAAATACATTCAGCATACAGTCTGCAACTGACGTCAACTGCCCACAGATAATAAAATTGTGGTCCTATGAGATAATGCAAAGTTATGTAGGTAATCCTTGTAAGAGCTTGAATATTAAGAATAGAAGGCTGTAGGGATATTTTAATTTTAGAGGCCCACTGCCGATCCACTAACTTGTCGCCTTTTTCTTTTTTGACCCTTTCACGTTTGATTGCCTTTCTTTATTAACTCCAAAATATTGCGCAATAAAATGGCCGCATCATCCAGAGTTAATGTGTAAAAATAAATCATTACAAGCAACATAAAACAGTAGCTAGGTTGCCTTTCAGGACAAACATTGAAACCGCAAACAACAAAACAATGTCAAAAGACTAACAAAAACATTTAATACGAAACAATAATTGATAACAGTTTTAATTAAATATCCTTGTCATTGGGATTTTCCCACAACTATACAATTATTGAAAAAACACAATTAAAAAAGAAACGACGCCCCAAAAATGTTTATGGTATTTGCGCGCCAATTTTCCGATGTTTGTTTTATGACAATTTTCCCGATTCTATCTCATTAATTTGTTGTGCATTGTAAATGTGCGTATCAGTGAGTAAATAGACATTAACATAGGGAGATAAGATAATTATGCAAACAGTAAAACCACATGCTGGAGACTTGTGACATTTAAACAATACGTAGATTACAAAGACCGTATAAAGACAAGGGTCAATGTTCGCACGTGATTACACAATGCATGACATAGCATTCTTTAGAAGGAGGTTTGATATCGAACTCAAAACTTTTTATTGATAAATAGGTCAACACCCAGTTACCATGAGCGTGCTAATGGAAAATAAACATAACTCATTATATCAATTTTAGTAATGATGAAATAATTATTTTGCTAATGATTAACTTGTTTATAAATTTGAATTAAATGAGGAATATAAGTATCTAATTAAAATGCAAAGGACATACTGTCTGAAACGGTGCAAGTACAACGAACGCTAAGTCAATGAACGACTGACACCGGTGAAGGTTTAATATCCTTTACTGAGTTTAATATAAGACGTACGAGAGAAAAGGAGTTTAATCGCGTCTGGAGTCTAATTCTTTTCGTTGAAAAGTCGAGGGATTTAGGTTAAGACGTCAGTTAATGCTTAAATAAAATAAATTTAGGTAATTAAGAACGAATCTAAAATAATATTCACCATAAAGCTTCATTTTGGTAGGAACCAGGTACGTACAGAACCAAAAAGAACAACAAGATTTATTAAGTCCAAAGCTACCTGCGGGCCGAAAAAAGTTCGTATTGAATTTGGAATTTCTGTCCGTAATTTCATGTCATAAAAGTACGGTGGACAAGCACAATGACATTCTTGGTCAACTCTTTTGTCTCGTAAAATTCCGCACCGTCGTTGTTTTAATCAGTAAGGTTGTCGAAAAAGGCCACATGCCTTGACAAGTTATCACTACACTGCTAGGCATCCACTATGAGTCAATCTTACTTATCGACCAAAACAAACTGATAAATATCGGATTAAACGTAACAATCAATGTATTTAATTTAGGGTTTTTCAATAATACAATTTGTTTTATCAGTGATATTTCCAAAAATAACTGTAAATTTTAATCATCATGCTATTTTTAGCGGCAAAATAGAGGAAAATGTTTATGTAAATAATAAGATATTAATTTAGAAAGTAGGTATGATTATACCATAAATTGGAATACTACAAAAGCAGTGCAACTACTTGACAGAGATAGCATTACTTACCTACAATAAAGCTATAGACAATAGATATACTATAGAGACTAGACCTACAGTAAGCCTCAGAATCGACTACATCATTCAATTAAATTCATTCAACAGATTCCGATATTCTAATGAATGTCCCAAACAGATAAGTGAACGCGTGCGACATCATTATCAACATAACCGAGCAAATTGAAATCACTACACCAGTTTAAATTCTGTGACGTCGCGTCGGTCGGGAGTCCAGGTTTTTCCTACGTCAGTAGAAGAACCTCGTTATGTTTAGGACGAAAACCAATAACAATATTGTTATTTATAGGAAAGATAGTGAAGGTTGGAGAAATGAGGACAACATGTGACACTGTTTTGAAAAACAACCGTAAGTAAATATAGATTGACATCTACGTTCTAGAATTGTAACAATAACAGAAAGAAATGGGGACTTTCAATGTTAACTGCGGAGAACACAGATTTGAAAATTATTGGTAAAAGCTAATCTGAATGATGCTGAAAACAAATGCCCTAGTATAGTTGCGTAAACTTATTGTTCTGTCCTCCTTTCTGAAGAGCTCTGTGAAATATTCAAAACAATTGCTATACTAAAGGAACGCAGTATTGCATAAGTATCAGACTGCTCACCTTTGGTAACTCAATTATCAGGAATATCTACACAATTAAAATCTTTGAGATAAGATAACGAGTGGATGGTAGAACTAATGTTGAATGCTATTTACATGCTACTGCATTCTAAGATAATTCTGAGCCAAGACTGGCCGACAAACCCCGTGAAATTTCAGTATCCGCAATAGCAAACCCAATTTACGTGAAACAGTCGCAATCAGCCGCGTTTCCTCCAACGAATAAAACCCAAGCTATCGGGAATTCCGAACGCGGCGGATAAAACGCTCGCACACTAACACCTTGCACTTGATAAACTTAACTAATAAAGAATCATAATATCAGTCAAATCTCCCCTCGGACGTCCACATTTCAAACACAGCGGGGGGCGGAAGAGCTCTCAATATGATAGCAAATTTACGAACACGTTACAACCAGCCGGCTACTAGTTTGTACAGAGAACGAGCAACGCACACAGAACTCACCCCTCGTCTAGACACGCCTCTGTTAACACACACTACAACAATATTCGCACACTAAGAAAATTACTAGCAATTTTCGAAGAATCTCCGTCGATATCGGCCGAGTGCTACACGCACACTGGCAAAATAGTGCGCATGCGCGGTAACCTCTATAAAAGGCGGCGGCGACGTCACTAAGCCACATTCTGCACAGAGCATTCAGAGCGACACCACGCAAGTTTGAGTGGCTAAGTTGTGAAATCATTGTGACATAAACTTCGATAAGTTTAACTGCAACTATTTGTGAACTTTATTGGATTGCATAATACCTACGGATTTTCTGGATTTGAGTGAAGTGTTTTGTGACAATTCCTGACAAGGAATACACAGTGTTTAAAATTCGTGACGAGTTTGAATTGAAAAGCATCAAGCTGTCCAACATAATGTACAAGGATTCAGTTGTTCCCGTTAAAGCTGAAACGTTCAGCGGCATGGCTGCCAAAAGGTAGTTATTATTATTGTGCAATATTATCCAACATTTATCATATAATTAACTTTTGACTCTTTAAATAACAATTTTCCTGTTCAATTTAGAACTTTTTATTATTGTGGTTTTGCAACATTATAAATGATCCAATTGTTTGCTTGAAGATCCAGATTATTATCACTTAAAAGATAATTAATACTTATTAAAATATTCAAAAACTATAAAAGAACTTCGGTGGTAAAAGAACTCTAGTGATTCAAAAGGAGAAGATTGACTTTGAATACCTTCGGTGGAATCCAGCTCAGTATTAGTAAAATTTTCGAAGTGTCTAACAATGTGTTTCTTTTCTTGCAGCCCAATAAGTCAAAGCATCAAAACGGTGCTACGACGAGCATGTGTGGAGAAACGACTAACTGTCGGCCTCCTCCCTGCTATCCAGTATCTGTCGAAAAACAGCAACCGGGCCCTCTTCTGTGTGACGGCAGAGGCGCCTCCAGGAGACAGTGCTACGCACATGCAAGAAGTGCTGCTCCAAGCCTTCTGCGTGGAGAACGACATCTACGTCATTAAGGTAAATATCTTAACTGTTCCTATATATTACACTCTCTCCAAACCTGTTCTTTATCGCTCCATAAAGGTTGTGCAACTTTGCATCAACATTTATTTGCACATTTTCCTCCTTCAACTACTGCGGTTTTGACCGACACAAACATCTTTGACGTAGTTTTAGAATCATGCAATAATGACTGTTTGAGCCGTAATTGTTCTCCCAAAATAAAATTATTAGTTTTAATTCTCGGAAATGTCTGAAGAAGTTCTATTTGCTTAATATTTATGAACATTGGTATTAATAATTTGTCTGTTTTGTCTACAGGTTGATTCGGAGACTAAATTGCGGAAGTTACTCGGCTTTTGCGGATCTTCCATGGATTTTAGCTGCGTCCTGGTACACTACCCGTACACAGATCCCTTCAGCGACAGTCAGGAGTTTGACTTCTCATCACTGACAGACTCAGAGAGAGATCTCATTGAGCACTGTGAGATGAACTGGGGTTGTTCTCAGACCCCCGTTATCAAGCTGCCCGAGAAGTGAAAACGTCGAAAACGTCTCAACGACAATGTTCTTGGAAAAAAAAAAATATACGACCGTTATAGGTTCGCTTGCCTTATCAACCATGTTGGTTGCGGCTTCGGCGTTTAGCGCCATCTTTTGTCTAGTAGTTACAATTACGTCTGTTAGAGGATTTTGTATTGTACCTAAACATTTACCAAGTGATCTTACCGTAGTAAATTCCAGTTCTTTCTAACTTGTAAAGTTTGAATTGTAACTTGTTGTTAATTTGTCTGTTGTAATTTTTAGACTTGGGGCGATTCTGCCTAAAAAATGTACAGAAGAAAAAAGAAAAAGTTCTGATTGTAAATTGTTAATAGTAAAATATTGTTGAGATGCTGCCATGTTGGCTTACTATACGATTTGCATGAAGTGGGTGAAAAAAAAAGTCTAGTTATAATTGAGAAGTTCGTGAGGAGAAATATTGTTGGATTTTATACTTTTGTAATGTGAATATGAGAAAGATGAAATTTAAGTAGAATAAATATATTGTTATGATGATAAAAACGATTTGTTATTTTCAATGTACCCTGACAACATCCCCCAAATAAAAATGCATGAATATATATAAACAATGTAATTACTTCGTAATAAGTTTTGCATAACATACATTTCATATGAAAGTGTCGATAATATCAAAACAAATGATTCATTAGTTGAAACTAGGTCATTTACAAGTATACACAAACATTAAATGATACAAGTAATGCCATCTATTATGTAATAGATAAAACACAAACAGCCTACGTTCAACTGTTGATAAGTAAGTTAACATTGAGGTTTCTTCAACCAGTCTTCGATGAGAAAAACCACGCCTCTTTCTCCAATCATAATAGATGGTGCATTAGTATTTCCACGATTCACAACGGGCATTATAGACGAGTCTATTACTCTCAAACGAGATATACCATACACCCGCAATTTTGGGTCTACAACAGCTTTCCTATCCCATTTGGGACCCATTTTACAAGTGCCCACAGGGTGATAGGTGGTCGAAGTATAGGATCTAGCCAAACACACGATGTATTCGTCAGTACCCCACGGATAATCTCTACAAGCTTTTAACGGTGTCCTCTCAAAGTATGCACCGAGATTTTTAAACGCTTTTGTATTCTCCAAACTAAGAAGGAACCTTGTTCCCTTGACTAGGGGTATAAGATCGCTTGGGTCTCCGAAGTAGTTAGCGAACAACAACGGCTTGCCATGTGGGTTCCGAGGATTCAGCAAAAGTTTTCCTCTGCTCTTCGGAACCAAATTCATAGTTCTCGGAAGCAAAGCATCGTAGAATGCTGTAGGGAATATTGTTATTTCGTCGTAGATTTCTGGTTCACGAATATATTCATTCATGAAAGCATGATCTGTTTGGAATTGAATGTCAGGTGCGGGTAGATCAGGATCAGTCTTTATAAATGCTATAGAGTTGACAGGTCCGTTTGAAGCCATAGGTCCATTCTTGAGCTTCATTTGACTGTAGTCATAAACTTCTTGTAGAACTTCTTCGTTATCAATTCGAGTTGATGTCCTATTCGGCAGAGCTACTATGATTCCATTAAATGTCACGTGATCGTGTAAATTCTCCCCAACAGCTAAATCTTTCTTAACGCGAATATTTAACTTAGTTAGATGATCTTTAGGACCTACACCAGACAACATGAGTAATTTCGGAGAGTTGATACTACCGCTGCTAACTATTACCTCTTTCTTGGCGTAAGCTGTGTGAACTTGTCCATCTCGCATATATTTTACGCCATAAGCAACGTTTTGTTTATTTATGAGTATTTTGAATACTTCAGCTTTACTTTTAACGATTAGGTTCTTCCTTTTGTACCTGATTGGTTGTATGAATGCGTTGTTAGTAGAGACACGCTCTCCATCTTGTGCTATTGCTTGAGCTTGCATCGTGGTTTCCTGGTAGGCTCCATTATAGTCTGCTAAAGGCAATCCTCTCTCATGGAACGCATCGGTCATCATGATGGAGGGTCTATCAATGTAAGGGAACCTGGAAATAGACTGCTCTCCGTCAACGCCGTGGTATTTGCGGTTCAGTCCTTCAATGTTTAGATTTTTCTCAGATTTCTTGAAGTATGGCAGCACCTTGGAAAATTGACAGTTTAATTTGAGACAGTTTCTTTCTTTTACATTTTAATTTGTACTGTGTGCTTTCTTATGTGTGTGGGGCAGTAGTTTCAAGTGCATATTTTATTCTGGTAATCAATTACTCCAATAACAATAAGTATTTTAAATCAGTGCTTCTGTTTTTTTCTCATCGTATTAGCGCTTCCAAGAATAACATTCATACCAGGTATTAAGACAATATTTCTGTGGTGCAGGGTGCTTTTCATCAAGAGATTATAGTGCAAGAAGCAGGGTGCATTAGAGCCAGTTTCTCTCACGTCTTCGTAGCTCCAGCCATCATTCCCCATGGCAGCCCAATTGTCGTAGTCCAGCCTGTTCCCTCGGATGTACGCCATGGAGTTGATGGAGCTCGAGCCGCCCATCACTTTGCCTCTATAAGTATTTTGCATGATTTTCTGTTATTTACGTTACAAGAATTCTCCTTAGATTTGTGTAAATCAGGATTGGATTTAATGAAGGGGGTTGGACAGTGCTTATGCACTTCAGTGCGTCGGACAAAGATAGTTGAAGGATACCCGAGTAGGTTCAGGCAGTTGTGGTCTGCCAGACCCCTTCACCCATCCCAGGGCGTAGACATCCATGAGGATTTCCACACGCAATAAGAACACACAGAATATCATGCATCTTAGTCGGGGAGATGTGAAGAATAAGATGCAAGAATTCGTACAAGTTTTGATCAAGGTATTATCTGAACATAGATTAGTTCTGTCTCGTTTACACAGTGGTCTGATCTTGTATAATACAGTAAGCAAGTTAATAAGATAACAGATTATTGGCGTTACTATAAAAAAAACGTACATGCTCCATACACACGAAAATATGTACAGCAACATAAAACAAGTTGCTACAAGAATGTATTGCAGCTTTTGCCCAAAATTCGAACAGGTTTGCATCCTTACTCATTTCATAGAAATCGAGTCAATCTACAGTTAACAGATGAAGCAGTAAAAGTATAAATTCAAGGAGTAGATATTTCAAGATACAGATCTATCACATGCTATCTACAGAGAAAAATAAACTTAAAAATAAATATAGGTTGTGAAATATTGCGAAAACTTGATTTATCTTTTCAGACAGATATCGTACTTTATCAGTCACATATTTTGAATGTAAATAAAAGTCACGCATTCAGATAATGGGACGCCACTGTTGATACCAGTTTATCGTACAAATGTGCAAGTCAGACGGCACCGGCGTTGGCAATGAAAACAGGGTCAATGGAGACTGAAAAGAGAAGTTTAAGGGATTTATAAAATTATATCAGCAAAGAGTAAATACTTTAGTTTTCCAAATAGTTTTGTACCTTGCCGTATCAGTCCCTCTCAATTTGAACAAAATGATAACCTTGCTACAGATTTACCACACAAAGCGTAGATAGTTTACGAACTTCTTCTCGCTTTCCATAAAATAATGTCTTTCTATCTACATAAATTCAACAGCCCATAGCTCAACAACCCTTATAATTATGTTAGGTTAGACCGGTAGACCCACATTCAGTTAAAGTCTACCTGGATAACAAAACCGATTAACAAAGCTCTTGTCATCATGACTTACACGGCCCCCAATGCCCGTAATTAGTCACACAGACATGTCACAACGTGTTACCACCATCTTTACCTGAAAATTTCTAGTGAAACTCCTGATACAGAACCATAGCAATATACAGCTTGGTGCAACGCCATCTATGGAGAACTAATCACCAAGCCAAGTTTTAAAGAAGACTTGTTTCCGAGCTTACAAGGAATGAAAGAAAATTAAGTACTAGGGTGGTTGATAAGATGCAGATGGCAGGATATAAGCCAGCTTATTCAGTTTAGACTTTATTTGTACTCGAAGACCCTGGTTGAAGACCAGAGGATGGTGCAATAACAATAACACTACCTACAGTGTTCCATACAAGTAATACTGCTGTAGTAGAACTTTTCATTCTGAATCTGTGAGTTTTGCAGTTGCCAACGATTATATATATCAATGATCGGTATCAATGACTTTGTAACAGTTTCTGTAATAAATAGACGATTATCGAATTGTTAAATTCGGTTTCATAACGTAACGATAAAAATAGAGCTCATTAAAGCTAGTGACTATAGAATACTATAATTAGCAAAGGAGTCAACAGCTCAAAATAGTCGTAGGAGTAGACAGCAAAATATTGTCCAAGATAACAAATCACCACTTAGTAATAGATCAAACGAATACAACTAAAGGGAAAAAATACAATGTAGTAGGAGAGCATGGTAACATTTATGACTAGTTTATACAAGTCTATGATAAGATTAGTAAAACGTGTGCTACGTGGAATGTTTACCACGATAACAGACAAGGGCAGGCGCCGCATGTCGAACTGACTGAGTTCGCGAACGACTATCTGTTGCTTGTTGATAACGAATAAATATTGCGTAAAAATGAGATTGGAATGGGTGATCCAAATCGATTGGTTATCGGCGCATTATGACGCGGGTGGACTATTAAATCAGGTGGGAATGCATTTGGGAGATATGGATTATTTTGATGTCCCACCAGAAGAATTTATGGAAAGATTAATAGAGAATTTGAACAGTTTAGCCCGTTAAAAGAAACTGTAACCACAAGACTTGAACCTTCATAAATCAGATTCGTTGTTAGCAGCACCTTATAACACCTTGGATAGTACAATGAGACAGATATTCTCACTAAAACCCGTTGTTGTTGCTTTTTGTGAATAAGTATTTTCACAAAAAGCAACAACAACAAAAAAAGCAGTGACAGCAAAGTCTTACATCAGCGTTCGCTTGCTAAAGACATCTTTGAGGAGCTGAGAGTTTATGAACACTGAACATCATATGAGAGATTTGACGATTATGAAGGAGATACAATGAATGAAAAGCTGTTGATCGAAGTTTGACGGGAGGTTTGTACCTAGGCCATCCACAGCGTTGTTCCCGTCGCGCCAAACAGCTCTTTCCGTCAGGTTCAGTGGTGTAAGCCCAGTCGATGTTGGAGCCGATCAGAGTGGTCGACAACGCTGGCACGCGCGTGACGTCTGGCTGCTCCATGCCTGCTTCTAGCAGCAGCACCTGGATTTAGAACATGAAATACTGTAGATGTAAAAGTAAAATTTTATAAAAAGGTTAACATTTCTGCTTGATGGCTGCCATAAATTATTTTGAGGGGATTGGCGCTGATAGCCGAAATACAGGCTTTTGCCTAGTTCGTTTGCCTAGTTCGGCTACAGATGTTAAATTCTTTTGCACAATGAAAAATATAGCCTGTAAGATATTTGAAAAAATACAGATGCATATTTTGGGCTGGAGTTAAGAGAAGGGTCTTAAATCTTGTGCTACGATAGCACCTATTTACTGGATACAGATAGTCCACTAGTAATTCGTTTCGTTTCGTGTTTCGTTGTTTTCGTTTCGTTTTCGTTTGTAACCTCTTTTCATTATCATAATACAAATGTACTAAACCATGCACTGGCTGGCTGGCTATTTCTTGTCAAAATAAATGTAGGATGCCATATTTTTATTATTTTTCTTTTAACGGACTATTTGGCTGCATTGATCCGCTGATTGTCCGCGTGAAATTATTATTAAAAGATAACTTCCCTATTTGAATCGGATTTTGTTAACAATTTCAAAGCTTTTAATGTTTTTTTGCACGGAACCTTTATCCTTTTTCTAAAAATAAAAGTAGCCTAAGTTACTCCCTATGACATCAACTATCTGCCAGTAAAAAAAAAATGTTTTTAGGGTTCCGTACCTCAAAAGCAAAAAATGCAAACCCCTTATGGGACCACTCGCGTGTCTGTCTGTCTGTCCGTCTGTCACAGCCAATTTACTCCGAAACAATTGGGCCGAAAATTTTGAAAATAATACAGAGATATTTTTTGTATTGTTTTCAAAATTTTCGTTAGTTCTTTGCCTATAGATTACAGGAAAACCTATAACAAAGCTATAACAACAAATAAAGGGGGCTCGCATACTACGATGGTAGTACAGAACCCTTCATTCGCGAGTCCGACTCGTTCTTGGCCAGTTTTTTGTTATAACTACCATATTATATTGTTTCATATGCATTATTAATGCATCATATTTTAAAATTCTTGTCTGTCTGTCTGTTTGTTCTGGCTAATCTCCGACACGGCTGGACAATGTGCTTGGGAGTGACACATAAGTGAGTAGATGCAACCAACTTGAATGCCTTTTGTCACAGTTCAGACGTAAGCGTAACCCTAATGTCCGTTTTCACCAACACTAAGCGACACCTAATTGAATGTGTATACGGTAACGGTACAAAGTACCAACTGGTAACATACCAATGTTACCAGTTGGTACTGGTAACATACCAATGTTACCAGTTGGTACTGGTAATTACTTGGAAGTAATTTAAGCAGAAGTCAGCCTCATTGGTTGACCTGCGAGATGCCAGGTCGAAAAAAAAAGGAATAGATCAGCATACTCATTAATTACGTGAAGAATTAACGAATTTCGTATCACTAAGTAATGAATATACGTAATTAAATGCAAAAGTAAGTTGGCAAGCATATGCAATTTATTGACAATTGGTGTTCAATGTTTAATTTATAATTTATTAGTAGAGTCAAACTGAATTAAAGTATCTACAACATTAGTTTTAGTATATTCGAAACCTGAAACACGTGTCTAGTATTATGTACAGAATCTATGTACAAAATTTCAAAACTGTATCATGAAAAATCAAAAAGTTATAAGCTTGTTTTGTTACCTAGTTGTCCGCACAAAATCGTGGTCACCACGCAGCGCGCGCCTCCAGCGTCGTCTTGAGCTCATTGATAATAATAATTTGGCAGTAGGTACCTAAATTATTGCGATAGGTACTTAAAGTCGCTCGGTTAAATATTTTAAAATATTTTTGGGAAAAAATAGAACATGGTTTAAAAATGATAATGTTGTATACGTACTTAAATAGTACGTAAATTAATTGTGAAACATAATTATCGTGTAACTGGTTCATTAAATTAGTGGTTAGAAGAATTTCCAAGTGTAGTTACAGATACTTTAGCTAGAGAGGAAACGAGCGATTATTCGCTAGTTGTTGGATAATAAATTATCGATGCTATGATTGCTTGATTGTTATTCAAACGCAAGCATATAAGCATAGATTTAATGGAATTACAATGTTTGAAGGCTATCGTTTCTCTTCTTACAAAAAAATCGTTTGAAAGATAGACTAATTAGGAATTTAATCAACATTTTAGAATTGAGTGTGAGTGACACATCTTGCCACGATTTATTTATACATAAATTACTAGCTTTGCTCGCGGCAACGGTCCAGTTGTGTACGGAAATTAACGGGAACGTTTTATATGACACTCGGTGACAATGTAGCTTCCGGCTAGTGAAAGAATTTTCCGAATCGGATCAGCAGTTCTGAAGATTACTCCTTACATACAAACTTACTTACAAACAAATACTTCTTTATAATATTAGTTTCGAAGTTTAGAATTGCTTTTTTTGCATTTGAAAGGTAATGTAGAGTAAACTAACTTTATAAATGATTAATTAAAAACTATTAAATAAACTAAAATAAATAAATTAACAACAAACTATGGCTAAGCTTGGTGATTTTTTTAACTAGTGTTCTTTAACGTTCAAAAGAGGTCTTTATTCTATTTAAAATAAGAGGTCATGAAGTTTTTACTGCTGTCTCATACCTATTTAGTTCGAGTTGGTTGGTATTGCAGTTTTGTATGGCACGGCTGATCATTTTTTGCGATTATGGTGTTGGTACTTTGGAGAAATTTGTTGTTTGGTGGTCTAAAATACACTCAACTATGACCAGACATCTATTTCATGCTATATTACAAGCTTACCTTCCAATGGCTGACAGCCGACAGTCTATTCGCGACCACACACCCAGCGGCGCCGGCCCCCACCACAATAAAGTCATACTCCTCTCTGTCCTCAATTCTCCGTTCTTCTCCGAGGCACTGCTGCGCTCTCCGGTCGGGGGAGTCGCCGAACAGTCGCACGATCAAGTTTAGGTAGATGAAGGCGAATTCAGAGCAAGCTGACACTTGTGTGTTGACAGGACACACTTCTGTCAGATTTAGAGGCTGCCATAGCATTTTTGAGCTAGAAGCATAAAAAAAGAAGACATTAGGTACTACATTCCTTTAACAGTTATTTTATTTCCACCCTTGCATCGCGGTTTAATCCTAGTAATCTTTATTCTCGTAACAATAAGGTCGTTGTTCAGTTGCTGTTACTGACAGGTACGTCAAAATTGTACTGATCTTTATTTTCTTGGCGATAGGTTTGGTGTTGGATTGCAGCTGTCATATTTGTGAGAGGACTGCTTAGTGAAACTATTCTGTCGAACCGACGTTATAACTTTTATGTTCCAATTTTACAATTTAGAATTTTGGGTTTGAATAATGCATACATTACTTGATTTTTATAAATAGCATTCTATGTTATATACTCCGGTCAGATAAGCATTCTTTACATGTAGGTAACATTGTGGTATTCAGGTGCACCTATCTGGTAAGATTGCAAGCCGACCGCAGCCTTTGAAAAAAATCTAGGCTGATGATGAAGATGATTTTCTATGCCAACGACTCTGAATGTCTATTTCATTTATTATCACATCTTGCGATAATTATTATGTGCAGATTATTTGTGAAAAATTAAATGATCCTGTGTCTTGTAAAAATATCTACTTGTAAAGTAACTTTACCTAATATATTATCGTACATAAAGACAACGTCACAGATTTTTTTATGTATTTATTCAGAGCGATAAACAGATATCTAACAAAACTGAATCTTTCTATGTATGTACTACGTTTGGATGGATTAATGGATGTTTATTACTCAATCACGCCAGAACGGCTGAACCGAGATCGAGTTAAATTTGGCACAGAGATAGATTATAATCTGGAATAGCATATAGGCTACTCTTTGGTTTTTTTTTCTCACAAAATATCCAATCGCACAAAATGCGGGCAATGGCTAATAGCTATATGTAGAATAGTCAACATCAACATAATAATAAATTGTATATTGATGTAAAATGGACGTAGTGGTCTATTTCGACACATATCTCATCGGCCCATTAGCTCAGTTGGTTAGAGCGTCGTGCTAATAACGCGAAGGTCGCGGGTTCGATCCCCTCATGGGCCACGAATATCTTTTTGCGTTTTTTCGTATTATATACTGCACCAGCACCTTCTGGTATCTTTTTGTGTATATTACAGTAGTTAGGAAAAACAAAAAAAAAGCTTTGTTTTGATGTTTTTTTTAAATAATAAAAGCATTAAAGACAAGATTTTATTTGACATATCAATTCAAATCAAATAACACTTATACGAGTCCGTACCTACAATATTCGAGTGACAAATATTATTATAGTCCAGAAAAATAATCATGAAGTTGCCTAAATTTTAAAATCACCTGCATAAGCATCATTAAGTCTCTTGGTATTGTTTATGAATTAGTAACATCGTCTACCTAGCCATATCACAACTTATTGGGGTTGGCTTCCAGTCCAACTGGATGGATGCGATGCAGCTGAATACCAGTACTTCACATGAATAAATCAACAGAACATAACATCACGCCTGTAATCCCCAAAGGGTTAGACAGAGAGATGAAGAGCGGAGAGGAGCCTAATACACCTAATAAATAAATCTAGTGTCACGGTGTTTGTGGTCGCACTGCTCCGAAACGGCTCGACTGATTTTGATGAAATTTTTTATGTATATTTGGTAGGTATGAGAATAGGTTTTAAACTATATTTCACACGGCTTAGTGACTAGGGGGTAGGTAGGTACTAGGGTAAAAAAGGTGCGTTGCAACGCATGCCGCACAGCTAGTCATTTTATAACAATTAAACACCAAAAACGCGCGAAGATGAAAAATTATAACTTCATGATTACTTACCCGATTTATTGGCGATTTTATTCTAAACTTCTGATCAAACACGACGGTGTTTCGTCGGAACACCGAACAAAGTGATCAGTTAAATATTTCCCTGAAGTAGTCGTTGTTTCGTATAATAGAGGATATCGACCTTGTAGGTACTTTAATTAAACACTGCACTTAATTAAGAATACTTCATAACATTACTCGGGGAATCTACAAAAGTCTAGTTCTTACATAAAAACTGGCTAAGTGCGAGTCTGACTCGCAAACTAATGGTCCCGTACCGCCGTACAATATTTAAGGCGACATTAAGTGCCAGCGACCTTGAGCGAGTATTCGAGCCATCGCCCGCAAGGGCTCCCGCTTCAACGCGCACCAAGTTTTTTCGAAAAAACAACCCTCCTTAATTTATCAAACACAATACAAATAAAAGTCGTATACTAAAATATGGCTCATTAATTGTCTTTTAGATGGTCAAATTTTCATGCAAATACGCCCGATAGTTTTTGCGTGATTATCGTTTTTTTGCCCGCGTTAGACATTACTTTACAAATTAATTACATTATGTTATAAAAATATAATTTCAGATTTTCACATATCAAATTATGAAGAAAATTGTCTAGTATAACATATATTTTTTTCAAAGAAATAAGACTACAAGTTTAGACGTGAAGTTCAATTTAAAAACGTTAAAAGTCGTATATCTGCGCCTTAACTCTACATACTAACCTAATAAGTAATTTTTCAGATCGAGCGAAAAATGCCGAAAAAAACATATTTCTTGTACGAGAGAGAACCCTCTTTGATTCTTAACTTAAGTTTATTTTTGGCTATGGTAAAACTATAATTTAAAAACCTGTATAAAAACATACCGATCTGAGCAAAAGGCCAAGTGTCTACCTAATACGGTTCAAGACGGGCAGACGGGCAGACTTTAGTAATAGGGTCCCGTTGGCACCCTTTGGGTCATCATCATGTGTCTAGCCTTTTCCCAACTATATTGGGGTCGGCTTCCAGTCTAACCGGATGCATCTGAATACCAGTATTTTACATGGAGCGACTGCCTATCTGACCTCCACAACCCAGTTAGTACTGGGTAATACGATACCCCTTGGTAAGACTGGTTGTCAGACTTTTTGGGCCACTGACTACCTAACGACTGTCAAAGATCTACAAATGACACCCGGGACCAACGGCTTAAAGTGCTTTCTGAGGCACGGAGGAAACTCAGCATGTAATGGGTGGTCACCCATCCACAGACCAACCTAGGCAAGCAAGGCTTAACCTATAGATCGACCCGAGCGGATGTTATTTAGCCACGAGCTTTGCCTCTGGGTATGGAACCCTAAAAACAATTTAAAAAACAGTTGTGTTTCAATTTTGGCGTACAACAAGGTAACTATTCTATTCTAAAATGGCGTGCCAATTTAAAACTCGTTTTTTATAATTGCGTCAATGCAGTAATTGATAAGAATAAATAACTAATGTATGTACTCGTATATAATTATAAACTGAACTAATTGAAACTAAACACAACTGTAGCAATTAGAAACGAACACTTTTAATTTTGATTAAAGGATAAGTGGGTGATTTAAGGTTGTCTATCTTCGAAGCAACCTCAAATACACGCAGACTGTTTGGATAATGTTACAGGGGGTTTAAAAAGGCTAAAGCAGCCTTTTTAGGCCCCCAGTGCCCCAGTTGTCCCCAGCAGAATCATAATAGACCGCTCAAACTATGTAGTGTATGTATAATATTTTCAAAATTTCAAGGTAGACCAATTCGTTGATTTTAAAAGCCGGACAAGTGCAAGTCTGACTCGCGCACTGAGGGTTCCGTACAAATTTGTATGTTGGTTGATGGTTTGTCCATTACGGAAATCAAGTCTCAAAGAATAGAATAGAACAGAACACATTTATTTCAAACGTAGTCCGTATACTGTTAGTAACACAAATACAAAAAATTTTTTGCAAAAAATAAAACCGACTTCAAAAGAAGAAAAAAGTGAAAAATAACTTTAGCTTCAGAAGTCGGTGACTTTTGTTTGTTTTTTAATTTTTCCATTTTTAGTTGTAACATCCTATACAAATATTTGCTATACAATTATTTTACATTGTCAACAATTTCATGCTAATAGGCTTATCATCATAAAAAATGGAAGTTAATATACCTAACTGTCGCAATCTGGGTGTACTGTAGACTGTACACATCTCAGAGCATTCAGGCGTGATGTTATGTTATGATGTTGTGTAAACAATGAACATCCAAGCGATTGCAGCCATCGCGACAGATTTGCTGACCATTAGTGAAGAGTTCCATTGCAAATCTCCGAAGATCAGGATCAGGTCTTCACCAAATTTAAATGGGACCACCGCGGAATAATATTCTTCCAAACAAAAAAAGAATCATCAAAATCGGTTGTGAACCGATTTTGATGATTCTTTTTATTATTGGCGAAGATATCGCTGAACATAAACACAAAATAGTAAAAATCAGACGAATTGATAACCTCCTCCTTTTGGAAGTCGGTTAAAAACCTTTTAAAGCTATTGTTAGTACGTACAAAAATAACTCCACAGAAAAAAGCGGCACCGCACAGCAGCGCCCGCAGAACAGACAAAAGATAAGCAAGGCAAGATAACTCGGTTTGAAGAACCAATTTAATTTTGCAGTTAAAATAATACTCACCCATACATCTATGTATATACTTCACGTATGTATACAATTCTACAACTGCAAATCTAAATTTGTAATCGCAACAATATTTTTTTGTTAATAAATTATCGATTTTCGGAGTTTTTCCTTTCCTGGTGCTGTAAGACCTGTGCTGGAAGATCTTACCAGATTTCATGATACTAGGTCAACGGGAAGTAGGTTTTGATTTACTTGCGAATGAGCAAAATATGCGACATAAATGGCCATATTTCACATTTGAGTTTTTGAGGTAAGGAAATCTAAAACTAGTAACAAAATCTTCAAATCTTTTATTCGATAACTTATTAGCACCGAGAGTAGCTGCGCCCTTAACAATACCGTCCTACTTACATCATTTAAATGAGGTGCATCAACGATTTGCCGAATCACTGTTGTTTCCATATGATCATAACATTCCCTTATCGTAGTAGGTAGTTACTCTATATTGCGTCTACCACAGACACGAGACGTGTTCCCCGCAAAAAAAACAAAATAAACTCATTTAGATAAAGGAAAATGCTCTTCTTTACAATGTTAGCTAATACTCGGCACAAACAATGATGTAGCAGATTCATCTTGTTCTCATCTGAAATAATTACCGCAATAAGGCGATACTATTCTTATTTTGGTAAGAAAACACTACCGTATACGAATTCCTCAGGAATTTTACCACCTGAGGGCTTACACTTGTTTGGAACACTTCCTGAGGCTTCTTGTTCTATGGCCTAGGGCACATGGGAACCATATCTACAGTTCTACACCGCTAAATGAATGAGCCAAAGTAGTGAAAATTGATTTGAAGTGTCGCTATCGTGAGCTGCCTTTCAGTGGACAGTCGTTCCTGCGAAGAATTAAAAAAAATATCTATATAATATATCCGAGTTCACATTAGGGGTAATCGCAATGGTCGAAACCTAACCGCAGTGCTATGCAATGGTGTCCAGTCGACGTACGCTAGTATTAACTCGGATCGCACCAATCGCAAGATTGCTCACGTGTGGCTTCAGTCCCTAAGCAGTTAAATTGGGGGTGTTCATTCAGCCACGGAGAATCTTGGCACCGTGATTCAGATACAAGACTTGAATGCAAAATGCCATCTAGCGGATAACTCAAGAACCAGTTTTAAGACTACGACAATTTGTTGAATATTTTGATCTAAAGCGCCCTCTACACTCACTAAACGAGAGTGTGAGGGTTGCGGCTCAGTAGCAGTCAATTTTCACTGACAAACTGCGAAACTTTGTGAGTGTGTGGAGGGACAGATTTTCATGCGAAGTTCGAGCCGTGAACCAAGGTGCGAATTTGCGTGAATCGCGCGCGAGTTTAGAGCGTGCTTAACATTTTATGAGAAAAAATGACTGTAACCAATAGCTTTTTTATAAAGTAATTGTTATAAACATGTTATTGGTTGACAGAATATTGCACATAATACAAAATACAACTTCTTACTTCTTTGTAGTCAGTTAACTTCGTGAAAGATAGAGGTAGTGGAGTCTATGTCCCGGAGTGCGACAAAACAAGCTAGGAAAAAAATCTTACCGATTTGGCCTAACAGTACAAAAAAAGTTAATCAACTCGCCTGAAAATAGGGTATTGATAGTGAAAACAAAAGCTATTTGTTAGAAAAAGAGACAAAAAGATCCGCAGCCGGTAGGATTCGAACCTACGCTCCCAGAGGGAATCTGATTTCGAGTCAGACGCCTTAACCACTCGGCCACGACTGCTACGTGAAGAGAGGTCGAAAATGATAATCATTTTCTAAAGCTTTTATTTGCCAGGTGTTTAACAACAAAGGGTTGCCTGCATTTAAATAGAGTAGAGATAATTCAGGGTTGCATGATTCCGGATTAACCCAGGTTTTATTGGTGCTTATAAAAAACAGTAAAAGTTTTGGAAGTGAGATCGAATCATGCATTTTTGCTTCATAGCAAAATAGTTATATTGAGCAGTGGCGAAGGTTCCATACAACTCGATTCCTACCGGCTTTCCTTTGAAAATTTGATTGGGCTAAATCTGTATTCTATAATAGTTATTCCATAGACAAATTAAAAAATCACATTAAAGATATGTACTCCGGCTTACCTTCTAAAAAAATTAACCCTTCGCTACTGCTATTGAGTGATTGTATGTAACTGAACATTGCCTTTGCGCACAATGCCATCATGCACTTTTGAGGTATTTACCCATCTTTTTTTTTACTGAAAATCTTGTTCCAAAGTGTTAAAAAAAAAACCAGTTGAAACCATAATCAATAATCCTACCAATCAATCTGCATTTGAATAGCATTGGATTCATGTGGATTATACATAGAGAAAAGACTCATTCAAATACAGGGAGAATTTTACTCTACATTAAAAAATGTTTTATGATGAGACTATTGTCAGAGCCAAGCTTTGCTAAAAGAATTTACTACTAATAAAATGCTACTGAAATATAATTTTAAATAAGATGTTATTACAAAAGATGAAAATAAAACAAAAAATCAAAAGGGAGTTTACAGGGGACACCCGGGTTTGAACCGGGGACCTCTCGATCTGCAGTCGAATGCTCTACCACTGAGCTATATCCCCACTGACAACTGTGATGAAATAATAGTACTTGTCGTAAGTTAATGTTTTTGTAGCAGTTTGTAAAATTATATGATTTGTGGCCTTACTAGGCCTGCGTAGTGGATTAGAGGCCAATCCTTCTCACAGATATGGCTGTATTCCAGCAGTGGGCACTTTATATGCAGGTAATATTGTTATTGGTGGTAGAATTGTGATTTTTTATAGCGCCGATACTTACCGAGGACTGAACTAAGTAAAACCATTCTCATCATTTTATCAAACCTGTGGACCTGCACTTGCAAACAGGGTTCGAAGTCATAATTACCATTGATAATTTCGAATCCTGCTTGCAAATGAATAGGTAGGTAGGTACCTACTAAACATTTTTTTTTATTACAGCTCTTATCTTGATATTAATAACATGTTTTGAATGTTGTTTAATTTTATTCATGGTCTTAAAAACAATTTGAAGGATAAGATTAAAAATTGGGGCTGTAACGCTCACTTAATCAGCAAAACAAATTGCATCAGACTCTCACTCACATAATACGTACTTAATATTATATTACGGTTTGATTATTATAGAAATACGATAAAAAAAGAAAATTAAAAAAAAAACCTTTATTTAATAACGCAACAAGCTTCCCCCCCCCCTTTGTAGCAGGAGCCATGACTTTATACCCCCTTTCAGTAATACTAGGAGTCACTTAAAATTAATGTCTGAATGTTATTGCACTGTTGGAATATCAACTCTACGACGCTGAGCCGAGCGTTCAAAATCCAACAATGTCATTTGTTTGACTGAAAACGGACTACAAGTTTTAAATGTAGCTTCTATGTGCAGTACACATGGCAACTAATCAAGCTATGTTAAACCAGTATACTCTGATCTCTCATTGAACGGGAAGTTCATACAAAGCAAGGTCAGGTCATACTGGATATAGCTTATGTATCGCCGTGTGTAAAATTAATTAATTTATTTATTTACAGGCGTGAAAATCTGGTAAGATTAACAAACAATTACGAAAAATGATTTCGGAAAATTCAAGATTATTCATGTATGGTAAATTAAAATTGTGTACCTATCTTCAGCAGATTAAAATAGGACACCATCCATCATCATTATCAACTATTAACCTATAATAATTAAAGTATTACATATTTTGCAAGTAATCCTACAATTAATCAGAAAATTGTAAATAGATAATCTATTTAGAGATTAAATAATGTTGATTTGTCATCCTTATTGGACATAATATCCGTAAAAAGATTCAATTTGATTCTTATCGATTGACGAAATTACATCGATTAGTATCATCATTTGCGTAGGTAGGTAGGCTGCTATTAAAATAACAGGTAAGTAAGCAGGTGTTAAAAAATGTAAGCCAGAGCGAATCATTTCAATTTGACAAATATTTTCCTGCAAAAAATGAGAGTAAGGCCCAATGCGTAAAAAAATCAATACCAAATTGATAGTGCAAAAAGAGAGCCGCCCCCGGGTGGGCTCGAACCACCAACCTTTCGGTTAACAGCCGAACGCGCTAGCCAATTGCGCCACGGAGGCCGTGGTGGGAGGTGTGAAATAGTTGAGCGGATTAGAAACACCAATAAAAAATGCAATCATGTATGGCAGAAGGTTGCCAAGCAGTAAGGTGCTTTTATCTCAGAAAAAGCTGTGGATTGTTTGAATAATACCTCTTAAAGCAGTACTTTATTGTGTGGGAAAGAGAGAGAGCTATACGTCCTGCATAGCTCCGTCTCATTCCCACATAGAAACAAGATGAAAAAAGTAACAACAAAGACTGTAGAGCAAAACAATTATAAAAGCATTTTAGCAGCAAACAAGCGAAACTATAAGCAGTTAATAATTTTGCAGGCTAGGCAAATTAGATAAAGCTATTTTGTGGAGCATATTATAGCAAATGTATTAGGTAAGAAAAGCTAGATAATGCATTGAAAAACTTAAAAAAAATATCTTCGTTTTATCATTATTTTAATTCTATTTGTAGTCTGTACAGAATAATAAATATTGTAGAAGATTAGTCGTAAATAAATAAAAAAAGGATTATGATACTTTGGAAGATAATGATTATCTTCTATCTGAGCTGAAGAGGTGACCTTGGTTAATATTTTATCGTGATGTTTCAAAAACATATAAGTAGGATTTTAAACTAAACTTATGGGGTAACTTTATAGGAAAATTGACAAAATGACAGATTGTGTCGACACAATGACTGTTTTCTTTGCACTATCTGTCATTTTGTCGATTCTTCCGTCAAAGAAATCGTTGTCTACGGTGGTCTTGCTACGGGGGCAGCACATCCAAACCGCATATAAAAGGTGACAGTTTAACATAGTACGTAACTATGATACTAAATGACAGTTCTTGAATGGTTAAGATGTGCTGATCCTAATACATTTTATTGCTTAAATTCGCCCTTAAAATATATTATCAGTTACTTGGTTCCTCGTGTTATTTTCCTTGGCATGAAAGGAAGACTGCAGAAAGCCATGCAAGCGATGATAACAAAAGCACATATACAGGGTGTAAACAGACCCTTCACATAGCCGTCAACCAAGCATTCTCTACATCAAACTAAGTAACTTTACGCAAACATTATTGCTGGGAATCGGTTTTTTTTTTTGGGTGAAAAATCACGTTTTAAGGTAGGACTCGATGGCAAGCACTCAAAGCATTGTGCTGATGGATGGATTGAATAGTATGGGGGTCGTAGAGATGTGTAAAGAAAAATCTTACATTAAAAACATTTATTAAAAAAAAACTTGTATAGTTGGAACTTTGACCCCCAATATCTCCGTAACTAGAAGGTTCCCAGGTATGGTCTAGAACAAAAAAAATATCGCAAAGACGGTCAGAACAAGTGCCTTTCGGTTATGTTAAGGGTCTATTTACACCCTTTATATTAATATACCTACCTACATAATAAATGCGAATCAAAAGCAGGAGTTACAGTTTTAAAGTCAACAAACAAACACGGAATGGGCGCACCGCCAAGTCTGAATAAAATATTAATTATAGCAATCAAACTTACGGTGGGTGTGACTGCGTACGACCGTGACCGAGTCAAGGCACATGATTCCAATATCCAAGTATAAAAATAAAGTGACGCTGCTTTTATCGAAATTAGACCTTACAGCACTTGGTTATAAACGCGCTTTTAAAACGTACTCATTGTCGCTTAGGACAATATTAATATATTTCTCAGATCAACATAAGCAGCTGTTTGTAAACCGGTATTTCGACTTCACCACCATGTCCCGTATGGTCTAGTGGCTAGGATACCTGGCTTTCACCCAGGAGGCTCGGGTTCGATTCCCGGTACGGGAAAGTACCTTTTTGCTCAGCGGTACAGAATGGTAACAAAAATATTCTTCTCTTTCCTTTGTTTTTTAGTATAGCTACTAAAAATCTTTAAAATCAATTCAGCGCTGCAACAAAAAAAACAATAATGGAAAAAATACGCAAAAAGTTTTGTCAGAAGTGGGATTCGAACCCACGCCCTCAGAGAGGACCAGAACAACTCGGACTCACGATTAGTGAGCAAGGTTACCTTGAGTCTGGCGCCTTAGACCGCTCGGCCATCCTGACTGATGACAACGTAGCCGAAATTATCAACCAGACTCGTAATCAAACAAAAAAGTGTCTTTAATTATAAAATAACATGATTATACTTAGAACAATCGGAACAATACACACTAAATTAAAAAGTGTATTAATTATGCGAAACTTGTACGCTAAAATAATCTGAAAACATTCATTGAAATTAGTTTTATCATCTTTAGTAAGTTGCATGATAGCAATAACATCGCGATTTTTCTAATAATAATTATTTTCAGATTTTTTGAAGCGTTTAAATGTAACTCATAAAACTGACAATTACTGTCATCTAGCGGCGAAGAAGAAAAACATTTTATTTTATAGGTGTACAGTGCTCATGATAGTTTAGCTATTCGCCAATAGATGACATCTGTCAGTTATGGTATACGGTTTAATAAAACTCTTAATTACTGCCATCTAGCGGTGAATAGGAAAAACGTTGTATTTTATGTTGTTTGTGTGTACTCTTGATAGTTCAGCTATTCGCCAATAGATGGCAAAAATGACATCTTTCAGTTGAAATTATTCTGTTAGGAAATTGTTAGTTAATTTAATTTAAAGTTTGGAACTATTCAGTGGTCATCAAAATCTACTTGTAATCTATGCATTGTTAAATACTTACCCTGTTCTTTATTATGTCTATCTTTTGACGAAAACTTCCAGTGCACAGTAGTTGTTAAAATCAAGTCCAGAATTCGACAATATCGTTATAATTTCAAGATAACACTGAAAACGAATGATGCACCAAACACTTAATACTTGCTTTGATCTAAATTCACCGATATTCACTTAGTTTCACAGGAATACGTTCATTTTTAAACATTCGTGAAAACATGTGGTGTTGCCACTATTATTGGAACTGTCATAATCAAAATAATGGTGGATTTATGGATTACGAAATTAAACCAAACAGCAGTCTAAAATTTTCAAAAACAATTGTTTAATTCTTAGAAATTATTTATAATGGTCAACTGATGGCTACCTGGCTACAGACGAACCAATTTGCCGCTGCAATCGAATATAACTAGTCGTAAATCTTTTAGATTTTAGATCATTATTCGTAAATGAAATAAGCGACAGGATGATGGAAGACTGTCTGGAACTTATTGTAACAAGTAGTCGTCATTCACGTATTTACCTACCTAGTACCTAAATCACTCACAAAGACGTACTAAGCACAAAAGCATAGGACGGCTCCTAGATTCTTCTGCCGAAGTGACCTGCTGATGGACATTGAAATTATTAGAATGTGCTGTTGCACTGCTATCTAATAGTATATAATAAGTATTGTAATCACGTAGGTATTTTTTCTGGTGCTTGGTGACTATGCCGTTATGGCAACACTAAAGAGTGTTTTTGAAATTGAATGAAGAATCGTCTAGCATGGCTAGCTTCATGCTCCTGCGTCAGCCTTAATTCATCCATAAAAATAGACATCACATTGTATGCCATCGCAGGTAAAACTACCTGTGATGGCATAAGATGAGATGTCATTTCAACATAATTAGCTGAGCTGAGCTGCCTGCTTTGTGAAACCCCTTTCTTCGTATCAATGTTGTGTTCCCTTATTTATTTATAAAGGGTGTAAATAGAACCTTAACATAGCCGAAAGGCACTTGCTCTCTTCGTCTTTGCGATATTTTTTTTGTTCTAGACCATACCTGGGAACCTTCTAGTTACGTTAAGTTTTTTTTTAATGTAAGATTTTTATTTTATACACCTCCACGACCCCCGTACTATTAAATCCATCCATCAGCACAATGCTTTGAGTGCTTTCCATCGAGTCCTACGGCCTACCGTAAATCGTGATTTTTCACCCCAAAAAAAAGTCGTTTCCCAGCCCAGCACTCATTTTTGCGTAAAGTTACTTAGTTTGATGTACAGAATGCTTGGTTGACGGCTATGTGAAGGGTCTGTTTACACCCCTGTATACTACCTGTGCCCCGCGACCTTCGTTCGCGCGAAATTATTATAAAATTATTACTTCCATAGTTGAGTCGGATTTTGTTTCCAATTTCAAAGGTTTTACTTTTTTTGCACGCAACCCTATTCTTTTTTCTAAAATAAAAGTAGCCTAAGTTAGTCCTTATAACATCAGCTATCTGCCAGTAACGGTCCCGTCAAAAACGGCCCAGTCACTTCGTCGGAGATTAGCCGGAACAGACAAAAATTTAAAAAAATGTTGTTTTGTTATAAGTACGGTAATTACTTACTTCCATATTATGCATTCAGTAAATAGCTGTTATTTTGAAATTGCAAACAGACACTTTAATTTTATTTATAGATTTACTGGACTCTTGTAAAACTAAATTATTGTGAACAGATTTCCTAACTGTTCGCTACCTTGGATAGTAACAATATAAATGAAAACCAATTAGTTTTGAGTCATCCACAATTTATTGATTATCCTTAAAATAACACATAGATAAATACAGCTTACATTTCATAAAACATATTTTCAGTATGTAAGAGTTATCCCATAAAACATGGCACTTTATCAAACCTACAGCTGATGTCCGAATTGAGAATTTTAACTTCATCACTTGTCAGGCTTTAATAATTCATAAGGTAGGTACTTGAACTTTTTTTTATTTGATTTAAGTTTTTTTCTACAAGTTGTGTATTTGAAGTCTAAGTCTATGTACATCACAAGTTTTATTCAAGTATCAAATAGTATCAAATCGTAAAATTAGATAGTTTCTAAACTTGTTTTAACATCCAAATCTAAACTTAATTCTATAATATCAGAACACACTACAAATTAGGCATATCCTCTACTTCTGTCGGAATCAATATCTATCAAGTTTTCTTTGGATTCCAGCCATACCAAAAATCGATAGTAGGTAATCATAAAATAAAGTACATGATCATGAGTACTTCTGACTCAATAGCTTTCTTATTAAAATTCATATTGATATTTATCAGCCAATCACAGCCTAATACTGGATACACATCGGCCTCTCCAAATATGGAGGTTACTATAAATACTATTTCAATTTAAAAAGTTTATATAATTATTACTATGATTACACTGTCAATTACCTAACAGCACTATGTGCAACTCTGCTTGGCACTGAAATAGTTCATACAAAAATCATGCAACAGACGCCTTGCTTCCAAAATGTGGTTAACATTATGAACCAGTTATCGACTAAGACAACGACATACCGACGTGTCAAGCCGTGTTATCGACTTGACTAAGTACTATTGACTTACAATATTTTTGAGTCGGTCACACCTAATATGTGCTGCCAGTAATGATTACATTAATAACATAAATTATCCACTAAAATTTTATTGACAATACTACAAAGTTGATAATGTTAATGTGTGTTCTCAGAACTCATGAATGTATATTTTTAATTATTAATAATACATAAATGATAATTTGGTTATAATGGAATGTTGCAGAAATTATAATAAATCCCTTGGACAGTTGGGTAAGTTAGTCAGAAACAAATATATTTGTAAGTTAAAACATACAAATATATTTTTATTAACATCAACTTATAACTAGACTAGACTTAGATACACATTTCCTTTTTTTTTATCATTATGTGGAAAATACTCCGGTTTTTAGTAATAATAACATAACATCACGCCTGTAATCCGCAAAGGGATATGCAGAGGTGTACTTACTCCAGTTGTGTTTGTTAGTTTGGTTATAATATCATACACTAGCTGTTGCCCGCAACCTTCTTTCGTCTTCAATTATTATAAAAACTATTACTTCCTTTTTTGAATCGAATTTAATTATACCGATTTCAAGGGTTTTATTTTTTTTCTAATTCTTATTCTAAAATAAAAGTAGCCTTAGTTATGACATCAGCGATCTGCCAGTAAAAGTCCTGTCAAATTCAGTCCAGCCGTTTCGGAGATTAGCCGGAACAAATAGACAAACAAACTGACAGACAGAAAAAATGTGTTTTTGTTATAAGTGCCGTGTATATTTTCATATGCAATCAGTAAAAAGCTGTTATTTTGGTATTACAAACAGACACTTCAATTTTATTTATTTGTATAGATTTATTACAGAAATAGCTTATCGGCTTCGCCAGCGTGAAGTTTAGTAATTGTCCCACGGGATCATACTACTGGGATAAAAAGTATCCTATGTGTTAATCCAGGTTATAAACTATCTATGTGTCAAATTTCATTCAAATCCGTTCAGTAGTTTAAGCTTAACAAACATCCATCCATCCATCCTCACAAACTTTTGTATTTATAATATTAGTAGAATAGGATAGTTTACATTTCTTACAGAATACTATTTAGTAACTGTATTGTATAATATTGTACCAGTGTCCACAATGGATTTTTTTAAATTACAAAATGGGCCTGCTCTTGACCATGATTACTCCTGATGGAAAGCAATAGATGAGGTCTTTGATGGGACGAGCATGCCCAGAAGATAAGAAATTTAAAAAATCCCCAAGTTCTGAGCACATTCTACTATTTCGTTAGTACTTAATAATAACTTTATCTAAGTGACAGTTGCCAGTCTGCCAGAAATAAACTGCCTCTGGTTAGTGATTACATTGCATGCAGAGCCAAAATATTTCATTTTCGTATCATTCCTAATCCACGTACTGGACACTAACTGTTGTTTTTATTTTAATCATATAAGCTTAAGATCACACAGTGGTTTGGTAATTATAGACCTTAATGTTTAGCAAAATATACAAAATCTTTTAGTGTTGCTATCACACACAAGTTACATACTGGTAGCACTGACACATAAAATTATTGTAGTAAACTATAATACATTGCCGGTGCAACCACAGGCACTACTTACATTGAATACTTGACAGCAGTGTTCTGCAAACATCAAGCACAAGACTTTGGTCCTTCATACCAATATAATTAAGATCCAATACCGTTTGTAACCTCCTTCAATCCAGAACTTGACAGTCGTCATCATCCACAACTCCTCCGTCCATAGCGTCGTTCAAAATCTGATTCCTATTTTTTCTCAATTCATTGTCAATGAAATTCCGTCTTCCTTCCCGCGCTCGCAGTTGCGCAACTTTATCGGCGGGAGGCCGGTCCACTATGCCCTTCGTAAAAGTGTATATTACCGTTGTGAAGTCGTACTCGATGAATGCTAAGTTCACGGTCGGTCCGGTCTCAACTGTACACAGATTTTCTTGTATTTTGTTGATGAAATCTACGCTGATCTCGTCATATGTTGGAATAGGCACGTATAGGTTGAGTTTCTCGTTCCTCTTAGGCCGCGCGACGATGTAAAGAGTATCTATATCCTTGTTGTAACAATACTCGGTGTCGTACATCAACTTATCGTCCACTAAGTGTATGTACAGATTGTATGCGAGTGTTACTTTTAGGTCGGAATTGCAACCTAAAGCTTTCATGTCGTTTTTAATTTTCATTTCGATATCCATTTTCAGGGGTTTAGCTTATATTTTTTATTAAGACGATAATTTTATAACCTCACAAGCTCACAGGCTGCCTTGCAAATAACTGTCATGTCAATGTCATGTCAAATAACGTTTTGTTATATCTAGAACAAAACGTTTTGTTAATACGTTTTGTTGTGTGAATTGATAGAGAGTTTCAAGTACTGGTATCTTAACCAGGTCAACCTCGTTCGATGGTCGAGTGCTCTGTTGGAGCCGGACAGGTTGGAGTGCGGGGTGAGGCAGAGTGGGCTGACCTCACCGAAACTCTTCAACTTGTACGTGAACGCACTGATAGAGGAGCTCAGTAGTAGTGGCTGCCATATTGACGGTGTTTGAGTCAACAATATTAGTTACGCGGACGACAGATTGTCCAGATTGCTGGGCATCTGCGAGCGTTACGCGCTGGATCACGGTTTGTTCTATCTATATATCAAAGAAAAGTGAATGCATGGTTTTCCGGGCTAGGGGTCGGAGCTGCCCGGATTCTGTTCCACCTATCAGATGGAACGGTGTCCAGTTAGAAAGAGTTCAACAGTTTAAATATCTCGGGCATATCGTGACCTCTGACCTGAGGGACGATGCGGACATCGATAGGGAGCGGAGAGTGTTGTCTGTGAGGGCCAATATGATCGCCCGCAAGTTTGTTCGTTGCTCGGGGGCCGTCAAAATAACTCTTTTCAGAGCGTTTTGTACGTCCCTGTACACAGCCAGCCTGTGGGGGGTCATATACCCAGAAGCAGTACAACGCTCTCCGTGTTCAGTATAACAATGCGTTCAGGGTGCAGTTGGGGCTGCCCCGGAACTGCAGCGCGTCGGGGATTTTCGCCGACGCCCGTGTCAACTGTTTCTATATCTCTAGGGCGCGGGCTCCGGACCACCTCCAACACTATCCTGAGCGTTTTTGTGAACAGGTTTGATTGTCAGTACATTAAACATTGTTATATGATTAATTACAAACAAACAAATGACTCAGAGGCAGGTGTATTATTTGTTATTGTCATTGTAATTTTAGTTTTAATTTGTATTATTTAATTAACAATTTTTATAAATATGTGACTGGAGTTTTAATTTTTAGTTTTTGTAATTGTTTATTTAGTCATATAATAATTTCAGAATTTTAATTTTAATTTATATTATTTAATTTATTTTAATTGTAACATTTTGTCTCAAATGCATCATATGATCCTTAATGGATTGAAATAAATGATTTTGAATTTGATTTTTTTTAATCATCCAATACTTCATCAGTGACGAACTGACGGGCGCTATAGTCTGTTCCCCCCCACCTTCACAAAATCAATTAATTTTAATTTTAATTTTGGCCATCTATTTACATACATGTTCAGCGTTTTGGCTTGGGAACGCATGTGTTAAATACGTATTTTTTCTTCTTGGTCTGTGTTGATGACTTGATGATCTCTTAATAACTTCTAGTTACAATGTAAAAATTAATTCAAGACAAGAATTTGTGTGATATACTACAAACAAAGTCACCGACTTCTAAAAGTAAAGTTATTTTAGACATTTTAAGTATTTTTTTGGAAGGCGTTTTTTTTCACAGACAGTTTTTTTTTAGAAAAATAATTAGGGGTCAGTGCAAAAAAATTAAAACCTTTGAAATTGGTAAAAAAATTCGATTCAAAAAGGGAAGTAATATGTTTTTAATAATAATATCACTCGAACGAAGGTCGCGGCCAACAGCTAGTTAGTATCTAAGGTCCTCAGAAACCGGTCAATGCATGTGTGAATGAGGAATTGGATAGCAGCAATAAAACGACGAGGTATTGGTAATACTTTTATTTAGTTTTTAATACAGTTACAATTTCAGTGGTTATTTAACAGATAGCGCTTATACAATATCTATCAAATAAGCAAGATTGTTATTATTTGGGTGGGATAGAATACAAGTTGTCTTTGATGTTCCCATGATTTTGAAAATATATAAAGGTAATTTTCTCCAAGTGTGGAGAAGAAACTTAAAGTAGTTTTTTAAACTAAGAAAATAAATAGTATTTAACAAGAAAGTCTTAAAAATAATGGTTACAAAATGTTCAGTCATATTTACATTTATTAGGTAAAGTATGTAGATAAAAAAGTATTAAAACATTCTTACAATTAATAATTAATTACTACGTAAAAATATTATATTACATAGTGTGAACTCTTAAAGCATGTGGCCACAGACCTTAAAAGTAATAGAAAGTTAAGCCTAATTCATTAAAATTAATGATTACTCAGGTGGAACCAAGTAAAGAGCCTCTCAAAATACTATTTACAAGATTTCACCGCACCAAATACCTAATCCACGAAAATACTAATAAATATTTCATAAAAGATTATAAAATTTTTGCTGACCCACTAAACTTGAACTTAGCTACTCGAGCCATTTATTGTCCTTTCACAAATTCACTACTTTGAACACAAGTCATTAGCACCATGTTTTCAGATCACTTGGGACTTATAGGATATCTTTGCTAGTTTTGATGCACTTTCCTCTAAAGCAAATTTCCGTTTCATGTGAGACTTCTGTGGACATTGATGTGCTAACTACATTAGCTGGGTTCATAAATGATGAAACAGACGAACTCTCAACTTTGACTACTGATATTTCCGTAACACCAGCTGAATTCTCTGTTTGACTTTGCTCTTTGTTATTTAACTTTTTGAAGTCAGTAAAAGCGGTAATAGCCTCCGTGTTTTCATCGTTTATTGATGCAGCCGTCATTTCATCAGGAATGAAAGCACTTTCTGTGGTAACTATTTTAGGTTTAGGTGACTCTGTAGTAATTAGGATTTCGGCTTCAGTAGTTTTTGCTTCGCTTCCACTATCAACTTGTTTATTGTTGTCCTCTGAGTCTGACGACGTCCCGAACAGATAGTCCATGAAACTGAATCCAGCATCGGGTCTGTTGACTGGCACAGGCTTACTAGTTGTCGTGGGTTCCGGGGTAGTAGTTAAATATATGTCGTCAATGGTTGGGTCAGGCGAGCCTGTTCCTAAATCGAAATCTCCAGGACTTAAAGCTGTATCAGTTTGCGTTTCCTTTTGTACATAAACAGTTGTCTGCTTACTTTCTTCCGTAATGAGGGTTTCATCTGTTTCTGCAGGTTTGCTGGTAAGCTTTGGTATATCTACTGTAGGTATCACATCAATATTAGCCTCGTCATCGGTTGAAAACAGGTCTTTGATGAAACTATAGCTCGGTTTGTAGGTTGTAACTTTAGGTTTCTCAATTCTTTCGGTTTTATCGTGAACGTTTTTAGATGGCTTCACAGGCTGTCCGAGGCGGTTGACGGTGTGGGTGTAGTACTGCGATTCAGCGAATTCAATGGATTCGGTGGTCGCAGGGCGTACTTTGACTTTTTTCCAGAATCCACGACGGTGGCCCTTGCGGTCTTGGTCATCCTGGAATGAGAAAGAATATTATGTCAGTCAAAATATTTAACTACTTTTTCTTTATAATTTTGCAATGGCTTGAATTTTTCTTTGTCACAAAATACAAGTTTAGTAACTTTACATTGTTTTGTTTTTAATGAGGTACCTCGTACGTTTCTCTTCTAAGGGTTTTAGGGCTATTAATTTCGATTTTAGAAGTCTTTATAAAACTATTTAACATTATCATTAACACTAGAAACGGGATATTTACCATGTTTACTGATTTGTTTGAGTTCCCGATATTTCGGCGCTGTTGCAAGCACCATGATCACGGATAAACTGAAGTTATTGCGGGTGGGAGTGTATGAGCAGACTGATCGGTCTACCCACTTTCTTGTTCGTGTTTCTAGTGTTAATGATAATGTTAGTTTAAAACACTATTTAAGTTTTCAGGCCAAGTCGAAAGGCTTATTGCAAACTTACCTCGGTTATAAGAGAAGAGTCATCGGCCGTAGTTTGCTCAGTCGTGATTTCTTCTGTTGGCGTAGTCGACTTCTGTACGTAGTTGTCTCCAGAAGATATAATTCTCTCCGGTGGAATTTCACCAATCTCACCGCCTTTGTGTTTCATGACATTTTTGGTGTATTCGTCCTGGTCTTGCTCTTCTAAACTCTTCATAACTTCTTCCAACATACTTTCGAAGGTGGACATGGCATCGGTCGAGTCGCTCCTAGTCACTTTGCTCTGTTCTACCAAAGCTTCTAAAGTTGGAGGGATTTCTGGAATTTTCTTATTAGCTCTGTTACTTGCTGGCGTCACAGTTAGTAGAATATCTTCAAACTCATTTCTCGCAGTAATGATGTCTAGTTCACTGTCGTTATCTAATCTACTTTCAGTTGTTGCAATTTTCTGCTCATCTACTATGTCGTTGGGATTGTACGGTTTAAAAGAATCACTTGAGATTTTGGGTGACCATTGATCTGTGTCGGGCTCAGTGTACTTCGGCCTGTTGATAGAAAAGTTAGAATCTTGATCTTCAGTTTCTTCGCTTTCTGATTTCTTGTTGTATCTTTCAGACAGTCTGGGTCTGTGACTGTATCTAGTATGAAGCTGGCTTCTAGTGGTCAAAGTGGGTGCTTCAGTTTGTACATCTGGTTTGTCTGTGGGTTTCTCAGTAGGTCTTCGTCCTCTAAATCTGTTCTTCACCTCATAAATACGTTTAGTGTTGGATGACTCGGTCGACGTGGTCGTGTGGGAATATGATGGTCTCCTACGACGGAATTGCCCACGCTTAGTGGCGTTTTCAGTTGTTAATGGTGATGCACCAGACGGTTCTGTTGTTGGTTCTGGTCTGTAGACAGGGTGCTTGATTTCTTGTACTTCTGACCTAGCATGTACTTGTTTTGTCTTTAAGTCAGCTTCAATTTCATCTATCCTCATGGTTGTTCGTCTTCTGTCGAAAGCCGGTCTGTAAGTAACTGGTTGGGCAGGTCGCCTCCTTTCTTTGTTTCTGGATGATTCTGTTGAAGCTTGATGATATTGTCTGATGACTCCAGGGCGTACACGTACTCGGTTGTATGATGGTGTAGTTTGTACAACGTTCTCTTCTTCTTCGTTCTGCAGTTGTTCTTGGCTTTCTTTTTTAACGTTTTCAGCTTCAGGTGCTGTAGCAGGTTCTTCATCTTGCTTGACAGTAGCATATTCATTGCTGATTGAAAAACTTACACTTTGTTCTGTAGCAGGGCTAGAAGGAGTTTCAGTTGCGTATGAGCTAATTTCTGAATATTCTAGATTTGATACCGGAGTTGTTTGCTTGACATAGATATCTTCCTCTTTTTCAGGACTCGTCTCTTCATAAGCAGATGATTCAACTGGTGCAATACTGCTTCTAGACTGATAAAAGTATTCTTGGCGGGTAGACGGCACATTCGGAACGTAAGAGGTGTCCGCCGGAAAAGTACTTCTTGCAGTAAATGTTGGCAAAGCGGATTCTTCTTTTGACTCATTATTTGAGAAGTGGTGGGTTATAGACGCTTTTTCGTTAGTGTAAGCATTTTCGGTATCGTTTTCAGTAATAGGTTCTTCAATTCTTTCCGAGGTTTCCTTAGGGGTGGGTTCAGTCATAGCCTCAATGTCTACAGTACTCATACGCTCCATCAACGTTACTGGATAGTTCTGGTGCAGTACATCTCTCTGGTAGGCAAGATCTGCTTCCTTGGTATTGTGAGTCTTGACTCTTTTATCATAAATATCTTCGTTCTCTGAGGGTTTATAATGAATGCGCCCTCTTATCCTTTGTCTTGTAGATTTAGTTGTGCTCTCGTTAGAATCTAAGGGTTTCCTGCTTGGCTTTTCAGTAGTAATTTTGTTAGGTTCATATCGAGGTCTGGATGGAAGAGGTCTCCTTTCTCTCAAAGGCCGCCTTGTTACTACAACTTTGGAGGTAGATTCGTAAGATTCAGATCGAGGTGTGGTGGTGTATCGAGGACGACCTCTGATTCTTTGTGGGGTTCTGCGAGTAGTAGTCGTCGTCGTTGTAGATGAAGAAGTAGGATTAACTTCGGCGGCGTCTAAGTTCGTTTGATAAGCATTGTACTCGTCACTATATTTTGGCGGCGTATCAATGTCAGACACGGTTGGCAGATCGTTTGCGTCAGTTGGATGTTCCGATGGAACGTCTTGTTCTACAGTGGACTGCGTCTCATCGTTTTGATTATATTCTGTCTTGTATGCGTTAACTTGAGTATCAATGTCTGTGTTGTAGTTGTTGTTAGCTGGTGTATTAATTTCTGTATTATAATTGTTTCTCTCTGGAGCAACATCAGTATTGTAATTATTACGTACTGGGGCAGTGATATCTTGGTTGTAATTATTTCTTACAGGTGTAGTCACTTCTTGGTTATGATTGTTAGTTGAGTAATTTTTATCAGTCTCGACAGGAGTACTGGGCCGAGTCTGTTGAGAGGTTAGCTCAGTTTTAGCATAATAGTCAGTCGGATTGAAGACAGGGTATTTTAAATTTGGGTCAGAATCGTAATGTATTTCAGGAGTATAGTTTTGGAGATAGCTCGGTGATGATTGTTGGTGATACTTTGGTTTTTGGGTAATTATTTGTTCTGGTTGTGGTTCAGTACTCGACGGACCGGCTGGAGTTGGTGTTGGTGGTGGCGATGGCGTTGGGGATGGAGTGGGGGACGGCGCCGGTGATGGCGATGAGTGGCCCACTGCACCAGGCGTGGCGTAAGGTTGTTTCACGTCATCGAAATAGTTGTGGTAGTCTAACGGAGTGCTAAAGTGGAAAGCTTGGTTGATCGAGTACGGGTTGTGTGTCTCGAGTAATTGACTCGGGTAAGTAGAAGGTGGTTTTGTTGTGGTCGTAGTCGTCCGTAGTGTAGTCGTATGATCAGGTTTCCTCTGGAAGTTATTGTACTGGTCATTCACCTCTGAAGACTTGAAATCGTTTTGTGGTTGGAAGTTGTACTTCGGTGTGTTGTATTGAGGACTCATGTTGTTAATGAAGTATGAACCTGTTTTAGGCGGGGCGAGTGCACTGTCAGGCTGTTTAGGTGGTCTGATAGTTGACACAGTCTGCGGCTCAAACGAGTAGTAATTCGACTGGTAATTAGGCACAGGGTTTGGTTTCGGTGCAGCGGTGCTATAGTAGCTGAATGTTGGCTTTTGTGTCACAGGTTTTTCTGGTTTATACGACGGTTGTTGGGTAACCGCGTAGTAGTTCTGGTTATACAACTGTTGTGAAGGAGTCTGTGGTTGTGATGAGTCTCGGATTTGAGAATTAATAACGACTGATCCAACATGAGGAGATGGGAAAGGAATTTTTGCAAATCCGTTAGGAGTGTTATAACTCAAAGGTGCTACAAAGAATGGTAACTGTTTCAATTTCCTGTCGCTGTTCTCTATATTCGATAAGTAAGGCAGCTCGAATTTCACGAAGTTTTCGGGAGATGGTAATGTAGACGGTCCGATGAAAACTTTAGGTGCGTTCAAAGGATTGACTGAATCCAACACGGCAATCGTATCGGCATTTTTCAAAGATGAAAGAACGTCTCCAACTTTAACTTGACTGTTTTTGCTAACTTCTTTAGTCATGAAAATAGCTAGGGGTGGTTGGTGCGGCTTCAACTTCTTCGGTTTCGGAGTGGTTGGAGATTGCGTCGGGAAAGGAGTCGGAATCGTTGAATATTTCGGCACTTGGTCGACATCTTTAAGTTGCGAATTGAACCCTGAAAAGTAGTTGAGTCCAGATGCTGGTTCGAGGGGTTTAGATATTGGCCTCTGGTAGTCACTAATAAATGTCTGTTTCAGGGGATTGAGTCTCGTGTTTACCTGAGAATTAAAATCTTTATTAAACATCTGAGACGTTGCCAAAGGACTTCTGAAATTGTATTGTCCCCTGTTTAGCGACTCTAACGGTACGTATAATAGCTGGACTTCTTCCCTCTCGTTTTTAGAGTTCGGTGATAACGCTTCTGGTCTTACTGGTTTGTCAACAGTGTCAAACTTGATCTTCTGTAGTGACTGTGGTGTCTTTATAACATTAAAACCGAAGTCGTTGCTAACGTTCTCAGCTCGGTACCCATCAACCAGTTTCGGTTCTAATTTAGATTTCTGCGACTGACTTAGGAAAGGTTTCGCTTGAGAAGGACCTGGTAACGCTTGATTAAAGCTGAGTGGGTTAAGTAGGCTATGTAGTCTGGGCTTTTGAGGCTGGATGCCATCGAAACCGAACGGGGGAGCTACGAATCCTTGACTCAGTGGAAAGTTAGGTTGAGATAGACCGAATCGAATGCCTTGTCCAAATCCTTGGTCTGTCAGATAATTCTGTGGTGCAGACGGCACCGATTGCAAGTACAGCTGTCTATTTGCGGGCGCGTTATAATAATTCCTTGATGGGAAGGAATCTTGACCGAATCCTGTTGGTCTTGTGAGTCCTGGGAAAGGATCAGTCAGTATTCTAGGTTCTGCGACAGCTTGTCTCTTGATTGGTGGCAGTGTTTCAGGTTCTCTCTCGACGGGGCCGGACAGTGGCACCCAGTCGCTGATGTCGGACATGTACGTGCTGATCTGACGAGACCATCGCGACTGATCCTTCTTCGCTGACGACGTCACGGCCAGGAGTATCACGAGGCAGGCCAGGCGGTGCACAGTGCGGTGCGCCATCTGGAAACAAAAGGTTGTAACTAAGTATTTGTACGTACACAATCATGTTTCAAATTGATACCTAGAGATTTAAATCATTTAAATACGTTGATTAGAGTATAAAGAGCAGACCATACTGGAAATCTTACTCTTTTCTGTGAACAATTTCTATTTGGAAAAACATTACATCAAATTCTTTCATTGAGTACATAACTTTCATAATTTTACACAACTCAAATAGTTTTCTTCCATTCCCAGACTGAGAGCCGGACAGTAATACTTTAGTCCATCTGAAGACCGAAGGCAATTTGTACATGCACAGGTCAAGACGGTTATAACGTCTGAGACTTTTTGTGCGAACAATACGTTACATCTAGCTCTTGATTAGTATTGTGTAATGCTATGAGAAAAACTCGACAAACAAACATTAAGCACTAGTCATTCGATGGTATCTTTTGACACAATTTACTTGAAGTGAGGCCGCATTCGTTATTGTTGAGTCCATGTTTTGAGAATACAAATGGAATAGGTCGATGGTTACACGAAATTACTCATATTTTATCATATTTCTTAGCCATTGACGCGATGGGAGTATTCATCGGCTAAAATGACGAAACTTTCATCCCTTGTGTAACCCCTTTTAGTAGGGATAGACTTTCAAAACCCCTTTCACAGAGCTCACTTTTGCTCTATAAAGGACTCTTGTGGGCTGTGCGCTTTGACTAGACGTCTTTTTGAAACTATTTGTCAAACGTCCTCCCATAGGCTGTCACAACATTCACTCAACGCACAATTGCCACAACCCATTAGAATTCAAACAAAAACGTTGTCCAACGCGTTATCGGCCTCCAACTAATAACGACCTAAGGTTAGTCTGTGGCTTGAATATTAGGTCATTTAGCTGGTCATAGGCACGTAACGTTAGCCCACAAGCAGTAACTCAGTGCCCCATACAAGCGTCTTCGCGTCGCTTGCGCAACATGATCTATGTTTTACACATGCCATGGTGTGCACTGTCTCGTAATCGTAATAGTGATGTAACAATAGCCCTTGCTTTTATCTGATCCGCATAACTCATAATGATTTTTTAAATGATTTTGTGTTGTGGCTTTTTTAAACACGGTACGATAAATATTTTACAACATTAATTTTAGTTTATGCGAAAACTGAATATAGTTTGTTCAGAATAAGTAACTGAAACGATTCCAATAATTTTTAAGCCGTGTTATATTTTGTCCCAAAAATATTTAAAAAAGGCTACAAGTTGGACACCGAGTGATACTAAGTACCTATCGCAATAATTTAGGTACCTACTGCCAAATTATTATTATCAATGAGCTCAAGACGACGCTGGAGGCGCGCGCGCGGGCTAGCCGCGTGGTGGACTCGTTTTTGTGCAGACAACCAGGTAACAAAACAAGCTTATAAGTTTGTGATTTTTCATGATACAGTTTTGAAATTTTGTACATAGATTCTTTACATAAAAATAATAGACAGGTGTTCCAGGTTGGTTTCGCATATACTAAAACTAATGGTGACTGATGGTGGTGGTGGTGCTGTGGTGGTGGTGGTATGACCACTTTAAATGTGCAGTTTAAGGTGGCGCTGCTTGTCATGAAAATTTGCATCGATGTGTCAAACTTGGTAGATTTATGAGACCCATGGGCGGCATAAAAACTCTGACACCAGGTTAGGCACTAACCACTCGATAAAGAAAGAAGAAAGTTCTGTGTTTTCCTGCCTGCACAGATAACTTGGTTGAAGTATAAATGAGTTTAAGATGAGAACTTTTCTTCCATTACACTGACATTGTCTACTGTCAATTGACTTGACTGATTCTGACGCAGTGCTTTTTGTAATCGAGGCACCTCGTCTTGGCAAAGATCAGACAGATGTTAAAACAAAACAGTTTTCAAAATGGTTACAATAAGAAATCCGAGATTTCGATTAATATATTGCTTATACTAACTATCTGACGGGAATTGTGATTGGAAGATATTGAACTTGAACATTAACTGTTTAGAATTTGCGTCAGTCTATTGTGTACTTTTATTTTGTTCAACCTAGGTATAAAGCAATAATATTTTTTCATAATTAAAAAAACTAACTCTTCAGTTGGAAACCTTGAAAGTTACGTACATTTGTGTAACGGCTATGATCAATGATCTATAGCTAAGACTATGTAGTAACGTGCATAAAGCTTTATGTAATGGTATGTCTCAAGAAATGCCCAATTACCGCGGTTATGTTGCAGTTTTATGTTGTTTAGTACAGAAATCTCGTGAAATGCGTAATTATTTGTTCAATAATTATGCAAAATTTGATTATATGTCCCATTTGATTTTAATTTTATTGATAATAGTGTGATTTATTTTACAGTTGCGCTCATTCCATTGATTTTATGTGTTTATCTGCAACTTTGTAAGTTAAGTAAGTTCGACTGGATTATTAATATCAAAGAAATAGAAGTATTATTCAGAAACACCTTCAGCTAGGTGCACCTATCCATTTGCACGTACCTAATTAACAAGTCAATCAAGGATGGATGACTTGTTATTTACATCGTCTTGACGATTCAATATATCGTATTGCCTCAAAAGAGAAAACGTTGGGCTTGAGAAAGACAAGGAAGATATATTACTTGAAGAGATTACTTGAATAGTGAGAAAACGTCTATAAATCTATTTAAAGACTTCTTTCATTACTTGCTCAGTAAATAAATTAATCAAATTCGTATAAGATAAGAAGTAATGTACAACGCCTGGGTTTCTTCATATTTAATTTCACAACGCAATGTATTAATCTAATATCTTTAATATAAAGCGGAAAGGCTCACTTGAGTACCAGTATGGTGCAAGGCATTAGCGTTAGCGAGTTGAAATTATGATCACTTCACCGCGGAAAGAGTGCCTCTTAAATATAGGACTGCGTTGAATTTTTTTTAGGAGGTAGGTACAGTCAGTGTCAGTAGTTAGTGTAGTCAGTGTCAATTTGCAAGCGCGCTACTTACGCCATTTCTTTTCTACTTCATTGTTTTCTCGTTCGTAAGCAATTTTATTAGATCTCATCTCAGCTAACGATCAAAAGTTTCACCGGCAAGATTATACTTATTTTATTAAGTATGCAACTTCTGGAATCATCTACGAAATTGCATGATACGCTTTATTAACTTAACGGTCATTTAAGGTGATCTGTCTGTCCAGAAGAATCGTGGTGGCCCAGTGATGTTGGCTCAACTGACGTGTTGTATGTCGTGGGTTCGAACCCAGGCAGGTGCATTAATTGGTGTAATTTGTTGCACCACCACTCCCATTCATAGAGAGAAGGCTTGTGTCTCAACGCTTGCAACATTATAGTCGGATTATGGTAAGATAATCTCAATATCGCTCCACTCATTCGCCCGCTACAAGCGTGTAACTTGCACCTCGTCTCGCAGGTAATTGAACGTGTCGTATTGTAGCTAATGTACTTTCCTCGTCTCGATGCTAATTGGTACCTGCATTATGTTATATGTGTGTACTAGAAAGTGTGTGCGTCCGTCTGTATGTCCGTTTTCCTAAAACAACAAGAGTTTTGACCGAGTAGATATTAGTAAGTATGGTGAAAGTTTTTGGTACTTTTGTAAAGGGCTCATGAGGAGCGGTCTGACCGTGTATGATGGGTAATCAAACAGCCAGATACAGTAGTGGTTTGAAATCATGCGTTTCAAATAGATCTATGAGAAATCAATTTAACAGACTGTAAGCATTACCACACGCACACCTCACCATATCACGCAATGTGTGGAAGTTAACGAACAGATAAATCCATGTGAAATATTCGGTAGCTCGGACAGAACACACGAGAAACTTGAGCTCATAACGATAACATCACGCTTGTAATCCCTGAACGGTTAAGCAGAGGTGTACTTAGTATTTGGTACACCCACATTTCGCTCGTTATGTTTAAGTCCCAAGTAAATAGGGGGCTATCCTATTACCATCAACGGGCCACGAATCTAGAATCCATGCTATTGAGAAATTCCTGATGGAAAAACCAATAACACCTGCCCGACCTGGGAATTTAACCCAGGACCTCATGTTTAACGGTTGTGCTTACCACCACTAGACCATCGAGTCGAAGCAGTAAGGTAGGTAGGTAAACCATGGTTCAGCCAAACAGTAATTACCTCCGAAGCAAGAGGGAATGATAATAATTGGATCGTAATTCAACCATCGATCGATAATAAATCTGAAAAGGAAGTCTGATTTTATGAAGCAAGTTCATCTATGTTCAACCCATCAAAACATAAATGTGAAATGAGAGCCAAGTTCAATATTATGATATATGCCTTGGTTGTTGACTTCAACGACAAAAGAAGTGAGATCTAAATGGATGCTCAAGTTCAATGGTCAGTCCTGAAATTTATTTATGACAACATAAAATATTTTATAACAACTTAAAATATCATTTCTTCTTGAAGCCTAAGGTCTTATTTGGCTAGTTTTCATATATGTATTATATTATAGTCTTCGCAAGTTCTAAAGCTGTAAGTTCTTATTTTATTCTTCCGAAAATTTGGTTTTACGAGCTAGTGACAGAGCTGCATTGCATGCACACTCTTTTGAAATCAAAGTATATAAGGTCTATATTTTCTTACACAAAATATTTTAAGAGTAACTTCTTTATGTCGTAAAGACACAATAGCAACGAAAGAAAAAAAAATCTTAGTGTTTTTGTTGTTACGAAATTATTATAATTCTAAAATTGTGACATTTTGCATAAAACCTTTACTCCCTATTCCTTCAATGACAGTAGTTAATAAGACTTAGTATTAAACTAGCGTATGCATGTTGAAAAATAAAGGAGCCAGTATTTATTTTGTGGGTATATTTTTTATAAAAATATTTTAGATATTTTCCCCCCCTTGAAATGGCTTCTTTATAGCCGTTAGATGATTCTCTGAAAATATTTCGTGTATGAATAGTTAGACCTTATATATAGCGGGGCTGTAGCACGTATTAGTATTGTATGCAGCGCGAGACATAATAAAGTAACATTTTACATAAGAAAGTAATATCGAGGTTTTAAGATACATTACATTAAAGCTTGTTTACCATTCCTTGATATTCACTGACCAGTCAACTCGATCTGGTTGTACAACTTCACCGACCTTTCCTGTCATCTATACAAATAAATAAAATTGAAGGGTCTGTATTTAATTTGAAAAAAAAAACAGCTTTTTACTGAATGCATAGGAAAGTATATAAGGTAGTCATCAGAAAACAATTTTTTTTTAATTTTTTGTCTTACTGTCTGTTTGTTCCGGCTAATCTCCGAAGCGCCTGGACCGATTTTGACGGGACTTCTACTGACAGATAGCTGAAGTTATATACTTGACTACTTTCATTTAAAAGAATTAAAACCCTTGAAATTGTTGAAACAAAATACGATTCAAATAGGGAAGTACTATTTTTATAATAATTTCACGGGCGAAAGTCTCGGAGTAAAGGTAGTTGCATATAAAGAACGAAACAAATTGTTCAGCAGGTAAATTGTTAGCAGCATCGACAATGGCAGCTCTTGGCCAACAGCCAACACGCATCGATCACATTACAAACATTGTCACCAAGATCGGCCAACCATTAATATATTGGTTGTTCAGTGAAAGTCGGCGGTTTCTCATAATCACCGTTTCACCGCAACATCGGAGAGGAAAAGCTAAGTTTTATAGTTTTACTTGCAAAACCAATATTATGTGGTAAGTTAAATAATAGTAGTGCATTATTAGTTGCCATAATAATATGGAAACGGAGGAATATAGTATGTCAGGTAGTTTACCTAAGTAGCTAGATAAACACGGCATAAAACGGACTGCTTAAGTGCGTACATTATTATGCCATTTTTTCTCTTATCTAATACATTTTTAAATATTTTTAAAAACAAAAGTTAAAAAATATAAAAAAAAATAGATGGCCCATCGGCATCAGGAACAAGGTCCAGGCTGCCGGTGGTCAGGGTTCCAGAGAGAGGAACCGCCTCACTATACGTGCCGTGTCCAGGAGTACTGCTTTCTGAATCAAGCCCTTGACCCAGCCGCGCAATGAGAGCCTCCTAAGGAGCGTACATTATTATTATGTTTGGAAATCGTTCGTGTGTGCACATCACTAAAGATTTTTGACATGTGATTTTGATCTATCACGATGGTCTAATAACGTGAATATCTATGAGTTGGTCTCCATTGCTGGCGTCACATTTTTAGGCGAGTAAAACTCAATGCAGATCCCAGTCACAGATCTAACGATGGATGCACGTTCTGCACGCACGTCGCGAGGAATGCAGTGACTTCCCATTTGTCAACAGTTCGTTCACTCGAGCAGTGAGCTGGCGTGCAATCGAAGTTGTGTTGTGCCATTATCCATAGATACGCACAAGAAAACGCATACGTTTTCTTTTGCGCCGCGAAGTATCCGCTCGGTACATGTGCGGCGCACGGGAAGTCGACAGACAAGTTTTATTTTTTCACAGGTTCAGTTGAACGATTTCCTGCAGTATTCAAGGATTCGCTCAAAACCACAAAGACAGAGAGCGCATTTAAAGGGTGTAAATAGACCCTTAACATAACAGAAAGGCACTTGTTCTCCACGTCTTTGCGATATTTATATTTTTTGTTCTAGACCATACCTGGGAACCTTCTAGTTACGGAGATATTGGGGGTCAAAGTTCCAACTTTTTCACAAGTTTTTTTAAAAAATACATGTTTTTAATGTGAGATTTTTACTTTACACATCTCCACGACCCCCGTACTATTCAATCCATCCATCAGCACAATGCTTTGAGTGCTTTTCATCGAGTCCTACGGTAAAACGTGATTTTTAAACCCCAAAAAAAAAGTCAAATCTCAGCAATAATTTTTACGTAAAGTTACTTAGTTTGATGTACAGAAAGCTTGGTTGATGGCTTTGTGAAGGGTCTGTTTACACCCCGTATAGGTGTCTACATTTAATTGACCAACTAAACATGAAATTTGTCGGTAGCAGGTGGATACCAAAAGGTCGGACAGTTGTAGAAGCTAGAAGTCGCTTTTACCTGTATCCGCAGAATGTCCTGGTCAACTTTTTAAAGTAAGAAACTAATACTTCATAATTATTTTCTTGTCTAAGTGAGAAAAACTCACACACCATCTATAAAATGATGTTTAAGTACTTCCTTAAAATCGTGTCGTCGATTGTACAAGAGACGGGAGCCGATGAGACGCGCGCATTTGTGCAAGCGTTACAGTCACGAGAGCCCCGTCACGACACTGATCGCTCCACAAACAAACACATTGGATGGGTACTGTGGGCACTCGGGATGAAACCGGAGATGATTTCATTTAATAACGCGGAAGCCGTTTTCAAGTAAGAATGACCACATTAGCATAATTAAACATAGAATGGTAAGTAAGCATAGCATAATCAACCTACAATGCCTCACTCTATGAGAGGAAATGGGCAGTAATCAACCACGCCGACTCAGTGCAAGTTGGTAAACGTCACATGTCTTCGAAATTTTGGTTCTAAGACATGCCAGTTTCGCCACGATGTTTTCCTTCGCCGTTTTTGGAGCAGTGATGATGAAATAAATAACACAAAGCATTGTGCCTGGCTGGGTTCGAAACTACACGTTAGTCGGGGCCGACACCACTGGGCCACCGCTGCTCGGAACTAATAATATCATCATCATTCTCCTGCCCTTATCCCAATTTATTTGGGGTCGGCGCAGCATGTCTTCTTCTTCCATTCTTCTCTTTTACTCGTGATCTCAGCAGTCACCTCCTTTCTACCCATATCATCCTTCAACGGAATAGACAGCCTAGTCCAGCCATCGTTGCTTTGATCTTCCTCTACTCTTATACTCAACATTTTCCTCATTCCTCCGCATCACACGCCCATACCACGATAACCGATTACCACACAACTTTTCAGTCACCGGCACCACTTTTAGTCTTCCTCATAACTAATAACAATTAGAAAATATTAATTTTCGCTCGCATAATAAATTAGACCTACACATTCGTAGACCAGTATAATTATCCGGTCGTGGAATTTAATTTACAAGTCAGTACTGATTATAATCTCAATTAGGTTCCAACAAAAAACAGAATAAACAAGCAATAACACACGTAGAGTGCGAGCCACGTAAATGACATGCGCGGTTGCATATCTCGGACATTTGGTTGCGTCGTCGCGTGGAACGGAACGAGTATCGTCGTTTACCCACTTCTGTGCGTTCGGTTTTACGTAATTTTATACTAAGTCACCATTATATTTATTATCCAACGCCTTTTTGCGTAAATTATGTCGTTATGCCATTATTTGTGTGCCTATGTGTGTTTAATTGCCATTGCCCGACAATTTACATGCGAGAGTTGTGCTTACGATATTTTTATTATCTGTGTCGACATCAATTATTGGTCGAAGCGAATTGTGTGTGGTCTTCCTGATTTTGCAAATTGTGTTTGATGCAGAAAATATTGCGTTACTCTGGGTAAAGCTCGCGGGTTTTACAAGATATAGCTCTGACTGTCGTGCAACTTAATAGGGAAAAAATACAGGAAATTAGGCAGCCTGCCTGCTCTAATCTAGTTTTCTACCAACATCAACATCAAGACTATATCACCAAGACCAATTATAATTGTGTCGCTCCCCTTCTCTTGCAGAATATTTCCCAGTTCCCACCATAAACATGACAACAAAACACATTATAATATTTGCATGAAATTTTCCACGAATATTGCACTATCGGCCATCACGTCGGAACACTCTTCTGACCTATATTACGCCACCTGTGTTCAGCCCACGGCTCACAATAGCAAACAATCGACTGCTGACGGACAGAACTCTCTTTGTTTGGCATAATTTGCCTGAGTGAAAGTGAGTTGTTAGTTTTAGACTGTTGGTCTTTTTTTGGCCGGCAGTGTAACTTTATTTGTAGCAGAGAACGGTAGATGCATGGTTTAAATTACTTTATATACAGTTACGTAATGGTATTTAAATAGTTTAGCGATTGTTAGTCTCATTGTAGTTGAATTTTTGAATCATGGCAGATGAAAGTACTTAGCTACAAGTCGTTAGATTCAAACACACCACATACACGCTAACCGGTAATCGGAACCAAAATATTTTTCTAAACAAAAGTCAGTCAAAATACATAACAACAAACAAAGTAGCCAGCAAGACACTACAAAATAGTTCATGTTACGATGCAGACACCAGAGCTCCTGCTTCCTATGGGCATGTTACTGGAGGCAATGGTAAACAAAGCTGCGACCAACCATGATCAATGAACAATTCTGTTTCATTGAATGATCGGACGAGTCATTGATGAGTTGAGGAGCCCTGAGTAAGACGTAAGGAATTACGAATTAGTCGAAGACCGTAATGCTCGAAATACTAGGTAAATTTTTAAATAAAACGAGAAGATATTTTGATCAAGAAATCACATTAGATTAGTATAGGAATGTTATAGAAGTGGTGACTCAATCATCAAAGATCTATTCTTGATCGTTGATAATTGTTACACTTTACGCCTTGATGCTCTTGCACAGTACACGCCTCTGATATAATGATTACTTACTTTAGCGGTATATTGTAATCACAGTTCGTATTATAAGATGACCTGGTCTACATCACTCATGCCCTGATACCGACGCTTAACGTAATTATGGAAATCAACTATTCAAGATTTGGAACACGCAATGATGAACGAAAGATTAAGAAAGAAAAATAAAGCAAGTTAAATAAATGTTGAAATATCATCATTTGAAGATTTCTAATCGGTTTAAATTCATGTCAATAAATCAAAACTTACGCCATCAACACACGTATGAAATCTCATAAATTGAATCGATCATTAAGACGCAAGAGACTGACAAATATAGAGCATGTTAGGCAATATTACAGGACATTATTCGTAATAGTAACTAGCCACGGTATCGTAGTATCGGTATCAACACAAATGTCATCTGGTCGAGTATATAAATCAAATGGAGAATGTTTCAAGTGTCTGTTAAGTACAAGGACTTTGTTAATCGTTTGAATCATAATCGTAAGACTGGTATCAATTATCTAGTACATAATCTGCTAAGTGGCTTAGCAATGGGCCACTGGATCACTTTTAAGGTGGATCAGAAGTGGTTCTTTGTCAAAGTCCATTGGATCCAACATGGATAACTTTTCCCTGCTATCGTTTGTTGGTTCAAATTCTATCTTAATCGTATCTATAATTGAAGCCTTCATTGAGCCGTCGTCGAGTATCCATTCCTTGACCGTGGTCATAAGCTGCATTTCATGTGTTTTGATACATATTCTGTTGCATTGCGACTTCACGAATCTAGCGTTTTTGATCCCCATATATTCTCCATACTTATACTTTTGACTACATCTTTCTTTCTGACTGCGGGTTCTTCGTTTCTCTACGTAACTTCGACCTTTGTTACCTTGAAGTCCTACCTATAATATTCTAAACTGAAATCGTGGCTCTGCAATCTAAATAGAAACAGGGGCACAGCGACAGGTCCAGTCGATATTCACGTTTGTGCTCGGCGTGAAACTTAGTACCGGCTTGTAGTGGCAGGCTCGCAAGTAGGTGCATTTGCATCGCGGACATTAAACCAGTACTAATATTAAACTGGCACTACTCATAACATTGCTGTCGTTGTATGTCGTTCTGGTTCACTTCCATGTTCAAGAATGCTGTGGTTTTGGTTCGAACCACTCTGTAACCTGTAACTTTCCTTTCATGTTGAAGGGGTTATATCATATGGACAGTTAATTTTATTGGTCTGCAAACCAGCCTATGGAACCTCAAAGCAGGATACGGCCAAAATGATCAGTATCTCAAATATTTGTAAACTATTCTAGCGATAATTTCAAACTTTCGAACGTCTAGTCTACGGACCATGAGAGACTAATTTTAAGTAGAACAGCTTTCTTAGAGCAATTTTCCTACTTAGTTGGTACTGGTATACGACGAATCAATGAAATCACTTCAGATACAAGTATCACTACAGTCTATTTTTTAAAGTATCTCCGTCTATCTCCATTGCTGTATTATGTGGTGAAAATGGAATTAGCATTTAGATTTTTAACCCCCGACGCAAAAAGAGGGGTGTTATAAGTTTGACCGCAATGTGTGTGTGTCTGTGTCTGGCACCGTAGCTATTAAACGAGTGAACCGATTTGGATGCAGTTTTTTTTATCTAAAAGCTAGTTTCTTGGCGACGGTTCTTAGATACGTTTTATCAAAATCGGTGCAGGCATTTACTAGTTATGGGGAATGAAAAATCGAATATTTTCAAATATACCCAAGTGGGGTATCACATCAAAGCGAATGATGTGCAGATTACAATTAGACTTGTATTATCAAAATCAGTTCATCCATTTTAGACATGGGGGTGAAAGTGGTGATGAATTATGGAATATTTTCAAATATACCCAAGTGGGGTATCAAATGAAAGGGCATGATGTGTATTACAGTATTACAATTAGATATGTTTTATCAATACCGGCTCAGCCATTTTATTGACTTTTCAAATGTTTGTTCACTTTTATTTGTTGCGATGAGGGTTTTTTAAATTTAAAACTTACTCTCGTTACATATTATATTATATATTGCTGATTATGTTCGGTAAGATTGTGATTGGTAATTCCAAAGATTACCATAGCCATAATAAAAGATTATCGTGGCAGTTACTTAACAAGTAAATACTACAGTTTTTGCCTATGACAAAACACCTAGGTAAACGTTACGCGTTTAGTATAATTCTAATCAATAGCTCGGTCACTGCACTTGCGGTTTTTCTGCTCACTGAACACATACGTCCATAATTGGATTATTAGTTAATTGCTTATACAATCGGTCAGTAATTGATGAACAGGTTTCAAGATTGTGTAATGTGTATCATCAATTTGTAGCTTACATAGTTGTTGAAGTAGATGCAAAATTGTGACTTCCGCGGGCTTCAGCCTTATGTATTGAGTCCAGGGACGGTATGATAAATTAAAATAAAAGGAGGAGTTATATTATGCGTTTTCAAAGCCTAGAATTGCTGGAATAACAAATCCATACGAGTATCTGGAGATCCTGCTCTGAAACATAATATGAATTAGACAAAGTACTGAAGAACTGAAAATTTTTCTTTAGCTTATCCGAAGATTAAAACTGCCCCGTTGGGTCTCGTGTTTTTGGGTGTGTGTGTGGGTTTTTCCATAACAAATTTCTCAGTGATACCCCGTGCTCCGGAAAGCACGTTAAGCCGTTGGTCCTGCGCTTGATCTCACTCCGGTCGTGTCGGATTGCCGTCCCATCGGACTATGATAGGAAAGGAACAGAGTGTGCACCTGAGCCTGCGCACACACTCGTGCACTATAATATCTCCCGCGCCGATGGCTAATCTCCGCTGAGATTGGCTGCCATAACCGAAAATGGGCAGAAGGACTATTATTATTAGATCAATACTATGGTACGTCTATCTATACGCACCTCATGATTCAAAAAATGTTTAGAGCAGACCGTATTCCCAAACACCGTCTCTAACATTTTAGCTGGCAATTATCTTACTTACTCTCCCATTTTCACTTCGCTACTAAAACTATTAATCAGTCTGCAATTGATTTTGATTTCCTCGTCTGATCAAAAAGCTGTTGAATCTTGAACTCTATGATTTACGAGATAAGATACACTTTAAGTACTTAACAATATAGTTGTTTGAACTATCTAGTTGGTTTAGCGAAGCGTAGTGATTCTTCCGGGGAAGTAGAGCGTTGTACTAACGTATGTGTTGTACAACCGTCTTCTATTCTATCATTGCTGTTTTCTTGTGTTTTAACATTTCAATATTTTTGTGGATACTTTCTACAACAATTTGGGCACGAAAGACATGCCTGCATCCGTCTCCCTTGTGCAAAATAGGTACCAGTTTAATTTTATCATCAAATTGTTAAGATTTTTTTATAAGTCCAAAGCACGGAAGTATTTTAATATATCCCGAATGGAAAATCGATGCAGACAAGATCTAAGACAAAGTAGAAAATTATCACAAGGGTGAACCGGATTTTGCATAAGAAAGTAGGTATCGAAATGAAAGTTTCTAGGAAATGAGCTAATCGCGAAAAGTTTCCTTAAGCTAAGACATATCTCACACGGCAATTAGCAGAATAGAATTATCACTCTAAAGATAAGAACATGACTTTACATAACAAATCGAAAAAAATTGTCACTGACAAAATCTAAATGAAAGTCTAGTATTACCAGGGAACAAATTAAGACCACATCCATAAAACATGCAAGTAAACGCAATGCGACCACTTTTAATGTCGCTTATGACAAATTTAAGTTTAACGACGAGAAAAACGAAAACAAGCGTAATTGCTATAACGATAAGGATCATAATGAATGTGTGATTACTTAGTTTTCCATAGACACAGGCCATAAGTGGCATGCGGCTGTTTCACAAAAAATAAGTGAAATGACAGGAAGAGTGGCCGGTCCAGTTGCAACTGGACGAAACTGGTTTTGACTGGCCCGAACCGGTTTCTATGTAAAGCGTAACTAATGCACCGACTCATGGATTGTGAGTGTGCACATGCACTAGTTAACATTTGGAAAAGTGTTAAAAAGGCAAATTAGGACGTACAAACAAGATAATAACGATATTCTTTAGATCGTTGACTACAGGTGAGGTGACTGTGATATGGATAGTTGAGCTCAAAAGAAGAAATTGTCTATTCTGTCGCTGCGATAAACGACGCATTTTTAGTAACATGTCGATTTACTTAGACCAAGGCAACGTTAGGAAATTTTAGAATTTTCTATCATAATCATTTAGACTGAGCTAATAACTAAGAAAGTGATGTTGCAAAAGCAAAACACATTGAAGAGATCTTTAAGAATATGGACAAGTAAAATGATAGTGATTGCGCATATCTTAACCGCCGCGATGCGGCACTCGGCAGGTTTTCTAGCGGAAACGAGAGTAGATAGCTTCGACTAAATACGCGAACACCGGTGTTACTTTACTCGGACGCCCACTTTCCTTGTCCGTTGCTTTCTCAGGAAACACACGATATTAAACGGAGCTTTAGCATTGTGGGTGAAGAAGAAAATTTTAAATGGTTAATATAATTTCATATAGGTAGATGGCTTGGACGGTATTTCTAAGGTATCTTCTATTCATAGATATTTGTCGGGATATCTCCAGAGTTGAATGGATGCACATTTATATTTTCCCGTCAAATTTTTTTCAATGTAAATAAATAGCTGGGTAAAATATACTACTGTCATGAGAATCAGTCATATCGCTGTTATCAATAGCTTTATAATGGTCTCCAGAAAACAGGTCATAAGTTTCATAATCAAAGCAGAAAGATAGATTGATCTGATGTTCCCATTTGCATTTAACACTAGCAGCCGACCAGGCACCACACAGGTTCGGAAAGGGAACTGCTATGCGTAAAGCTACACCTTAAATCTTCGGTTTTCACTAGTATTCCAGCTTGGAAAGTTGAATAGAGGCCAAATAAACATTAGCACCGTTCATCAACCGTTTGCTTCCTACTGTTCTGTGCGGGCTGACATTTAGCGAAACTGCATGGTTTCTGGTTGGATCGGGTTCCGCAGTGCTCAGTGCTGCTTCCTAGTGTTCGTAATCGTATCTAATATTTTACTCTTATTGTTATTTTATAGAGAACCGTCTTTGTGTAAGTCACGGACGTATTACTCAGTCTTTTACAATAAGTACGTAAGTATTAGAGTTATTTGTTTAGTTTATTGTTTTTTTTTAGATCCCTTGTAGCAGTTGTAGCAATGCACCGAATGAATTTGACATTATTATCATGGAGGAATATTGGTTTTATAGTAAGTCTGATCGTCATTATTCCACCAACGGGACTTGGATTGAATTGAATTTGTACATCTTTATTTTAATGTATTTACCTCCATTATAGCAACATCATCTTTCACACCATCCATTCATCGCTTTTTGGTCCTCCTCAATTCTTACTCTTGAATCACAACAAAGCGTCTTGTCTCAATATAATAAATCAAGTTCACACGTCATCGACCCCGCGCTTCGAGCAAGGTCAAAAGGTGGTCATTTCTCTTCGCCTAGTGATGTGCCTGCTGCCTGCATAACGATGCAGTTGCGTAAGAGTACAAGTGAACGGGTTCGTAACGTAATTGTTAGTAAGCAGTGCTTCGAGCAAACGCATTATTATTAATTAAGTTGTATGGAACCTGTTATTATCATATGTAGTAGAGATTGCTGAATTCATTAAGAAGGCACCTTTCTATCTTCGAAGGTGCAAAACAGAGAAGGCAACAACTCACAAAAAAATAGCATAACTTAGTCTGTCCATCCTGCTAACAATTATCATAAAGGTGGCCATTTCAGTATCCTCCGAGCAATTAAATGCAATATTTCGCCCTATTTTTGTTGACGTTGATCAACTAAGTGCTATGTCATCATCATCAACATCTGTCTAGCTTTTCCCCACATATGATTATGATCGGGGTCGGCATTGTTACCGGATACAGCTAAATACCAGTACTTTAATTAAATGGTACTTTTGCAATTAATTGAATACCGCGTCATTGATTCTACATAATTTAGACACAGTCGGCCTCTTTGATTCGCGAGGTCTAACAACCACCTGACATTGGCTGTCACACTTTTAAATGTCAAAATCATCAAAATTGCGACAATTATGTTGCGTTTTGATAATAATTATTAAAGATAAAGATAAAGATAATTTATTTGTTAAAAACATGCGTTTACACAAAAATTGAGCATGCAAGATCTTAGTGAGTAGGGTAGGGTAGGTCCGTACATGTTTTACCATGTGAGGTGTACAAATTTGGTTTTTGTTTACAATTTAAAACATTTCTATTTTAGCCATTTTTTCTAGGTAACTATATATTTATAATAACTAATGTTTGCATATTATTCTCATATTACAAATACAATTAAAAAATAAAATAAAAAATACAAATTGTCCAATTGTCATGAGAATAGAATAAAATATAAGGTAAATATGTCAAGTAAAAACATCAAAAATTATTATTATTATTAAAAAAATATTATTATTGTTCAAAAATGATTATTAAATTATTATTAAACTATCCTCGCATCATCACTCACACACACTAATACACGTGACGAGTGCAGACAGGCGGATGTCAACACACACATACATCATGCGGCAGGCCGCTCGACGAGTTTCGGCGAAAGTGAAAACGGCCGAGTCTCAGACAACATAAGTAAAAAGTGAATTTTATTTACTTATGTTTATCACCTACGTTTGTAAAATATTAAGCGTTCGTTGAATGTTTATATGGCTGTTATGTTGCGGAATGGCTTGTCGGATTAGGTTGTTTGACATTATTTTTTTGCTTATGTAAGAAATATTTTTGTGAATACCGCTAGGTTTTCTTTTACTATGAAAACTATAAAGCTTTCAAAGAGTACGTGACGTAGAGATTTTTTTTTAAAACACTGAGTGAGTTTAATATAATCTCGTTTACATGTTAATAGCTTGTTCACACTTTCATACGGAATATTAAGATGTTTATCATACTATATGGTAGTAATACTACGCAGGTTTTCTCCGTGAAAAAATCTCGAATGTGAAATTTCTCAAGTGGAAACCTGCATGAATTCCCAAAAGTCGATTATCCATATCGGGAGCTTCTCTCCAGCATAAATCATCAGAGAAAGTTATTGAGAAGCTGTCGTGGCGTCTTATGAAATCTCGAAAATTATTTCGCACGGTCAAGTCTGCCATAAATAAGCCTTTCCTTGTAAACATGTAACAATTTCATATTAAATTTTATCTCTTCTATAAACTACACTAGACGTTCTTGAGATTAATTATTATTGATTTATTAAATTGCGCACACAAATTCGCAATACACATATTCGTGCCATAACTATAAACTTTCAGCAACACATTGCGAATTACTTTTCACGATGGGCATAAAAAGTAAGGTCTATCTGATGCTTTAAATGTTAAGCTTCTGCGTAACGCAATAGGAACATTAACACAGTCTCGCAGATCCCATCAATCAGCTGCCACACTAAGACAAAACCAGTTAGGAAATCCAATTAGCAGCTAGCAGCTGTAACACACTACAATGAAGCACAAAAACAATTGGTAGTTAGTTGGCACACAAACGGAGGCCTTGCAGCAAACAGTTACTCGCAAAGGTTAACAAGTGTACTAAGTAGAGCGATCGATAAATAATTGTACTGCCCTTTACCACGACTAACGTGATTTTATATTTGATAAGCCATAATCGTCACACCCGTTATTAAACACTTTTAAGTTTCTTCGCAGGATCAACTGGTGTTACTTCTGAATGCAACTGTATTGTATGATCCCATCAACGGTATTCCTTAAGGCAAATAGCATTACGCTGATATGCGATGATACAATTGCGTTCAGAAGTAAATATGTGAATGAGTTTTCATACTTCAAGAGTCAAGATTACTAGGACTATTGTCATGTAAGCCTACGTTGGTAAAAATTGCTAAGAAATAGTTTTAGTACTAAATTATTTGTGCTATTTTTCTTACCGAACACTTCAGCTATTCAAGTGTTGTCAATATAAGGAACCTGAGTCATTAGTTCATTACCTATAACAGTGTCTAATACTTACAGCAACAGTAAAAACCTAACGTTTTGTGGCAAGGGAAAAAATACAATTATTAAGTGACAGCTGTGTACCTACAGATAAAAGGAAACAAACGTTCCGTAACCAATTATAGCACTATTTATAATTATATCTGAACACGTTTTCTATTAGTTTAACTTTACTTATGCATCTCGCTTAAATTTATGTAGGCAGATTTGACTTGTAAAATAGCACAATTTTTGGGTACTTAGTTGCTCAATGGGCGTGGCTCTTACGTAAAATAAATTCCTTGTAGATACCGAACTTCAAAGCGTATAAACCAACACTTGCAAAATACAAGTGAAAGTAAATAAATAAACAACTAAAATATCAAAAGGTCTTAAGAACTTCATTCACAAAAGCACAACGAATCTATGTAAATCAGATAGAAAGTGACGTTTATTAATTTATCGGATTCCATAACAATGTCTATGGCTTTATTATTTGCCACCATAGCAAGATGGATGTCAAAGAAAGTCGCCGATGATACTCCGTCGTTGCTGGGAAGTAACCGTGACTACAATATTGTTGACATGGTTTGCTTCGCCAGCCACCATACCGTGAACAAGTAAATTATGCGATTGGACAAATTAGATTATTATTATTTCGTAGAATTGTCGTTTTTAAATTAGTTTGGTAGAATTTTGAGTGAGTTTTTACTTTCTAGTAATAATTTGATTGTATTAAATTCGAGTTTCAGTTTTACTGTTACGTAATCGGGGAAACGTTGATATTTTGGAACAATGTTGGTATGATATTCGTTAGGTAACATGAAAAACATTAAAATAATTAAACTAGCGGCATATTACACATTTAATTTTAATACCTATGTAATTGTGGTCATGTTGATTACAATCAGATTTGATGGTATAATGCAAAGTATCGCTGATTAATGAAAGCGATAAATATAAAAAAATATGACGATTAATTAATGACTGTCGGTTTACTAGTCTTTTTTCTCTATTTTACACAAAAAAAAATTGTAAAACATAAATCAATATAAATGGGTATTTTGTAAAAAAAACGATTTCTTATTAGCAACTGCGACACAATACCAAAATAGCACTAGTTAGTTAAATTAATTCAAAACCATTAATTTTATAATTTTAGCATAATTAATTTGCTAAACAGCAGATGACAAGGTTACGCGAAATTAGTGGAAAGTATTCGCCATTGGCAATGAAAGTGAGGTCGATGACCCCTGCTCTGTCGCTAGATGACCGACACTTTGTGGTTTCATTTCGCGGAAATAATAAATGATTAAAATTAACATTAATCAGGATTGAAATAACTTGAGATAAAAATAGAACTCTATGGAGTTTTATTATTATATTGCGTTGAATAATGACTTTATTGGTGTTTTTTTTCAGAAAGGTGGGCGTGTGTGTATGATCAGATATATGAACGTCGACGTGGCGACTGGACTGGAGGAGAATGGAAGGATCGTAGCAGGTGTTCTTTAGTTTCTGCCTACGTCTATGGGAAAAACGCGTTACTTTAGGTACGCAGGCATGTGTAAAGTAATCGAGGTGTCCATAAAATTGTCGTCATTGACCTTTACCGCTAAGTCTGCCTAGGGGTTCATAGGCGATAAGTTAATTCTTCCCTCAATTAAAAGTGACATAATGCTAGGCGTAAAATGTATTTACTGCGATCCTGAAGAACACATAAATGTCAACGTTACGTCATATATAATTAGGGTCTCCGTAATAAAGGTTAAGCATGCCTAATGCAGAACATCATAGTATCTAAGTAATTTCATGTTATGGCTAATAAATGTCAAGACTAACTGATGTCGTACTTAGGTGTTAAGTAATGACATGTCTTACCAACGTGTGTAAGAATGTAGCAATCGTAATGAATGACTAATGATGATGACCGACGGAGTACCTATGTGTGAGATGTAGTTCAAGATGCTGCGACATGAGACATTGATCTCGGTGCTCTGTCAATGTCACTTGGGTAGACTATACTAATAGTGTTATAATACAAAGAGGTAAACTTTGTAAGTTTGGATGTAGGGATAATCTTTCAAACTACTGCTCCGGTTTTGAAAATTCCTTCGGTAGTGGGAAGGCCGAGTGTCATAAGCCATATTTAAAACGTTCTCGTAAAATAATTTCCGGCCATAACGGTTGGTTGATAAAGTAAATATCAGGTCGCTCTTTGTACGTAAGCTTGCAAATTGTGCAAATTGCGCTACACTTACAATCAATGGCATATTGGGATTTTCTAAGCTTATAAGAAAGCCGTAACAGCTAATATTGCAATCAAAGCACTATGATAAAGTAAACAAAGTCGCAGTTACAACTACATAGTATTTAAATAAAATCAAGTGTGAACAAAAAGTCACCTTAAATTACATAAAGTATTCTTTCTTTGTGTAAACAAAAACACAACCTTGACTCCATAAAGCTGTTTATATTATCTCACGACACGCCGCGACCGAAACAATGCAGAGTCACTCATTCTATGAACATTGACAGCTCTTTCTTCCCGCCATTTAGTTAGTGAGAACTGCTGATCGAAATCCATCGCATGCCTTGAATGTCCTAATGGAAAATTATGAAAGTGAGTCAAACTCAAACTCAAAGCATTTATTTCAATTATACCATTACGGGCACTTAAAAAAAAAAAACTATTAATCAAAATCAAAACAAATAATTATCACAATTCAATAATATTATGTATATACGTGAGTACGTGTTTTATGTATGTGTGTATTGTGTTTGTTTTGTTATTGTTTTTATTTAATTTTTAATTCTTTAATTATTCTGTCAAAATCTATTTACCTATTAGCTTCAACCACCTATGTCCACATGTAATTTGAAAATTGTCCAACGATATGTTACAAGATTTCAGTAAAGAATAATTGTTTTGAATTACTGAAATACCAATCTCTAGATGTTTGATGTTATGAGGTCGGTTATTACTGGAATTAATCTCATTCAGGTCGCTGACATCTGAATTGGACTATTATAACTTGCAACTGTTAAATATATTTTAGTTATAGTTTACTTATAAGTACTAATTATTATTGTATGAGAAATAATACTACTGCGCCTAAATGTACACTTTTTGTAACACTTTTTAAATAAATTATTCTATTCTTATTCTTATTCCAAAAAACAAAATTACATATTTGGTAGAAAAAAATAAGTGAATATTTACTTAATTTATTCACTTTCCTATTAACAATCAATCATTTCTGTCTGTACATCACTGAACTGTGAATCCGTGACGGTAACTTATAAGTTTAATTTTAACATCAAGTTCTAACTCTGAACAACAAAAACAAATCAGTTACAAAATCAGCATTAGCATTTTCTTTCTCTAACACCCTAATGTCATGCAAAAGCAACCATCCATTCAGCCTAGTTTCGCAAAAAGGTTGTGTACGTATTACAATCCTGGCTTCATACTGAGAATATTCATGTGCCTGTATCTGCATAAACGTGGTGTTTAAGGATAATACTGGCTAATTTATGTAAACTTTCTCCTCTTGAACAAAGTAGTTAGCAAACACTGGTTCTACTTAATTCTTTTAGGTCGATGCACCTATCGGACATGACCAATAGGGCTACCCTATCATTTAATTACAAAACCTTGTATTTGTATATAGAGATTTACTTTCAAAACTGATGAAACAGTTTTAACTGTTCTACAACTTTCCATATTATACAGGCTCACGATTAAAGTCTACACATCTTCATGTTTTCCTCTTCCGATTATCACAATAGATATCGATCAAAACAGAGACAACCCTATCACTGACCGCCGAGCGCCGACTGACCGGTGAAAGCTTTTGACCGAGCGTCTACTATCTATGGCAAATATTTTTGAATGCTATTATTGATTATGATAGTGAAAGTTGTTTGGACGCTCATAGGCTTACTTCGTTGAGTAATAAGCTCTATTTGGTAATGTGAACCGATGATACACGATATCTTGCATTTCTTGTCAGTTCGTTTGCAGTTCCTGTTTCGCATTCCTTCATTGCGTTGGTCGCTTTGAAAGGAAGGTAACGTGGAATATCAAAATACCATATAAGTTTTGCAACCTCCTTTCAGGTACATATTGTAAACCGTCATTTGCTGTCAAAAAAATTATGATGCCTTTAAATATTTATTTTTAATTTTTCTTTTCTTTTTGTGTTATAGCATCCGTCGTGGGTTTTTCATGGCAATAGGTCAGTATTAATTTATTACTTTAGTGTAACCTTATTGGATTGATAATCGATAGTTTATGTAAATCTATTAATTATCAGTATAACTGAGGATCGTGACTCTGTTTAACAGGTTCTTTCATGAGCTGCCTCTAGCGATCTCGATCAATCGATTAAAATCTCTTAAACGAGAAACATTAGTTAATGACCATAGTTTCTCCGTTTATTACAGACTTCAGATGGCACGTATAGATAACTTTGATAAAATTATTTTTACCCGACTGTGGGCAAGCGCAAAAGCAGGGTTATGTGTTTTTCCTGTATGTATGAATGTATGTACTATGTCCGTTTCTTTGTTCCCTCGTTATCATAGACTTTACAATGTTTATAGACTTTTCCACGTTTTTAACAGCCTATACTTGACAAAAGGTACCTCCAGAAAGCACTCTTTCAAATTATTTTTATTTATAGAAAGGAAATGCTTTTCATACAATTAATTAAATTAATTAAATATTTAAAGAAACAATCCTTAAAATATTGAGTGACAAGATGAATTTTATAAGAAGTATTTATTATATTTTTATTGTAACCTCTTTTAAAGTTTGTAATTCATATCTCCAACACCACACCGGCCATTTGTAGCCAAAAACTCTGGGATGCCTTTAAAGTTATTTTTCATTGTTTTTTTCTTTTTGAGAGTACATAGCTTTTTAAAAGTTTTCGACGAAAACCAGCCAGTATTTTATGAAAATAATGGAGTGTAACCTTTTTATGCTTTACTTTCTTTGTAAAAAAAAATCCATCTGTCAAATGACTGACTACTTTGTATTAGTATATTAATAGTACCATGAAATAAGGTTAAATTAGTTAGGTTTACAGCAAGGTTTCATGGTAACATATAGTTTAACTCAGTATTATTCTAATACCCGTAGCTGTTCTTAGATGACTCACAAGGCTATAACTTATAATTTGTCGCATTCTAGGCTATTTGATTAATTTGTACTTAACATCTGGTGAATGATTAACCAACATAGAATTTTATCGATAGCGACAAAATAGGAACTATTTAGGTAGGTATCACCTACCTGAACGACAATTACTTAAAAAAAATCTGCTTCCGCAACTAAAGGGTGCCGACAGGACCCTACTACTAAGGCTACGTACGCTCTTTGTCCACCCGTTCGTTCGTCTGTCAATGAACTTTATCTCTTTAGCCTTATAAGGTAGACTCTTTAAATTTCCACAGGGTGCGTACTACTATGGCCGCTATAGTAGTAAATAATAAAATTAAATAAACTTGTTTTTTCGGCGTTTTTTGATGGCATTGTATTTAATATTCAATAGAGGTACGGAACCTTTCCTGAGCGAGTCACGACTCGCTTTTGTCTGGTTTTTCCTGAGAAAAACATTACGCGAAAGAATTTTTTGCAATTTAATAGCAATGTTTTGAAGTAGTATCAACGAAACAAACGTTACATTACAATCATGATTTATTATAAAGCGTGTAAAATTAAACACAGTTTCCCCCATTAGAAATCTACGATGGCTCAGCATCCGGCACGCGTATTTTCACTGCATGAATAGTACATTACTCTTTAGACAGGCGTAGCGGAGATCTGTTTCAGTACTCGAGCGTCGTTGTGTGTTGGCGATAAATTGACAAAATATTATCTTGCTTTGTAGACTAGAAGATTACTCAAATAATTATAAGATTATGTCAAAATGCATTATTTGTCTTCAATCCTGTGTATTCAGTTTGTCAGAGTTTGTTGCATACATTTAAATATTAATTGGTGAAACCAGCATGCCTGAGAGATATTTCTTGACGACATGTAAAGCCAAGTCAGAGGCCTATGGGCGGCATAAAAACTCTGACACCAGATTAGGCACTAATCACACGATAAAGAAAATATATTTAATTTAACGATTTAATTTCAGGAGCTCGTGGCTAAATTATAACAGCCGCACAGGTCGATCTTCAAGGTTAAGCCGCGCTTGACTAGGTCGGTCCGTGGATAGATGACCATCCATTACATACCGAGTTTCCTCCGTGCCGTTCGTCCCGGCTGTCATTTGTAGATCTCTGACAGTTGTGAAACCAAGGTACTTACCAAGTACTCCCATATCGTATTACCATGTACTCCCTGGGTTGTGGAGTTCAGATAGACAGTCACTCCATGTAAAATAGTGACATGCAGCTGCATCCAGTTAAACTGGAAGCCGATCCCAACATATTTGGGAAAAGGCAGGCGATAGTGATGATCTAATTGCAATATCAAATAGATCATCACACAAGACAAGTAAGTTCAATTAACATTTCCTTCAACATTCCACATCCTTACATAATTGTGCCTTTGCCAGTTGGATTCAACGGCGTTATGTAAAGTTAGTCACTTTGTATAAAGTCTATGGACGCTATACCATAGATAGAATTACTTATTATAAAGTTAGAAAAGCCGACAGTGAGTGAAAACTCTTGGCTCATGTCGCGACACCCATTTGCCAAGCAATTACTACACAGCGAATACATTACGGTATTGTGACAAAGTATAGACAAGACTTGTAAGCGCTCTCTGACAAAATGGCGGACGAAAATGTTTAAGTATGTCAGGACTTATATCTGCTTATCCTTTTCCCAACAATGTTGGGGTCGGCTTCCAGTCTAACCGGGTGCAGCTGAATACCAGTATTTCACATGAAGCGACTGCCTATCTGACTTCCACAACCCAGTTAGTACTCGGTAATACGATACTCCTTGGTAAGACTGGTTGACGGTTGTCAGACTTTCCGGCCACTGACTACTATTACTATTATGACAGGATTTGTTAATTAAAAGTATTGTGGCTAAGCAACACCTAATGAAACCCTCTTCTGCATAGAAATGCATAAGAAAATCGAGTTAGCAATCAATAAAGCTGGTCGTACTTTAAAATATGCTCATCTATGCTCATCTAGGACCGAGAAGAAGTTGTTCTCTGAATATATTGGCATTGAATTTGACATTATATTTTGACATTGAATTTGACATTATACCTGCTATTAATTTGACATTGTATTTATTCGTTGACATATTTTAAATGAACGGGACATTTCACTCAATTTTAATAGGCTTTTAAATGTCGTTTCTGCATGTGATAATTTTATTTAATATGTAATGTTCAACACAATATAAATAGTTAATGAATAAATAAATGAAATGAACTACCTCAGGCTACCATGCTACTGGTCACCAATTTGTACGGCTTCTTTTACAATTAAATATGTACGTATGTATGTCAGTGGGTAATAATAATATGTCTACCATATATTTCTAGGTAATGTCTGCACGATGCTGAAAGAGTCTCCTATTGCGAATTCACTATGGACGTTTAACATTACCTACTTTTTGGAGATGAAAGGCGTGACAGTAATTACAAGAGAAAATCGTTGTTCATTGTTCATTATTTTAATAACGTTGACATACATCATTCCACCATGAGCTGACGTTTGTGGCAAAATAATGTCACATTTATAGTCCTTTCACGGCAGGCGCGGTCCCAGCCTAAGTCTTTGGGGGGGGGAGGGGTTTCACAAGGGGCCATAGCCAGGAATTTTGTTATAAAATAATATCAACCATCTCTGGATTTAAATAAACAAAACAATTAAGCTTTCAGAAATTGTGTCAGTTTATAAAGATGTACTGATGTAAAGAACGCAGAATGTCAGAGCGAGCAAAGCGAAAACTCGAAAATTTTAGCACTACATCGAGTAGGTTAGATTGTTTTTGACCATTCATACAAGAGATTAGTAGGTACTCTGACGCAAGAGCGAGCAAAGCGAGCTCGAAAATTTTTGCACCCATCCTCGTAAAAAAAAAGTTGAATTCTGTCTCGAAAAAGGTTAGTTTCTCTTGTTGAACGATTAAGCAGGAAATTAGGTAAGAATTTATAGCCGAAAAAAAATATTTTTAGAAGGTTTATCAATTTGGCGTGTATGATTTTGGGGAGGGTCATGACCCCTGTGACCGCGCCTGTTTCACGGTGTATTTACCGCTAGCAATTAAGTTGACTACCCTGAGCTTTGAGTGATTCTGTAGAACATAATTTTTAATACACTTTTATTAGCTTTACTTTAACTATATAAAAAAATCTTAGAAGTTTAATTTAACCTACTCCCCGGTTTCTGGTTGAGCTGTTTGCATACATGTTTAGTTTAGATGACAATGCATGGCTAGCTAAGTGAAGTAATTCTAAATCCAATATGGCGGACTCCCAAAGATGGCGGTCTTGTTATTTTTCATCGATTCATGTGGGTATCAAATGAAAGGGTTTCCTGAGAAAAATACGAGAAATAAAATTACGTCACTCTAAAAATCTAAAGCGTATTTTTTTACTATTATATTATTTTTAAACAAACCCCAGGTTAGCTAGCCGAAAATAAACTATGGAAGGAACTGTCTCCACAACAGTGACACACAGTTGGTACATTTCAACGAAATGTTTTAAGAGTGTGGTTCACCTTGTGCCTAAGGCACTGAGATTGAAGACTGGACCAAACTACGTCTTACGTACATTTAGAAAACGTATCTAAAGTTGTTGACGGGACTAAAGGGCTATAAAATATCCATGTAAGGATTTGATGTGTGTTCGTCACAAGTAAGTGAGGTTTTAGTCGGCATTTTGGTGTGTAAAGAGGGTACTATGGTAATAGGTATATTTCTTGCTAAATAAGTTTTAAGCTATGTTCGGGAGTTTGTTTAAGAAACATTTAGTCGTCGATTTAGACTTGAAGTCGTTTAGTGTCCACAATTGTTGAAAATAAACTTTGTCAAGAGTTCTTATTTTGATGTAGTGATGTTTTTCTTTTGCCACGCTATTAGCAAGTTTGTTGGATTCTACGTGGAGACATTGAATTCAATTTCCGTAATCAAATTACTGAAGGAAGTTAAGATGATGGTCATAATTTTCAATAGTTAAGGTTTGTAAGTTAATGTTCAATGTCTTCGTCATTTACTTACCTTGAGCCTTAAGACCATAAAGTAATCTAAGTCTTCAGCTTTGTTCTTTGTTTCAACTTAAATGCTACCATAAATCTGGATGATGATTTACCTGTAAACAAACGAGAATAGTTAGTTAATTTTGGCGTATATTCATCCGAATTTTGGTATTTTCTTAAAATGTAGATTTTACTGCAAAGTGCAGACGAATCAATAATATCTTTCACTTTTATTATGGAACCGATTGAATTGCTAAGTTGTCTCTAAAATATCGTTTAAATGTATTTCAATTAAAATTGAGAAGATAAATGCTAAGAATATTCAACAATTTATAGCAGATTTAACTTGCATTTGAATGCCATCAGAGAAATCGATAAAGTTTTATTGTTATGGAATTCTATACATCATCATTTCTCTAACATTTATGCATCAGACTCAATGATCAGAAAAATGAATCGAATTTCAATTTAAGTTCAAATAGGTATAATGTGTTTGGATTAAAGTACCTATCTTCAAAACCATTACAAGGTTATAACAGAATTTTTCGCTTGCAAGTGCCCCGACCTACGGAACTGGTTCCTTCGCCGGTGCCAAGTAAGGAGTTGGTACATTATGCGTCGGTACGCACGGTGTTGCAAACAATGCTTGTCATAAACTCTTCAGTTACGAACATAAAGGTTCACTATGACACGCGGATTTACTTGTCATAATATTTGTGTGTGTTAGCATAAATAAGACTGCATTAAGTAGGTGTTAACAAGAAGGCACGTTACAGAAGATAGAAAAGAACTTTGGTCGAAGGCTTAGAAGAATGGGACAACATGAAGACGAGATGATGAATACAACCTGAGAATAGCCACGTGACGAGCATCGCTTGTCAGTAGTGAAGCTGGCAAGACAAGAAGAAAAGGACTGGGAGTAATTGTGGGTTCCTATGGTTTATCAGTTGGTTTATTATGGGCATTTGATGCGGAGGAATGAGAAAAATGTCGTGAGGAAAGTTTTGAGTATGAATGTGGATGGGTATAAGACTAGAGGACGACCAACGATGGATGGAATGTGTGAAGGATGATATCGAAAGAGGAGGTGTCTCATAAGATGACAACTAATAGAGAAGTATGGAAGAAGACATGCTGCGCCGACTCCAAATAAATTGGGATAAAAGCAGGAGAATGATGATGATGATGATGATGATGTGGGTTAAAAGTAGAACCAACCGACCGTAACACAATTTCGGCCTGTTACCAACTGTGAGAAATAAGAACCCACAATTAGTAGCAAGTGAAAACTTGTGATCGCGGTGTGTTGTTCTATATGACGTTTCTAGCCTCAACACACTGGCTACCAGGTGCTCCTGAGACCGACTTCTTTCGTGGGCGAAGTAGAAATAATCAACTACATCGGCTTTCATCTTTTACCCAAGATTAGTTCAAGAACCAAGGTCAGTAGCTTCATTAAAGTTAAGTATAAACAAATCAGCCGTTACAAAGCTATCAGGGACTGTCAGAATTAGAATACAATAGCTATGATTGCGCTAGCATTACGCTAACAAAGTGCGTGGCGTGGGTGCTCGACCTTACCCAACAACACTCAACAGTGTAACCTCACCTCAAGTCGCGCTGTGGGCAGACGATAAGATGGATGGCGAGGCAGTAATGAGGTTGTAAATACTATAAATTGTAACCCACAACAGCCTACTGGTTTGGCCTAGGCGTATGAAGCCTCGAAAGGCTAACATAAAAGATTTTTGAATGAGTTTTACGTAGTGCTAGTTATATGATTGTTTGCCGCGCTTCAAGCTGATGATGATGGTATCATCTAGCCGACTTCGGTCACAGCGACTTCAGTCTATGGCTTTCTAGCGTGGTTGTAGCGTGGTTTCCAGTGACTAAGAAGACATCGTCTCTTTTAATAGTTATATCAACGTTTTGCCAGTAGTAAGGGACCACGCTAGCTATTGGGAGTTCTTCAATCTATTCCGATTTGGGGTTATAATACCAAGTTGCTATAAAACTTGTATTTGTTGACAGGCTATTAAACGGCCAAGTAATATCTTAAGTACAGGATATGTTAGACCACACCTGTTACGTTTTGCATACACCTTTAACTAATTATACATCGCACGTCTTATGCTGATCTAGTTCATATGGTACCTTATGTTTGGAGAGAGGGCTGTAATGTTTGTACAGTCCATACAGTTAATTTATATCGGCAAGTTGCAGTCCAACAGCAATCGTATCGTCACCAAGATAAAGATCACTTTAATGTTAACAGACTTGTCAGTTGCCTCTGATAGCAGCCTAAAAACAATCTTATTGCTAGGAACATGGAGATGCCTGTGGTTTGACTGGTAAAATAGAGGTAAAAAAACAGTCAACACACAAACGCTCTCTAAGCATTTTGCTAAGACTCGTATCTAAACCAACTACGTTCTGTGAGTGTTGAAAAGTGGGAATAGTAGGTATAAGAGTATGGACAAAATCCGGTAGAAGAAGCGTTGGCAGACCAACAGGCAGAGGGGTGGATAACATTCAGAAGGTCGCGGGTAAGACCTGGTTGAGATTCGCGCAGACTAGGGAAGATGGCTGCCCAGCAGTGGGTGGAACAAGGCTGCCAGTGTCATGGGCAAATGCCACAGCAATCAGCTCATTCAGTATTCCCTCAATTACAGGTAATCGCTAGAGATCCATCAAAAGACAGGGGCAATTTGATATCTTATGACCTTGTACGTACCTGTGCCGACTTGTAAATCGTAAGGTGTGTACCAACGCAAGTGTGTTTTTCTTAACAATTTAGCTTCCAATACGAGGATATATCATAACATATAGTAATATCTGGCGACACGCCTTTTCCGTTATACAATACTTACCTACTACCAATACAACGTGTTACACATAACTACCGAAATCAACCGGATTCTGTTAACATTACTTAACGTTATAATGGTCAAAGAAAATAAATCACTTGTCAGTGGATATTGCTAAATGAGCTCTAATTAACCAAATATTTAGACCTCTCAGGAAGTTAAATTAGTCTGAAATGAAAGTTTCAGTTATAATGGTAGGTACGGGTAACTCATTTCCCGCGTGAAAATGTGTTATTAGGTTATTAACACCTACATAACTACTACTGATTTTACGGCAATCCATTGTTAGAAATACATTACTCAAATCAAAATAGCATAGCATCTAGTATAATTAGCGTAATATAAAGTTTCAACTGCTAGTACATAAGCCTTCTCTCAATAAAAGGTAATGGGCTATAATCCACCACGCTGGCCCAGTGCGATGGATGTCTTCGAATTTTTGGTTCTAGCCCCTGTAGCATGTCCACCGTAGACAAGGATTTCTTTGACGGAAGAATCGACAAAATGACAGATAGTGCAAAGAAATCTGTCATTGTGTCGACACAATCTGTCATTTTTTCGATTCTTCCGTCAAAGAAATCCTTGTCTACGGTGCTCATGCTACGAGGGCGGGTCACGCTAGTTTTCTTTCATATTTTCCTTCACAGTTTCAAATCAGAATCGAATTGAATGCCGACACGACACATTATTATATATTATGTAATCGCGAATCGATAACAACATTACCTAAATTTATAAATTGTGTAGGTTTTAATCAGGAAACATAACAAGTTTACTAATTTCTTGCGCTACTTATTTCAATTTTATTATGTAGGTGTACTACATTTACAATCCTAGTTTTAATCTCAATCTTAATGGTACATGGCCCAGTTTGGTGACAAAAAAAAAGTAATGTTGTTAGTAGTTAACCTTCAAAGTTACGGCTGAATAGATTTATCACAGGATCGAGGCAGAACTTGTGACATCCGTCTTATTATAGACATCCTTTTGAACGTGCTCTAGTTTTCAAGGCTATATCGTGGATTTCGGCATATTGTATTGAGTCTTACAATATGCCGAAACAGTAGAATAGGAGAGCCTACTGCCATCCTATCCTCTGTTTTATACTGGTTCAGCTTACAATCTAACCAGATACACCAGTATTTTAAGGAGCGACCGTTCGGACTGCCTCCATAGCACAATCCAATATTTTTCTGGCTAGTCTTCTTCTTTGGCATGAAAGAATGTTATATTTTGCCGGTCAAGAACTTCGCCAATTCACGGCGTTGCCGGTAGCCGCGCAGAGGTCACGTCGGCAGCATGTATTGGGGCACAGAGGGCTGGATGGGAGGTGGATCAGGTGGAGCATAGTTTGTGACATAGTTCGACACACACCCCGCTGCTGTTCCAACTGTATCTCCACTTAACGAGGTTGGTGTATTATCAAAAGAGTTTAAACACGTAAGTCTTCTGATAGAAACCAGTTGCCACATCAAATAAATATCTCGCTAATCTGGATCTGCGGAGGCCGTTCGTTCGGTAGTTAGAACGAGCAGTGCTAACAATGGCGAAGTCCTTCACGGTGTCGGCGTGCTTTCAAAGGCTGTATTCAAATCATCAATCTTTATTATTCACGCTATCTACCGAGGAAGTACCTACGAGAGCTTTTAATAGATCAATTGTCTGAGATGCAGAGTGTAGCTATTTTGAAATTGCTCAAGGTGATTCGATGTTTTAAAATCGAAGAAGCTGGATAAGCTTAATCGTAACTTTGAATAATTTCTTTCGTTTGTTTGATATTATATAGCAGTTCTGTAGATTTCTGTTTTCATTGAGATATAATATGCTAGATAAGTTTATAACAACCGACTGTTACAAAATCAACAAGTAAAAGTGAAATGACATTTTTGGGCCAAATATAGGTAGGTAGCTACTATCGGCTTCTGGGAATTTTCAGTTCATCAGTAAAGTCGTTCATTCTTCGGAGTTTCTAAGGATTTCGTCTACACCCTGTGTTTGAAAGTACGTACCAAGTCAGCAGCGGGATCTAAAGGAAATTACAGAGTGTTGTTGTTACTCTCGCGTGGCGATTGTATGAGTCAACTTCGAGTAATTGTTTCGTATGGAGGTGGATAGTATGGTAGAATGGCCTTGCTAATAGTCCCTGAGTGATGTGTAGGTACTAAAGTAATTTGTGGCATGCTTTTTGAATGTAATTGCGTTGGTCCATAGACATCATCCGCCAAGATTGTTAAACTTAACGAAATTGACCAACTTGGATAAATTGGCCGTTTTTCTGAGGCTCTCTAATAGATCTTGCTTCATCACCACTTCCATAATCTCGTCGCCATTGGTCTTAGTAATCTTGCCATCTTAAAACTTATGTGTCAGATTTTCCGTAAATTACCTCCAGTACTGCCATTATGAATCCGTTGTTGCAAAAGCCATGCAATAATAGGGAGATATCGTGAATGTATAAAACTATTATACCCACATTAATAATGCATCCTTCACGGTAAACCTGTTGCATATTTATAATATTGCAAGTCGGTCGCACCGACCCTAAATCGAAGTTTAGTTAAACTATGTTTAACGTAAGTGTCGTAATTTAAGTAGGTAGTTGTATTATAATTCTTCGGTAGCTGTTATTATGATACTTCTACCTACGTAAATGGTAAGCACGTTAAGCCATGGCTGACCTTTGTAGATCTTTGACAGTCGTTGCAAATAGTCAGTGGCCCGAAAGTCTGACAGCCAGTCGTACCAAGGGGTATCGTATTACTTAGTACTAACTGGGTTGTGGAGGTCAAATAGACAGTCATTCCATGTAAAATACTAGTATTAAGCTGTATCCGGTTAGACTGGAAGCCAAACCCAACACAGTTGGGAAAAGGCTAAGCAGATGATGATGATGACGATGACCTCTACCTAAATGATGAACCATTGTAGGAAAGTAATTGTTACATTCCACTGTTTCGCCTACAAAAAGCTGAACACGCGAGCTTAACGATTCAGTAACGCGTATGCGGCGCACAATTGTTACGCATCTGAGCGTGGGCTGATCTTAACAGAATGTATTACCAACAATTGAATTGCTGATTAAACAAATGAATGAGAAGCAACTGATTACTAGCACAAGCTGCAAGGTCTATACTAATTCGTGTCGGTATGGCTTGTGGGTTACAATCGGCATCTTAACATTCAACGCATATATCGAGCGATGTCGACTAAAGCTTCATTAATCATTACTCATGGTTTTCCTTAAAGTCACTATACTACTGTTTTATAAGCGCGAAAGTTTGAGGATGTATATATGGATGTTTGTTACTCTTTCACGCCAAAACTATTGAACGAATGCTAATGAAACTTTACAGTTATATAGCTTTTACATCAAAATACATGAATAATTTTTTTAAAGACTGTGTATAAAATTAGCCGCAGATAGAAGCGTAGTGTAGAATCATTCAAGGGTGGAGCATCCACATCAAAATGAATTAAACGAATACTCCTAGACGGAAATAAATAGTGGATGTTGTATGTGCTTAGGTACGCGTAAAAGGACGTATCAATTGCCTTATTAAATAAAGATTACCTAACACTAATGTTAGAGTACATAAATGTCACAATTAAGACTCATAAACACGTCTAGTTCCGTTCAACTCCCGGTGAAATATGTTACAATTGTGGAAATCAGTGCACGCGCTGAACCGTACGGAAGACAGTGTTGCCACATGTAGGAAAACGACGATCGACAGTTTATGCACTGGCAATATCCTTCGGTGAGGGAAGTCGAGTTAATTCGATGTTCGTATATTTAATTTTAATTCGATTACGGAGATTAAAATCGGAGTGTCGATCGATTTGTTTTGTTTATCGATAGAGATTATTGATTATTTGAGATTATTGTTTGTAGTCGGCAGCCGTGTTTATCAGAATAAGACGTTGAACGGTTTGTTAAAATTTTTTTTTGCACTCTACTGCGGGATTTAAGCGCAGGCCACACCGCCAGCTAGCGAGCGAGCGAGCGAGCGAGCCGCTGAGCCTCTTGTCATCCTTCATTTCGGCTCTTTCGGTAGTTCACGGTGTGAACTAAAGTATGAAAAGCGGTGAAACGATGCCTTGGCGGCTTGCTCGTTCGCTCGCTCTCTAACTGACGGTGTGGCCTGCACTTAACTTTACAAGTAAAATTGCCATTAGGCTGTAGCATCTTTTGTCCAGATTTTTTTTCAGTTTCTGTTTATATTCTGCCAAAAAATAATGCGTAGGTAGGTAAGTCATTTCTCATTTACTCACTAAGCTACTGAGCGCATAATTACCAATTATAATTAGTAACGATAAGTTTGGTCAATTGTTTACTAACACCACAAAAATACTGTATTTCCTCATTAGATGCATTGAGACGAGAAACTTATACTTAAGTAGGTAGGTAGTCATGGACTCATGGTTCAAAGTAAACTGTTTCTCTTTTTCTTGACTACAGCAGCATAAAGTTAATAAAACTAAATTACTCAACAAATAAGACGTTTTAAACATAAAGAAAACAATAAAAAACTGTTACATCTAAGTTTGCGTAATCCAATAATTAGTATGACGGCACAAAACAAAAGATAACGTAAACGCATCGGTTAACGTTACGCGAGAAGAAAGTCGTCGACCGCGTTACCTCGACGGGTTTTCGGCGAAAGTTGAAAAACACAAAAAAATGAAAAATAAACGAACTGCGGAATTTCGGTAATAGTGAGTAACGAATTGTCGCCGCTTGGGAACTATTATTGTTCTTGTGCTGCTTCCGTTCGCGAACAATATTGAGATTTGGTTCAAATTCACGCAATTTTTCTGTTGGCGTGTTACCTATATTTAATTAATTAATTTTATTTGTGTGCTTACTTTTCAACCTTTCGTCAGAAGAACTTTTATAGCTGCCGAGAATTGAATGAATACACTTTTCTATTTATTTCTATCAAACATCAATAGAATCAATTTTCTAAATTGCCCATAAATATTTTATTACTGTCTAGACTACTTACTACTTTCTTCGTTTATAAATCGAATAAAATTATTCTATTTATTTTCATCAAAACATTTGCTTTCTTTTGCAACTTCATATTGGTTTCATACATAGAGATTTTCTTAAAAACTGCAAAGGACTTTATACTGAAGAACACGCACTTAAAAACACAAAAAATATCAACAGTAATTCTGGACAATAAATTCCATCTTTAATCTTAACCATACCTTGCTTTTTACAAGTAGTTTGGGACCGATTCCACCATACCTACAGTAATTTTGATTCGTAATTTTCAGGTTACTGCAATGCAGATCATCACCAAAATTCTTTTTTTTCTCTTTCTAATTTCCATCAACTAACATCCCAGCATGGTGCTACAATAACAATGTGTCTCTCTCCAGGAATTTCAAATGAGGCAAATGACATAGCTGACCTGGTCGCTACGTACTGGGTACAAAATTACAGTCATCGATTCGAGAAGAATAAGAAAAACAATGTTCCCGGATTCAGTAAATGGTTCCGCAGATAGCGCGGTAGATGAAATAGTTATGTGATTAAGTGAAATTGTTCCGATCGGTGTAGATACGCGGAAGAGCGGCGGTCGTCGTCCCCGCGGCATTCTCACGCCGTGCCCACTCGCACACGGCACACGGCACGGGAACACTATATTTACGTAGCTTAACTGGCAGATAACGAAGGCAGACCCAGAAGGAGATGGCGGGATCATCTGGTCTCATTGCTTTTTAAGGGATTGGCAATTAGTAAGGTGAAAAGGAAAGTGGAATGAAAACGTTAAAAAAGTGGCTATTGGCGTTTTTAAGACACGCTATGGTTGTCCGTGTTTAGGTACTTGCTTAACAATTATAGCCCACGCTATAATTGTAGGATGCAAATCATGACAGACTGCAGCCGAAGTCAAACACTTTAGTTTACTAACTCGAGATCCCATCAGCTGTCAAAAGCAATCGGCATTTCTCTTTCGTCGCAAATTATTCAAAAGTTACAATCTACAATTAACCGTCATAATCCAACAATTGCAAATCCATTTCCCTCCAAATCTATTCAAATCAGATGTTAATTCTAACTAAACTAGCAACGAATGCAAATCGTGTGTGCAATGAGAACCGTCAGCGTCGGCCCACTGCGCTAGATGTTCGGCGCGCGAGTCGCACGCGACGGCGCATGCGCGAGCCGATGTATTTACATTTTTATACCATAACTGGTTAATGAGCTTAGAAAGGACCCGTTTATTGGGAAATTCTGGCTATTTATGTTCTGGACTAGAGGGAGGGCTTATGTAAGTGACTGTTATAGCACCTTCTTCGGTAATAGGACCACTAAGTAATGTAGAAGTTAAAATTTATGGCGGCTTGTGTCGATTAAAGCTGGTATTTTATCCAAAGTTTGATCACAATTTGTAAATAGCCAAAGTTTTTGAGCCTAATTTGTTTTCTTTAATGATAGGTATTGGTTATAGCAAACAAGCAAGTGCATGAACCAGAAACGCAGCCGGTGCTCTGGCGCTCAAAACACAAAGCTATCTCCAGTGCCATCAACAGCTGTGCGCATTTAGATCACATTTCTTTTCTATTTATTAACTTTACAACTTCATAACAACTCTTTTATTAATTCAATTCTATTGACTTCGTTTTTAATTAGAGCGTTTACAAAGGCATCGTATCCAATCTCCAAACAACAATACACAGCCTTATATAACTCGTTAATCATAGCAGATCAAAGGTGGAATCAACCTTAACGAGTGATCGAACTCCGATTAAATCACGCCTAATTAGTTACAATAGCCGTATCGTTTCCGGATTTCTCTAGTTTAGCATATTGGGCGGCCCAATCTTTGGATGACAACTTTCTTAATGTGAGAAAGTGATGGGCGTTAACGACAGGTTAGTATGGTGACACCTGCCCACATTGTTGTGAAGTTCAACATTCTTGGGTTACGTCAGGTTCAGTAAAAGTGTCGGATTTGCCCTTACAAGGTAACCCGAGATCAATAAGACGAGAGATGTTATGTCGGCTACTTGACGCGTGTTGACAATGACATGGTTGGCGATACTCTTTGTACGATACTAGAATAACATTCGAAGTCAAAGTGGAACCGGAACCAAATAAAGGTCAGTATGAATCCTTTATTTTTATTATAACTGCACTGGTAAAAGGACTCTTGGTTGCCAAATTGCTACCTATCACAGATCATGCATCAATTTGCATCTCCCTAAGCATTTACACAACAACAACTAATTTATTAGTTTACTAGCTGACCCGCGCAACTTCGCTTGCTTTTGGATTTTTCCCCGTTTTTGCAACATTTTTCATGAATGCTCCGCTCGTTTTGGTCGTAGCGTGATGTCGTGTAGCCTATAACTTCCTCGATAAATGGGCTATCAAACACTAAAAGAATTTTTCAATTCGGACCAGTAACTCCTGAGATTAGCGCGTTCAAGCAAACAAACAAACTCTTCAGTTTTATAATATTAGTATAGATTTGACGAAAAATGATTGTATTAATTTAATTTCAATTTTATTTTGTGTACTACTTAGTTATAATATTATTGTGTGGTGTGTATTTCTGATTATTTGATCTAAAACTAACATTATTTTTAAGTATACTTACTAACTAAATTATGGATCGTTGTGTCTGATGCAAATAAATAATATATAATATATATATATATCGCACTTAAGCGGGTTACAGAGATACTGCAGTCGCGATTTCTACCACACGCACAGTTTATTGATGAATTGTCAGGACCGCCTCGTAGGTCGCCTGGGTTCGATTCCCAGGTCGGGGGAAAAGTTATTGGGTTTTTCCGTAGGGAATTTGTCAGTAGCAGCCACGGAGTCCGGCTTTTTGCCCGGTGCATGGCAATAGACTCGTCCCTTATTACATGGAACTTAAACATAACATAATTGTGTGCTCTATTAAGTACACCTCAGCCTAACCCCTCAGGGATTAAAGGCGAGATATTTCTAGAGATGTCTTATCGTAAGATTCTGTGAGTTCAGCTATTCTGGTGTGGTCGCGTTCGATTCCGGAATCTGAGTGCGAAAGTGGAGCTTGCGCCCGCCGCGACCGCGTCTATATTAATAGGAAATGCCGATGCATTGGAGATTAGGAGCAGCGGCTACTCTTCCGCGATGAAAGCAAATCGTTATAATTGTGTGAGTTTTCATTGAATTGAAGCTTCGCAATTATTGATAGAGTTAGTATTGTCAACGTGCTATGGGAATTCTGGTATAGTTTTATCCTAGGCCAGATTTTTTGTGGCAATATAAATTTTTAAGCGATTGATTAGTGTGTTTGAAAAAAAATAAAAAAACATAATAAAACACTTTTTTATTATGTTTTTTTTCAAGGTGTTGACGTGATTGTTGGTTCGAAAGTTTCGCAGTGTTGGTCATTGTTAGCTGTCACAGATTACCTTTAGCGGAAATTTTGTAGTGTCGCAAGAGAGAATCAAAGCTCGCCATCATGTCCAACACTCATCTTACAAGGAGACTTTCTATTTGATAACTACTAATAAGAAATCGTTATTTGCCATCATCGTAACGACAATGAGCGAAATCGACTCTTTTATTTTATTTCACGAATCTAAAGAAACCCATTAACTCTCAGACAATTTAATATTTAAAATGTTAATGCGATAAAATATACATTTTACAAGATTTGAAAATACTTAATATGGACAAAATGCTTTGAGAAAGTATTTACGAATACCAAAAGGAATTTGAGATTTTGTAGAATATTAGGAAATTGCAGAAAGTCTATAAAGTTAGGGTGGTAATTGCTTCGAAATACTTGGTGACAGGCTATGAACGACCTACTAGCAGTGGTGTATCTAGGGGCCAACAATACGGTAAGCCCATACGTCAAGCAGACCGTTCAGAAACCATAACATCATTAAGAGTAGCAGTTTATAAGGGTAAGCCAAGCTTTTAAGCTTGTATGAAAGTGCCGCCACTAGTACTGAGTTTTATAAACGATCTTTTCTTTTGCGAAGCATAAAAGAACTCAAAATATTTTATCTACTAGAATTTAACTTAGCTGTTTTATTTTGTTTTTTAACCCCCGACGCAAAAAGAGTGGTGTTATAAGTTTGACCGCAATGTGTGTGTGTGTGGCTGTCTCTGGCACCGTAGCTCTGAACGAGTGAACCGATTTGGATGCAGTTTTTTTATTTAAAAGCTAGTTTCTTGGCGACGGTTCTTAGATATGTTATATCGAATATTTTCAAATATACCAAGTGGGGTATCAAATGAAAACGCATGATGTGTGTATTACACATTTAGAATTGTTTTATCAAAATCGTTTTTGAGTTATTCAAATGTTTGTTAGCTTTTCATTCTTGCGTTGGGGGTTTTTTAAATTTAATTTTTCTGTTGTGGTAACTAGCTCTGTTACTAGTAAGTACCAGGTGTTCAGAAAATAAGGAATGTTTTTTTATGTATCCTTTCTTTACCAACTGAGACTCAAACGTGTTTAACATTTTCCAAGTTGGCCGCGTTTGTGGTTACTGGTTCATACCCAACGTGCGTGCTGTCGTATGTTGCATAGCCAGCTTTACGCCCTTGAACTGAGAGAGAAAGTAACCTGTCGTCGGTTGATGAATGTGTCTGCTTTCGGACATTATAACATCCTACTTATATACTGGGGTTTTGCTTCCCTTATACATACAAATAATAAGTATCAGTAATATAGCTCAGACCGAGGTAAAATATGAGGAAATCACCATTGAGGTCTTTTCCCATTTAAATTACTTATTAATTATTTCACGGCACGGTTGGAGCAGTGGCTGAGCGATTGACTGCTGCGCTGCGTGTCGCGGGTTCGATCCCCGCTTGGAACAAATATTTGTATGATCTACAGGTAGTTGTTCCGGGTCTGGCTGTGAGTTTAAATGTTTGTAAACGCACCCACGATACAGGAGAAATTCCTAGTGTGGTGCAACTTTATTTTTTATTTTTTTATGCGTATTATACAGCTAGCTGGGGTTGATTTCTCCAATGACAGATACCTATAGTTATCCGAGGAACATTTTTGTTAGTTTCTGTCGAAAAATAGGTAGGTCAAACGTCAATTCATCCATTCGTTCAGTCAATCCAGTCACACTTACCCACACTTGCCTCAGAACGCAGTGAGTGGTACCTAACCTAATTTGATTTATAAAACGTATACCCTCATATTATTGTCACTTTTTTAATTTTTTACTCTTTTATATTTTGTTTGAAAACACTTTTTATGCGTGCCATATCTTATAGTGTATCCCTTTTTTTTGTCTATATTTTTTATATGTTCTCTGTGAATTGAGAGGTCTTGCTGTTGTGATACAGGGACATCCTAGTACAAGAGCCAGGGCTACACTGATGTTTGAACAATCACCTGTTAATAAAGATGTCATATTATTATTAATTAAATACAACCGAGCGACCTTATGAGGCTCGGAGAAATCATGCAGAGCTTTAAGAAGTTGGCTGGTGAGATACCTACCTAGTGGTCTGTTTCTCAGTTTTTTGAGATTTCTAATAACATTTTGCAGACCTTATCTTTCGTTGATAGATAAGAAATAACTCTTTTTTTTTAGGGTTGCTTTGAGTTAAGACTTAGACTGGAGACTTGTAAATGAAAATTTGAATTCAGCGGTGTCTGTAGGCTACTCTGTAATATTATTTACGCGAAAAAATCATTCAAAGTTCACATAAGTTTATGGAGTATCGTCGTAGAGCCAGGAACGTGAATGTTTCTGTATTTCAGGAGTTAGTCGTACGAAAATACTTGTACTTGCGATACTGCATTTAAATAGGTATCTACATAAATATTTTCAAAAATTATAACACCAATTGGTTACATAATTAAACAAAACAAATTCTTAAAACTTACCTTATTAAAACAACGTCACTTCAATTCCAATTAAAACCTCCTTTATAGTTTGTACACTTGAATAATCCCAAATAAAAAATTTAATAAAAAAAAACTATTCAAAATCCGAACCGGTTCGTTGACTGAATCACATTTTTCTAAATACAAAAATGGTTCAACATGACACTCCGTTAACTTGACTTAACTTGAGAGGATGAGAAAGGTTTAAGTTAAGTGTAAGTAGCGTGTTATCACCCCGACCGGCGCGCGCACACTGACTCCAAGTCGCCGTAACTTGAGTGCAACTTAACTATCACTCGCCAGGGCCGCATTCGTTAACTTATCATTAATGCGTGAATCAGAGCTTTGAGAAGTTCTTCACAAAATTAGTTTTTTGACTTATTAGCTATTATTAGTTCGCACAGAATTAATAAATTGTTTTATTTGTGTAATTTATTGCGCTCTACACTTCTGACCAACTTTTAGCGCTGCTGAACTGAGCCAAAGATTTCCTTTTTGGTAAAATATTATTTTGTTGACAATCAATCTTAAGTGATGTCAAAACGGTATCCTAATAAAGGATAGGGCCGGCTAGTGAAAGTTTTATGGAAATATTATATGATGGTTTATGTCAATGGAATGTTTAGGTTACATAAAACGTTTGTTATGGCAGCAGTTTCCGGAACTGCTCCCAGGACCCACTTACATTTTAAAACTATTCGGATGATAGGACAACAGGTGTGTCATTCATGAAACAAGTAGTTTTTTACCGCCAATGTATAAATTACAACAGCGGAAAATGTGCATACCTTGTTTTGTTTTAAATCAACCTGCAGGCAACCAGTGATGGACAAAGATCTCCCTCGTAGCTTGACACTTCTTGTTTGTGGTAATCTCCTTCAAATGCTTCTAGGTCGTCATGGCACCGTTTTCTAGGTCTGAAGGCACCCACTGCATGACGCTTCTGGTCCATTTGTTCCGATGCATTCTGCCTATATTTATGACTCACATAAACCCACTTCACTCTAGCAGACTTACTGCTAACGGTCAGTCGGTGAATCCTACCTAATTCTCAAAACTTTTTAGGCTAGTTTTGTATGAATAAAGCAGAAAAATTCCAATTTTCAGTTGGATGTCAGGGTTTAACTAAAAAAATTGTCACTGAAACGCACTGTCCATCATTTTGTTACAACTTGTCAACCGCTGCTGCAGTCCATCCCTGTGTCCCCGCGCCTACAGGTTACATGATATATTTTTTACGTCTAATTTATTTGATGTCGGTTAAGTTTTTGTGTTTCCTGTTCAAGGGACCGCTGCCTACCGGGTGACGGCTTCACAATCTACGCTCAGGTAGACGAATCATTTGTTTTAAGGTATGGACGCAATTAATTTATATGTTTAATTAGGATAAAGCTGATATTTTTTGCGTCACATCGCGCCGCTAGATGAGGATGAAATTAATCAGCTGCTTCCTTAACGCATACCGTACGTCAAAGGAGTTAAGTGAAAAAAGGAGTCTACTCTACTATCGTACCACGCCTAGCATTTTTTTTACCAAAAAATAAACTAGGAAATCTATCTATCTATCTTTTGAACCGTAATAGATAGGATAGAATTTTTCTCAGTGTAATTTATTTTTATGGCTATAACGCAAAATAACATAAATTAAATAAAGGTAAAAATAAAATAATTAATTAAAAAACCTTTTAAAAAATAAGCTTTTTTAAAAATGCACTTTAAAAGAAGAAAATAAATCTTGGAGTAAATAAAAACGAAAAAGAATAGTTTTCATAAAAGCTTGTCGCGTATAGTTTCTGTTTTGCCTTTTCTATTCAGCTTTAAGTTTCGTCGTAATCATTTCTAATAACGCATCATTATCTCAACATTTTTTTTCGTATCCGTGCTATTTATTGTTGAGGAGTTCTCTCGAGGAAACGATCCTGGCTGCAGGATTAAATAATATCTAAAAATGTATTGTCACCAGAAACAAAGGTGTGTGTAAAATTTCAGCTCAATCGGTTGAGAGGAACTAGTTTGAAATTCAGTTGCAAGATTTGACCAATACATACAAACAAACTAAGGCAAGTTAATTAAATGCTTATAATTAAAGGGGGTTCATGCAAGCAAAAAATCAGCTCGATCTTAATAACGGTGGTACGGAACCCTTCCGTGCGAGTCCGAGTCGCATTTGAACGGTTTTTTCCATATTAGTCCTTTCCTTTCTAGTACCATTATAAGGGATGTAGACAAACCCACTTTATGTAGTCACAATAACTAGAAATGCGAAAACCAAATATACAAATGAAGAATAATTAAATTAAAATCGGAAGTAAAAATTCTCGCGTCGTCTTGACATTGATCTTCTCCTTTATTTGTTTTGTTTAAACAAAGTGCAAAAAATCCTAATAATGGATTCAAATAATTAATTAAAACATTCCTATAAGTCAAGGCTCAAAGAGAAAGTTTTCTATCTCCTAATTCATTAGGTATTTGATGAATGTGTCGGCAAGAATTATAAAACAAATAATGTTATGATAAAAAGTAAAAGTGTGAAAATGTCATAACTTTCTTATATAGTCAAATTGAGTTACCAGACGTTGTGTGGCGGGATCGTTAGCGTCACTTGCGTACGCGCAGACTATCGACACGATATCCAGTGGAAGAAAATCAACTTTACAGGACATTTATAGTGATAAGAACATCATGGCTGTGTTTCACGAAAGGGCTGATAGGTGGATCTATAACAGGGTCTGTCGCATCGAATCGTCGATACGAAAAAAAGAAAACATAGAGAAAACCACTAAAACTATTCTCGAAATGAGGATGGACACCAGATGACCCAAAATGTATCACACCATTATGCATTTGAGTAAAGTTTCAATGCATTCGACTGTGCAAGTATTCTGAGTGATTTGTCAGCAAGAAAACTAGTGTAACTTCTGTGAATTCCTGTATCGTGGAGCCGGTGAAAATGTGACGCAACGCACTTAGCTCCTTCGAGAGTATGGTTTTCTTAACAATTTGTACATAGGTACATACAGCCGGACCGACAGATCCGTGAAAGTCATGGGCAGAATATTTCTCTATTCACTTTGTCGTAAGTACGTTGTAAGTTAGTAAGTTGACAACTATTATTAGACAAAGCGAACTTTAACGAGTTGGTACTGAACTAGTTTAAGGGATAGGGTCTTTGTTCCACATTTTCAAAAGGACACAATGGTGTCAGAACGAGTGTCAACATGAATGAATGAATGAAATAAAAAATAAAATGAATGAATGTTCTCAAAATTCGGTTAAAAAGGCTTCCTTTTTGACAAGTTACTGCTTGCTAATCATCGGAATCGATATTTACATACACAAAAAAAAAGATTTCATGAAACATAGCGATCCTGACATTACAATTAGATCTTATTATATTGTACTTATGTTTCACAAATAAATAATTTGAATTTGATATTTAGTTCAATGACCGAAAAAAAAAACAGTTTTTTTGTGTGTAAACTTTACAGACACATCATACAGATATCTTAACACGAAAAAGCTAAAATAATGGATTTTCTTAAGGCTGACCTAGTTTTGCTAGCTAATTACATTTTACCTTGTAAGAATATGGATTACAGGCAAAAGGTATACGAATTTCTTTAACGATTTCATATAACGTCGACAGTTTCGATAAAACAAACACGAAACGTTATTCATACTATTTTGCATCAAACTTGCGGCTGAAATGCAGACTATCTGAATAGGTCTTGAATTGCCTGTCCATCATAACACCTAGTCTCTTTGTGAAGCCTTATCAATTGAATTTGAAGTAAGACACATCATGTTACTACCCGTTGTAATTAAAATCACGGAAAGCGGTAGGTATGTTATTTGCCACAATTTTTATGAAGTATATGGAACAATGGTCTGCCCATCTCGCCGCCGGACGACAAATACTTCTCTTTCCATTCCTTGGACGCTACTCAGTCACAGCTTTACTCCACCTGCCATCACCGCGACTTGCTAGGTGTCCTGCCCAACTCCATTTGAGTTCCATAACGCGGTTTCCAATATCGAAGACCGATCCAAAATATCCTGGATGAGGCTGGCACAAGAGCGTGGAGCTTGGCACAAGCAAAATGATGCCTATATCCAGCAGTGGGTGGAGTTAGGCTGTGGATGATGATGATATGGAACAAGAAATAATGTCCACAATTTTTGCAAAAACTTTCTCGTTTTATAGCCCAGGATGTTATATTCATGAACATTTCAACTCACTTTCTTAGGTCAATAGATTACGCGGCGTCTCCGGGACCAGTAGATTGTTGAATCTTATTTGCAATAAAATGTTGACTGCATTTCTACTAATACTTTGTATTCAATAGCTAAGTATTCGTATACCCAATGAAAATAATATCCCCAGCGAAAAATATACTTTAGGTAGCAAAAGAACGATAAGATCTCAATTTGTTTTAATCATCATCAGCTTTAAATATTCCCCTATTCGAAATATGCCCTTCTAATATTCTGACAAGATGATTGCAGCTTCAATTATTTTCAACTGTCTTCAAATCACCAAGTCTACATAACAACGCGCTTTCGGAAGTCCCAACCTACACCAACCACTTTGCCATTTTGATTGCTGCAGAATTAATGAATTAATTTGGTTATTCTTAAAGCTGAGAGGACAAGACGTAGAGGTCACTATCACACGGTACGTCGCGGCATTGACCGCCACTCTCAAGTTCGTGAGGAAAGTTGAGTTCATCTCATTTGCATCGAGACGTGAATCTGATTAGCAATGTGAGACACATATTAGGTTAATCGTTTAGTGTAAGGACATCTAATTGCTTTCATTTCATTCATAACTTCAAGCAAATAATGTAGTTTAACGCAACGTCCACAATGAGCTACTTTCTTTGTGCATTCATCATTCTCTTGCTCTTATCAAGAAGAAGCCTGTCTTTTCTTCTATACTTCTCTATTGCTCGTCATCTCATGAGTCACCCCCTTTCTAGACATATCAGCATTCACACAGTCTCCACCGTTTCTATGGTCTTCCTCTGCTCTTATAGCCATATACACTCAAAAGTTTCCTCATGACATTGTTTTTGTTCATCAGATATTATAAAAACGTTTAGAACTAAAATATTTTGCCAATATGCTAATCCTACCTGGAAATATGGTAAAAATATACAATTTAAACAGCAACCTTCAAAATTAAACTAAAGGAATTCCTATTGAATAAGTGTCTTTATAGGGTGTAAATAGACCCTTAACATAGCCGAAAGGCACTTGTTCTCCTCGCCTTTGCGATCATTTTTTTGTTAAAAAAATCATGTTAAACTTTATTGAATTTTGTTCATTCTGATTTATTGACGTGGCTATAAATTGAATGTTGTTATTTTTAATTAATTCTATCAATTTATGCAAATTTATCCTTAGTTTGTTATTATTTTAAATTTTAAGGTGTTGGCAATATTGTATTGTATGTCGAAATACTATATCTCTACCAACCCGCACTGGGCCCGCGTGGTGGGTGCCTATTCCCTCTCATAGAGAGGAGGCCGTGTGTCCCAGCAGTGGGAACATTATAAGCTGATTATGCTTATGTTGATGTAATTTATGAAATTCAAATGTAATTTATTTTAGTGTTTGTACCGTAATAGTGTAATTTTTGTGTTTTAAATTCAGATACAAATTCCTTGTTTATGAATAAATGACTAACTGGTTGAAGATTTCAGAGGTTGTGAGAAGCAGTCCAAATTGTTATAAGTTTCCAGGATAAACCAGGCTCTATGGCTGTACATGTTTAAACTATTGTGAAGATCATCATTATCTGCCAAGGCTTTTCCGAACTATTTAGGGGTCGGATTCCAGTCTCTCCGGATGCAACCGTATTTTACATGGACCGACTGCCTAACTAAACTGGGTAAAACGACACCCCGGTCACACTTTCTGGAGTGTTGTTATCACAACGTTAATGTAACGTAAGAGAGCCATCAGAGGCAAACTACCCGCGACTATTTGCATAAAATCTGGTATATAGAGGATGTTATAAAAATGTTATAGAGCAGGACACATTCCGCCATAATCATAGCATGTAAAGTTCCTGCTCATGAGCGTGACGACCAGAACAGCCCACCATTCGGCCCTCGGAAGAGAAATGTGATATTATTAAGTGTGTTGTAAGATTATTGACTATGTTCTCCGGCTCGCCGGTCCGTTGGGCGGCTGTTGGCCACTTATGAGTAAACACATGGGCTCTCCACTTTCTTCGACACGCCTTCGTTGCGTAACAGAGCTCGCGCCCGAGTGACGTCAGCAACCAAGAAGCTTCAATGAAAGAATGGACAACACATTCTATGTCGTTGAGATTTTCGATCTATCGGTCATCTGAGTCGTATCCGGTTTGAGGCATCATTTATTTATTTATAAGTTGATCGGTTATTAAGGTAAACTAGGTTTAAGCATATTACTCGCGAGCAAGCGATTTTACTCACAACAAATACGATACACATCTAGGCATGAACCTGAGCATAAAAAGAAACCATGTGGAAAGCCTGTGTCCTTCATTAGTATTTCACTGTTGCAAATCGAACCCTCTGCGCAAAGCCGAGTGTTGAAAATACCACAGTTCGCTACTTATTAGTAACGAACTGTGGTATTTTTCAAGAATTTAGGTGTGGTCTAGTGAAGGTAAAAATTAACATCACAGTTTTCTATCTTTGATTAGAATTAGTGCTCTGCTCCCGTATCTTAGTACGTTTAAGGGGGGGCGCGAGGGTAGCCCGCGCAATTCAAATATTCTTACGTTTTTTTACAATTTGCAGGTCAGTAACCGACTGTATGTTGAACAAAATATGATTCGCGACCGTAACACGTAATCATCAATACAATCCTGAATCATCTAAATTCATTTAATCCCATTAGATGACTATTTCAGGAAAAAAACATTCATTGGGATAACTCTGTAAAGCTATATTTGTTACTGACTACCGGCGCTTCCCCTCTAACAGAGCTTAAAGCTCCAGTAGAAAGGCCGTTGGGAAAGGTTCTAACAAAATGGCCAGAAGCTGTCACTGATTATCCTCCTGGCGTATTTACCTTTTTATGACAGCCATGAGGTCTGTGCTGTTCATTCTTGACAGGCCTTTTTAGGACAGCCATGAGGACTGCGCTGTTCATTCTTGACAGTACTTTTTATGACAGCCATGAGGTCTGCGCTGTTCATTCTTGACAGGCCTTTTTATGACAGCCATGAGGTCTGCGCTGTTCATTCTTGACAGGCCTTTTTATGACAGCCATGAGGTCTGCGCTGTTCATTCTTGACAGGCCTTTTTAGGACAGCCATGAGGACTGCGCTGTTCATTCTTGACAGTACTTTTTATGACAGCCATGAGGTCTGCGCTGTTCATTCTTGACAGGCCTTTTTATGACAGCCATGAGGTCTGCGCTGTTCATTCTTGACAGGCCTTTTTATGACAGCCATGAGGTCTGCGCTGTTCATTCTTGACAGGCCTTTTTAGGACAGCCATGAGGTCGGTGCTGTTCATTCTTGACAGGCCTTTTTATGACAGCCATGAGGTCTGCGCTGTTCATTCTTGACAGGCCTTTTTATGACAGCCATGAGGTCTGCGCTGTTCATTCTTGACAGGCCTTTTTAGGACAGCCATGAGGTCTGTGCTGTACATTCTTGACAGGCTATAAAGCTTCATTGCGTGAACACATGTGGCATGTCTGTGTATAGTCTGTATGTCGCATTAACTTACGTTTTATATCAGTGTTTGATGGAGCCGACACACCAAAGCCTACATGTCAACTGAACGAATACGAAAGTCGTCGAAATACAGGTGAATTTGGTGTGAGAGCTGTATAAGGCGTTTAGGTGTTGTGTCGTGACAGTCTCGCTGATGATGATGATGTCAAATTGTTTATAATCAGTGGTCGTTGAAGAGAAGATTTGTATTGTAACCGTTGGTGGGTCATCCCTACCGTTTTTAACCAACTTTCTTCAAAAAGGTGGAGGTTCTCAATTTGGTTGTATTTTTTAATGTTTGTTACCTTATAACTCCTTCATTTCTAAACGGATTTGAAAAATTCTTCTTTTATATGAAAGGATATACTTCCCGATTGACCCCATAGAAATTTGATCAAAATCAGTTCAGTAATTTGGTTTTTTTCCTTACGTTAATTGCCACATCACGCGACATCGCGTGAAGTTACCTTACAATAATTATGTACGAGCCATAAAATAGCGGCTGCAGCGTATTGGGTTCTGATATTTGTTTAGATCACTAGGCAAGACATTAACGAAGAAAGAAATTCTGCATTCTGGCTTGGCAATGAACATGTTAATACGTATTTTTTCTACTTGGGCTATGTTGATGACATGATGATGTCTTAATAACTTCTAGTTACAATGTAAAAATTAATTCATGACAAGAATTTGTGTGGTATACTACAACTACAAAGGGTAAAATAAAAATCTTTCTGCGAAAAAAAAAACGCTCACAGTTGAGAATTGTGATATCTCCAGCGCCAATGGCAAGCCTCCTCTAAAACTGGCCGCCATTCACACTTAAGCACCGACTTCCAAAAAACACAAAAAAAGTCTAAAATAACTTTACTTTTGGAAGTCGGTGGCAAAAAAGTCAATGAAACAAACACAAGTCACCGACTAGTAGCTTCTTGTCAATTCAAAAGTGCCTGTAACTGGTCCATCACTACATAGTATAAAACAAAGTCTCTTCCCGCTGTCTGTCGGTCCCTATGTATGCTTAGATCTTTAAAACTTCGCAATGGATTATGATGCGGTTTTCAGTAATAGATAGAATGATTCAAGAGGAAGGTTTATGTATATATGTATTGCACCCGTGCGACGCCGGGTCGGATCCCTTGTTTAAAATAAATAATGCTTAGAGTTTAAGTTTTTTGCATGGCAACCTAGTCTGACATTTGTCTGTATTAATCACAAAATTATATCCAACATCTTTTTATTACAAGTACCTATGCTAATGGCTAATTTCTTCTCCAAGTCCACCATAAAAATCCCCTCTCCCTCGTCTCCTAAGGTAGCTACCTGTCTCAATGGCGTGTACTTTCTTGCCCCGGGGCATGAAAGCCTCGGTCACACCTGCCATAATAATACGTGACGCAACATTGATACGCTTGTAACTACTATGTAATATAACTAAGTACTTACTGCGCCTGAAGTAGGCGTAGTAATTACTATCGGTAACTACTTGATTATCTTCTAGATGCGATGGAGCCGCCGGAGGGTTTTGTTAAGAAGTAACTCTAGTAACACTTTTCTAACCAATTCCGAAGGATTTGAAGAAATTCATAATACTTACATTGATGCACATTCTCGAAAAATTTGGTAAAAACCGTAAAGGTGGCTGTACGCTCCCGCCGAGACTCTCCGAGACAGGGCGAGTTCGAGATTATACTACATAGTGGCGCACGTCTAGCCTCGGTATTCCTCGTTTGCTGTCCATCCTTTGTCGCTTTACTCAGAGATGTCTCGGGAGAGACATAGAGACTCTCGGTCGAAAGTGTACAGCCACCATAACACGTAATGGATCTTATTAAACTTCCAAAATCCCGCAGTTTATGTATCTTACCTATTTAAAAAGAAATGATCAGATCATATTTTAGCTTTGGAAGGATGGGTTTATTGCAGGTAAACTTTTATGGTAATTAATTACCTAAGTATTGAAGTACCTAAATCGTTTTCCTCAGCAATCAAGTCTCTGTTTGTTAGGTTTGACGAGGTGTGATCGCGGCCGGCATTCACACCCCTGCTGGCCAGAAATAGCAGTACCTACAGTTCAACGTCTGCTGTTCTGAGCAGTCTTTTGGAAAATACAATAACACTGTTTTAAGCTTTCACGGCTTATAACTACACTAATACTACTTACTTACTCCATCTTCCGTGATAATAAATTATTGTGAGCTCCCGATATTTCGACGCTGTTGCTAGCCATGATCGAGCGAGCCTCGTGTTCGAGGGTCATAGTCATTTTGCCTGCACCTAACAATATATTTACCACCCACCCTCATTCTCCAATCATCCCGCGATCATGGCTCTTGCAACAGCGTCGAAATATCGGGAGCCCACAATAATGTATTATCACGAAAAATATCCCGTAAGTGAGAGTATAAGTGTATAAAATAATTTGCAGATGTTTCTCATGCCGCTATTTATTACACATTTAACTGAGAGATGATTTGATTTAACTGTCCCGAGTTTCCTCCGTGCCTCGTAAAGCACGTTAAGCCGTTGGTCCCGGCTGCAAATTGTAGATATTTGACATACGTAGTCAGTAGCCCGAAAGTCTGACAACTAGTCTTACCAAGGGGTATCGTATCATTCAGTACTTAACTGGATTGTGAAGGTCAGATAGGCAGTCGGTCCATGTAAAATACTGGTACTTAGGCACCTTCTGGTACTGGTACTACCTTACTGGTACAGGTCATTTTGTGCTATTCCATGTAAGTACTGGTATTCACCTGCATCCGATTAATTTGAGCCGACCCATAATTGGGAAAGGCTAGGCTGATGATGATTTTAATTAACTGGAGCACTAAAAAATTGATTAAAGAAAAATCTAGTTTAGTTACCTTTCACACAAATATGACTTCATAACAGTTATATAATTGATTTGACGTATAGGTGTTAGTACCTACCTACTAATTACAAGTAGAAAGTACGAAAGGGTATCAAAATACTTGTGAGACGATCCCAGAACCCCCCGCTCCCCTCCATGATTGGTTCCCCTCCCCCTCTATGATCGTGTAGGAAGGTAAAGTTTGAAACCGGTCAAGTAAGAGTGGTGCAGACGATTGACTAATTACTTTCTGTAAATAACTTAAAGTGTTTGCAGTGTAGTTGGTAAATAACGCTAAGTACTGTTTTCTGTCTAAGCTAGGCTTACCTAAGTATGTATTACAAAACTTGTTATAAGATGTTTAGGTTTTTAGCAGAAAGCAGTAATTAGCGTCTTCCATCTCTACTGACCATTCACACGATTGCTTGTATGAGAATGCTATTTAATAATTATTTGGTATAAGTATTGGTACATTTTGGTCTTAAATCAGTACACAGTCCGTCAGGTCAGGGTCCGGTCGGGTCGGGTCGGTCTGTCAATTGGAATTACTGTACAAATGTTGGTCTAAAGTTTCCTACATTTGACTTATCTGCATAACATCACGCCTATAATCCCCGAAGGGTTAGGCAGAGGTGTACCTAATAGTATGTACACCCATATTTCGCCAGATACGTTTCGGGCCCCGGGCACGAATCCAGGCTTCGCGGCTGCTACTGAGAAATTCCTGATGGAAAAACCCAATAACAATTTGCCCGACCCAAGAATCGAACCCAGGACCTCATGCTCAGCAATCGCGATTTCGATCACTAGACCAACGAGGCAGTCAGCAGTTGGCTTACCTATACTTGAAATAATTTCGGTCAGTCATCAATATAAGGTCTATCTTTTCATACACGAAATATTTTAAGAGTAACTTCTATAAGTCGTAAAGTCGCCATAGCAACGAAAAAAAAAAATTATCTGAGTGTTTCTTTTTTACGAAATTATTATAATTCTAAAATTTTTTGAGACTTTTTGCATAAAACCTTTATTCCCATATTCTAACAATGACACTAGGTAAATACGACGTATTAAACTAGCGTAATGGATGTTCAAAAATAAGGACCCAGTATTTATTTTGTGGGTCAAGTAATTTTAAATTATTTATTTTTTATAAAAATATACGAGATAAAAAAAAATCCTTGAAATGGCTTCGTTATAACTGTTAGATGATTCTCTGAAAATATTTCGTGTATGAATAGTTAGACCTTATACATAAAACCGATACAGCTTCAAACCTAGATTTCATCTTAATGTACTTACACGTACTTCTTCTTAGCGTGTCGATGACAATCTAAATTGAGTCAGCCCAAAATTTGGCGACGAGTTAGGCACTTTTAGTAGCATCCATCAGCACCTGTGATGCGCAAACAATATGTCAGGCAGGACATGATATCAAATGTTCCATCGGTTGTGGAACAACACCACATTATTGCGTTAAGCCTCTCAAGCTACACTTGGCAGGTAAAGATGCGAGGAACTAATTCTATCAGTACATACAACAGTGCAGCATAACATGGCATTGTATGTGGAAACTATAGGTATCGAAAAAACCTGGCCACGTGCCAAGAACATGCAGCACAATATTATACAACCCATAAACGTAATGACATTAGTTGTTGACGTTTGTTGGTTCGATCAGCTTCGCCTTGGCGGTTCATTCAAAGTATATTCTGCGTTAGGCGTTCTGCTGGTAATTTGGTGCACAAACCGAGATGTGACCATATGCGAAGTTAGGTCCTTGACACGCGCTACCTTTGAGTGCGCGGTGCACTACTTTCGCAATCTTGTGAAGAATCTCCGACATTTGCGCAAACTGCGTGAGATTTTGTGAACTCGATAATTGGCATAGAAACTTACTTGCTTGTATCAATGTTACTTTTGTACACGCCTGTAGGTAATCCCCGAAGTATCAGGTAGATCTGTACCTAATAATAATACGTTTCACCAGGATTTAAGTCCTACTTTTTGAGTTCCATGTAAAAGGGAGCGAGCCCAATGCCATCGACCGGGCAGAATACAGAAATTCCTGATGAAAAAAAACCAATAACACTTTGGCCGACTTGGGGAATCGAACCCAGGACTTTATGCTCAGCAGTCGCGTATAAAAACCACTAGACAAAGGGGGCAGTCTTTTGTAAATTCTTATATGTGTTACGGCTAAAAGCCGAAGTGCGGCTACACCTAGTTCTAGCCGGCTAAACCTAGGTGCGGCCGGTAACAGTTGTGTATCCTTTTTATTGCTAGGACACACCGACCAAATGGATTAGGTAAGATTAGGTTAGAACTGTGACCAAACGTGCTACATCCAAATTCGTTGCATGTTCAAACCGAAAATAAGTAGGATACATCTAAGTTTAACCAGCCGCACCTAGGTTTAGCCGCCATAAACTAGGTTTAGCCGCACTTCGGCTATTAGACGTAACATATGTATTAAATGCTTGCGATGTTATTAAATCAGTCTGCAGGGTAGGCCATTGAAGGACTCGGTCGCAGGACAGGTCGCAGGTCTTCTGGGTGCATGCCTGACTGTTAGATAGAATTTACCGACCTACTTACGTTGTTGTGTATGAAGGTGTAGAGTCCTAGAATCGCTCCCTGGATCAGGCGGGGCAAAATTTAGTTTTATTATTACTTAACATTAGTTCCAAACACAACTGCTGACAGTTGGAATTTTGAGTTCATTCCTCGGAGTCTTAAACTTTTAACAGGCTGGCTTCATTATTATGATAGAAAACAACATCACACCTGTAGTCCTCGAAAGATAAGGCAGAGGTAATAATAGTAATTACCTACACTAACGTTTCGTCAGTTATGTTTTAAGTCACTGAATTTGTGCCCAGTTGATGGTAATAGGCTCGCCCCCTATTATCACCAACCGAGCACAAATCGGACTCAGTGGCTGCTACCTACTGAGAAACTTCTGATAAAAAAAAAAACCCAATAACACTATGCCCGACCTGAAAAGCGAACCTAGGAGCCTTAGCAGTCAGTCGCGCTTGCGACCACTAGACGAACGAGGCAGAATGATGGAAATGCGCAGAAAATGTTACTTCCACTACAAACAAACTAAACTAGTGCGGTATTAGGATGCAGCGCGCACTGGTCGTAATTGTCGCGGCGAGTGCTCAACAATCAGCATGTCGTAACGTAGTATTACGTGAGGTTCACACTGGTTGCCATAACATCGTGGACGGCGGACGAATTTCGATCACGCGCTGACGAGCGTCAAGTAAACACTCGCTTACCAGATAAAGAAAAGACTGATTGTCAGTTAATCTAGTGGTCGCAAGCGGTTCGGCGCAGCATGAGGTCTTGGGTTCGATTCCAAGGTCGGGCGAAGTATTAGTGGGATTTCCATCTCAATAACAGCCACGGAGTCTGAATTTGTACCCGGTTGATACCCATAGGCTCGCCCCCATTTTATATGGGACTCAAATACATATTACTATGAAACTGACCAAATGTGGGTGTAGGTACTACTATTAGGTAGGTACACCTAACTTACTGCTTTTCGGGGATTACTGTCGTTATGTTATATTACATTTTTACGGCTCTACGAAGAAATTTAAAATCTAAGAATCTCCACAAATATTCGGCACTCTGGCTGGAAAGCACGACGTTTTTCCGGTATCCAGTCTAGTTGAGAAAGAAAAGTAGCCAATGGTTCAAATTCAAATTCATTTATTTCGTGAACACAGGGTATATACAGAAGATGTTATAAATAAATTAGAACCGAGCTGTTTCGCCAAAAGGCATACAAAATATCAAAGGTTTTTTTTTCTTAAACAAATACTTTTTCGGAATTCAAACAATAATTCTAGAATTCTACAATAATTATAAATCATGTCAAAATTAGATAACATGTCAAATAAAATAAAGTAAAAAGAGCCAAAAAATACTAAAATAAAATAATAATGTCACTAATTCATTAAAACACAATAATCAAAATTAACAAAATCATTTAGTATCTCACATAACATAAATGGTCGACAAAATATGGCAAGATACGGCTCTTGTGATACAGGGAATCCTAGTACATACAGTCGCCATCAGATATATCGTAGCGGGCGAGGTACTCAAATATTTCGGAGCAATATTACTTTTCAATAAATTCGTTACACTAGATATAGTCAATAACATCAGAACAAGCAATTTGACATTCTGTGCTTTCTGATATTTTTACCTCGTTATGTGCTCCGAATTTATTGAAAAGTCGCTGCTCTTATATTTATGACAAATTGCTTGTTCAGAACAAGTTTGTTATTGACCATTTCTAGTGTAACGAATTTATTGAAAAGTAATGCTGCTCCGTACCAACCCGCACTGGGCCCGCGTGGTGGATTATAGCCCATTCCCTCTCATAGAGAGGAGGCCTGTGTCCCAGCAGTGGGAACATTATAGGCTGACTATGCTATGCTATGCTATAATGCTGCTCCGAAATATTTGTGTACCTCGCCCGCTACGATATATCTGATGGCGACTGGACAAGAGCCAGGGCTACACTGATATTTGAACAATGACCTGTTAATAAAGATTTTATTATTTATTATAATCGAAAGAATGTCGCTGCTTTATTTACGTGTCTGAATGTGAAAATTGTGAAGGCGAAGCTGTCGGTGCGGCGGCCCTAATGGTTCGAGTGGAGAAATCTTCAGGACTTTAGCACCTATCTCCTTATAGGTAGGTAGGTAGGTACCCCTACCAACAGGCATCATCTGTAGGTATTCTGTGGTGTAATAATTTAGATGATTTTAGTAAATACCTGACAGCTGCTTGGAGTAGCCGATTTGACCGCTGCACCTGCACACTTGTCACTATCCTACTGTTAGTCAGCGGCTTGTCACCTGCTTAATATGTGTTGGATTCGGCTTAACCAACTTACATACCTGCTTACTCATCATCTTTCTGCCCTTGTCCCATTCTATTAATTGGGGTCGGCGTAACGGTATCATTTACTCCTTTCTTTTTCATATCTTTCCTCACACAATCCATACATCTTTTCTTTGGCCTTCCTCTCCCTCTCCATCCATCAACATTCATGTCCATCACTCTTTTAGTCACATGCGTTTCATCCCACCTCATTACATGTCCGTACCAAGACAAACCTGTATATTTTCCCCTTTAACTTGAGGGGCATCAGTGAGTCGCAAGTTGTTCCAGTGACCTGCCGCCATTTCATCTATCCTGAGTTGATCCGGTGCGTTACGTCCGTAACATTCCCAAAACTCGAACGTAGTTACGTTTTGGACCAGCAAACTCCACTTTTTAAAGTTTGTGAGTAGCATATAATTTGAGCCTGAACCTGTTTGAGATTTCAGTACACCGGGTGGCCTCTGGTGAACCTAAAATTAATTTTTAATATTTTGATAACTGCCATCTATGGGCGAATAGAAAAAAAGAAAATAAAGCAACCTGCAGAGGCGGAGAAGCTATCACATGAATCCGTAAATAATAATAAAGAACTAGTGCGAGGATATATTTCAAGATTATTAAATTTATTATTTTTATTTGTGTAGCTGTTGTAGCTTGAATTTTTTATTTAGTATTTCTAAAGCAAAACTTTGTTAAATTGGCAAATGTTTAAGTGCGTGCCATCTATCTTCGAATGGCAGAACTATTTTATGAAGTAGTAAACTCAGGTGTTTGTTGCTTCGTGAATAAAATAACAGATGGCACTGACATCAATTTATCAGTTGAGCTTGAACCTCGGTAGATGGCAGCCAGTGAGACGACATTCTTTTGTTTTTAGACTGGATGAGATTTTCCACCAAACGGCTCGCATCGCATCATCGGATCGGAACGGATTTTACAATCTTTAAACGATATTAATTCGTGTACACAGTACTCAAAGTAAATATTACCAAGCCGCGCACCGCGGGCGTCTTCTGCAACACGCGATCGTAGCCGAAAGTATGTTACCACGGGCCATCGGCTCTGTTCGCCTGTCGTCGTACGGAGCCGAACACCCTGCCAGACGCGATCGGCTGTCGCTGTATCCGTTCCGATCCAGTGCGATGCGAGCCTTTTGGTGGAAATCATCCTTAAGAATTTTACTTGCACTTTAGAAATTACCATTTATGTACTGATGCATGTTATGTACCGATTTTTACAAGATGATGTTTTATAGATTCTTAAGGGCATTACATTGCTCGATGACCTTGATGATTTGATCCCTGTACTGGTTTTTGTTGACTTGCCACGCACATTTCGCAAAATTTCGCTTTTTACTTATTATTTAAAAATATTAAAAGATAAACAGAAAAAAAAACAATACAGTTACGTATTTGTTGTTACAAAATTCATGCTGATCTATTCAGCCGTTACAGAGATAATTTACAATTAAGGTTGAAAAAGGACCTATTTTCTACGATTAACCAAAAAAAAATTGAGAAGGTTTATTAAAATTTTAAACAATACAATTTATTTGTGATGAACTTAACTATAACATACTTTGTTTACACGGAAAACGCACAAAGGGATTCATCAACAAATTTCTTTGAACATACGCAGTTTTTGGGATTTGAGCCATGTAATGCCCTTAAGAGCCTAACTCCAGGTACGTGGTCGTACATCAAACTTTTGAAAGTGTAGTTTAGCTCTTTGTAAGGGTGCTTGGTGGAGAAGTGCTGCCACCACAACCTAGGCCATGAAACATATCATTGTCTCTAGGACGGAAACCACTGGTACAGCTGGATTGCAGATACCCCACAGAGAATACTAACTACTTCAAATGTGTGCGGCCATCGCGTCGGGTTGGCATCTACAACATAAAAAAACTTATGATCACATCCTCTAGGTAATGACGAAGCTATACCTACTAACGTTATATTCATGCTGGTACTGTACAAACGACGAGCGATGTTTCATTTTCATGTTTGCACGTAGTACCTAGCTTAGAGCGTTTTAGATCATAGCACCTCATGCGGCTTCTTTGGACTGCCATTTCTACCGTAACGTATGCAGTACGTAAACGTTTTTATCACAAATTCTATAAATTTTATAATAGCCTTTTGCCCGGTTTCTGGAAAGAAAATTGGGGAAACACTGTACGGAGTGGATTCAATACAGCGGTTCATAAAAAAACAGGCTTTTTCTACAAAACCTACACGGTTAAAATGTATGAAACGTCTAATTTTTTTTCAAAGTGTCTAGAAAAAAATGTCCCATTCCGCCCTGTATTAACATGGTTTATTCATTTTTTTTTTCTAAAAATTTACGGGTAATTTAGGAACAGTTACATGAATTATATTATCGACGTTTCCAAATAAAAAGCAGTTCAATTGTTGCGATTGGATGTTGATAATTAATTCAACCAATCACAGCACTTGCCTTGCGTTTAGTTTTGAAGCGACGATAATTTCTCAGTTGATAAGTTCCAGAAACTGAGCGGTAGTGCCAGAGGGATGTTGCTTTTGCTCCAAGCATTGTGTCTGTAAAATAAAACAAACATTATAAACTTGTATTTATTTATTAACCAACACCTCACCCTCGCCGCGTCTCCCGCACTTCCCGAGCAGTGTCCGTGTTTCTTGCAGCAGTAGATACCTACACTCGTCACTTCCCTGTTGGCTGTGACGTCATAATGGCGGAGTCGTGTCCGGCGTCCCGGCGGACCGCGCCCTCCGCGGGAGTGCGCCGCGCTAGGGTTGCCACAACTCCAATACGGCTAATAGCATAAAAATATTTGATTGTTAAAAAATAAAGAAATTAACAAGACAAATGATTCTTGCCAAAAGTAAGATGAACTAAAACTTACCTAGTCTTCTTACTGTGAATTCCTGAGGACCATCCCGCATTTCTGAAATAAATTTTGCATTAGAAATATTTTGGCACGGCACCTTATACACACACATAGTATTGTTTCACATAGTATTTGTTATCAATTAACTACTGTTGACGGCGGTGTTTAATAGTCCAATTGGCCTTAGTGAGAAGACACAACATTTCATTCTTATGAATTTCGTAACATCTAGGTAAGGTAAGGAAGGTAGGTCTAGGTAGGTTTCGTATGCTTTAAGGTTTGTGATCGGTGCTTTGTATGAGTGCTAAGAGCATTATCAGCACTCAGAAGATCTGTACAGCAACGTCAGCAACTTTCGATGAAATTGCGATCCAAAAGCGTACCGTAACCGTACCATCGAGTTCGTCGGGATAATTGCGTACTACATCTTAATACTACATACATACTCATTTTGACAATCCAAGACCCATTTAAAATTGTTTTATTCAAGTTGCAGAGCAAACGAAACTTTAAAAGATCAAATGAATTGGAATGAGGATTGCATTTCCACGTGAAGAAGCTCTAAAGCAATTCTATTTTACGTGTAGCGACTGGTGTGGTATTCATTCCCTAATTGTTTCAAAGCATTAAAACCATTGCATTATGTGATACTTCCAAAAGTCATCAGGCTAGGTCATCATCACCATTATTCTACCCTTACCCCAATTCATTAGGGGTGGCATAAATTATCATGTTGCACACAGTCTATCTGTCGTTTCTTTGGTCATCCTGTACTCTTCTAGCCATCCACATTCATCATCAAAATTTTCCTCATGATATTTTAATAACAAGCTAGCAACACGATAAATAATATTATTATGACCATGGAAGCGCGCACCCTAAAGATGATAGCGTAATGAATGCCCCTGAGATTAGGACGTTTCATTTGCGTCTCAGCGGCGTACAGCGTACACTGTCGTTCAACTTATAGCTACACGGAAATTTCATTAGCCTCTGTGTCGTTCCAGTGATCTGACTTGTTGTGTCTCTGATTATAAATATCTTATAGGTTTCTACTAGCAAATAGGTTAAGTCCTGCCTTCTAGATCAGAGGCATTAGCACGAACACATGGTGTAAACGAACAAAACCAACGATCAGTGGTCAACATTGGCCTTGGATCGAAAAAATTGGAAGCCTTTTCCCAGCAGTGGAATAACGCAGGCTAACAGTAACAGTACTGTCCTGTACGAGTCCCAATAAATAATTTTTCTTTCTTGGTTCCTCAAGCACATACAGCTCCACGAGCTAGTCGTGTCCGCGTCGTGACACGTGACGTCATACAATTATCACCGCGCTGTCACCGGCCGTTGTTTTAGCGCCTCTCCGTGATGTTTGTCTGCCGCCCTGTAAGGCGAGCAACGGTAACCTACGCCGCTTCTCTTACATCTAGTAGCTGGTCCATGTCTGTCTGTCTGAAATTATAAAATCAACAAGACAAAATTTAAATAAAAAAAATCGGGAGTTAACAAACTATGCAGTAAATCGCTGTCTACTCACTCAATACTTACCTCCTTGTTTGATTTTTCCAACATTCGTCTCATCCATATTCTCCTGCCTTTATCCCAATGTATTTTAGTTCAGCGCAGCATGTCTTCTTCTTCCATACTTCTCTAAAACTCGTCATCTCACCAGTCACCTCCTCTATCTTTCACACCGTATCGCCACACATATATCCATCCACATTCATACTCAAAACTTTCCTCACGACGTTTTCCTCATCCCTCCACATCACATGCCCATACCAAGACAACCGATTACCACACAACTTTTCAGTCACTGGCGCCACTTTCAGAGTTCCAAGTTTTACTGGCGGCTCGCGCTATTTTCTGAATATTATAATATTCGAGAGATATTCTGCAAGAATATGGTGCAAAATTAGTTACATAAGTAATCATGAGTAACGTTTCATAACGTTGTTCTCAATTACAGTCGCTTAACAGTTATTTAAACCCTGATTTGCATCACAATCAGTGATGTTTATTCTTTACGTTGCTGTTAAGTTACCGCTGATGATCTTTGTTCTCGTTATTGTGAAATGCCAACTAGTGAACGCAAGCAGAGTCACAGACAGAACTAGTCTATTCTTATTATAGGACACGTAATGGTTTCATTGTGACAATTGGAGTTTCCCTTCTCTTCCGTGATTTATTTCATTTACTTGTTGTAAGAGCAGGCACTTCTCCCCGGTATTAAAGGCAATGTCTATGTTTGTGAGGTCGTCGTGACGACATGACGACGTGAGTTTGTCGTTCTCATTTTCAGGTTACAGGTAGGTACTGAAACGTTACAATATTAAAAAAGAATCTATTTTTTTATGAATGTCATCATTTAACATTATATTTATACACAACTTGTAAATAGTTAATTATACAAACATTAACATAACATCATGCCACAATTCGAACTCTCATACAATAGGGGGTGAACCTTTTGCCATCAACGAATCGAACCCAGGAAGACCCTAGTGGTCTTCCTGGGTTCGATTCTCAGGTCATCAATCGTGTATTTATACCTCAACAAGAAATTCCATCTGTTTACTAGCGTTTCGACTACTTCGATTCTATATTTAGGTGCTACTATTGAACTGATTTTAAATCCTACAGCCCAAGTATCTAACGTTTAAATGTTCAACTTTATGGTCAAAATTCCCGAAAAACAGCAGATTCATAGAGATAAAAAAAAAAATCGTCTATCACCTACACTTGAATAGTTTCTTACTTATCTCACCAGAAAGCGCGTTACTGAGTGGGCTACATTCAGTAACACTCTAATACTAGGTTCGATTTCCGGGTCAGGCAAAAAGTGCAATTGGGTTTTTCCATTACAAATTTCTCAGTAGCAGCCTAGAGTTTGGGAGTTTGGGTTTCCGTGGTTCGTAAAGCACGCTAAGCTGTTGCTCCTGCGCCTGGTCCCTTTCCGGTCGTGTCGGATTGCCGCCACATCGGACTATGAGAGTAAAGGAACAGAGTGTGCACCTGTGTCTGCGCACACGCTTGCACTATAATATCACCCGCGCCGATTGCTAATCTCCGCTGAGATTGGCCGCCGTGGCCGAAAACGGTCAGGAAGCTATTATTAATACTCAGCAGCTTAGGTAAATATAAATCGTTACGTATTATACTGGACCACTATCTTATCTTACTGCAACCACAAAAAAACGCTCCACAAAACTTGCCCTTGGAATCACGTAAAAGCATCGTCATGTGTATTTAATATTTATTGAAAACATGGAGACGTGATAGACGACGGAGCCATTGTGGCTTTTAGCACCATAGCATCACGCCGCCGCGCGCTAACTACACAGACAAATAAAAAGGTGTTTGCTCTAGAACCGGAGCAGGAGCACTGCACCACTTAACAGGGGCCACAGATAGTAGGCACTACTGGCCACATAGCAACCATTGTACAATCTTCATATGGTCAGTAAATCGAAGGTAGTCAGTGACCCGAAAGACTGACAACCAGTCTTACCAAGGGTTATGGTATTACCGAGTAACTCAGAGGTCAGGTAGGCAGTCGCTCCATGTAAAATACTGAGATTCAGCTGAAACCGGTAAGACGCCATGCCAACAAATTTCAAATAAGGCTTATAGGCAGATGAATAGTCAGTAAAACGAAGGCATCACGTTGTTACCGGTCGCATTCATAAGTGTGATCTCGCACGGAATTAAAACTAGAAGATTTTGAACGGTACCTAGCAAAGCGCACTTTGAAATGAAAAAGTTTAAATTTTTGTTATTTTCCAAGAAAATATTAGTGAGCAGAAAAATATATATAGTAGTGGTGGCCTATTTGTAAGGACTCCGACCTACGAGTTGTTCATCGCTGGTTCGAATCCTCGCCGACGCGTTACTATGTTGTATATTGAATGAAGGAAAACATCGTGAAGAAACCGGCATGTCCTATAACCAAAAATTCGAAGACATGTGTCATACCTACACCCACCCGAACTGCGCCCGCCCGGTGGACTATTTATTTCAACATGCATTCATTCATCAAATTATTACATTAAAATAACGCTCAATCTTTTTGAGATAAGGTTTCAAACAGACACATCAATTTTATTTATTTGTAAATAAAAACTATTACATAAATAAACTAGCAACAAACAGAACTAAAATAGTAATAAAAATTAAGACTAAAAGTAAGTACCTACGATAAGATTATGTGCGCTATCGATTTAGATTGAAGTGTTATTCGCTCACAGGTCTTTGTCTGGTAGTAGACCCACACGATGGCCCCTCTCCCATTCTAAACTCTTCAACGGTAAAGTAGACTTTTAAAATGTTTTTCATTTGTCGAGTTTTTTTTTTTTCAAATGTTTTTGGCTATTTCCTTAGGCAATTTATTCAGAATGCTTGGAAGAGCATACGTCCAGACCCTTTTACCGTATTCATTATTTACTTTCGGCAGTTTATACAGAGGCAAGTACAACAGGTTAATACAAACAAAATTAGCAGACAGCCCTTTCCTTCTCACTGTCAGGAGGCCTGTGTCCCAGCAGTGGGAAAATGATATGCTGATTATGGGTACTATAGTTAAAATGCCAAGAAAACATAGCAGCTCTGGCTGTGATGAACTTAGTAGCTAATTTAAAATTACAATACTTCCGAGGTAGCTCACAACATTTTAAAATTCACTCTAATATAACGTTGTAAACTAATATTTTTTGCGAGTCTCAAGTCAGAGGGAAGCAAGGAAAAAGTGGCGCATTCCCCCACAGCGCACGCAATTTGCCCGTAGATAGCTTACGATAGCTTATTAGCAATAAACAAAAAGTGGGGGCCGACACCGGCGGGTCGCGTCCGGCAGGGCGTAACTCATACGAACTAGCGACAAACAGCAATAGTAAATTTTGATATAAGTAGGGAAACTTTGTTATTGTATTCGAGGCGGAATTAACACCTGAGCTGCAGGCGAGGGTGTTATGGATCCGAGAACTGCAGACATGCCTCGGTTGTTAATTCCGCCTCGAATGCAATAACAAAATTTTTACTCCTTATATCAAAATGTACTATTTCCAAGATTTAAAAAAATTATCACCTTCGACTATAGGTCATTGAACGCATTTGGACTGGGTATAAGTACAGTTATCTGTGGAAATTTTTATTTCCGCACAATTGCGGAAAAATATTAAAAATCCACGTGTGTGAAATACATTGCATGTTGAACCTAATCGTATTGCGATAAGAACCAGTTTTCGAGAAAGTGATTGAAAAATAATAAATAGTGATCATTCTGTAGAAAGGTTGACAACATTAAGGTAATCCTAAGAGGACACCATGCGTGTTGTCATTAGTTCTACAAGCATCGTGAGCTATTCATGTAAACTTTTGCATGTGCTTGAGAGTGTATGTACTCTATCAATCGATTGTAGCTTCATTTCACTTTATGGAACTTAACTGTAACTTTCTATGTTATAGTAGGTATCAGGCGATAGTTTGTCTTTTCCCGAGCGGTCGTTGAGTCAACATCTCCTGAGGACTCCTACTCTTTGAGGTGCGAAACACGTGTCACCGAGTATAGGTTTACTTGCACGATCACTTGATGCTTGCTAATTTTCGCAATTCTTGCATTGCAACCCTTCAACCCGGAATCTATTTGGAATAAATATTTTGGAATGATAAATAAATATTATAGTTTCTTTATTGTAATACCTGTAATGTGTATGGTGTTACATAATAAAGAGTATTCTATTCTATTATTTCCCCAAAAATATCTTAAATTCGCCTCCTCTTTAAGTTTGGACCATCGTCAATAAATCACTAAGGTTAAAACATCATTAATATTAAATCACGGGCTCTGATTTATAAGGCGAGGGGCGGCCGCGGTGTGGCGCTAATCTTCGGTTCAGCTGGTGACTTACTGCGCTATGTGTGGTGGCACGGTGATGTCAGCACAAGGAAGAACAGCAGATGAACCTGATCATGAAGGAGTTGCATGTGATTAGAGCCTGAAGATTTCTGAGGAAAATGATGTTGTGTATCATTGCTTTAAAAAGTAGTTATCTTGCTGGGAATCAATTTTAGGAAAATTTTTAGATAATACTAAACAACCAATCTTGCTAAGGGGTATAGTTATTTGAGTATAGTATAGTTTTTTTTACCCTTTAGCTGGGTTGTGGAAGTCAGATAGGCAGTCGCTCCATGTAAAATACTGTCATTCAGCTGCATTCTATTGACTGTGAACCGGCTCTAACATTGTTGCGATAAGGCTACACGGATGATAAAAATATAATAATAATACATTTTACAAGTGCGAGTATGGCGCTATGTACAGTTGAATATTCATTTGTTCACTTTCTCAGTTTACGGTTTCTATGAGCGTCAGACAATAACATAGTTCTTGAGTCATTAAACGCTTAAGTCATCCTAAGAAGAACCCCCGATAAATATTCTAGATGTGCACTTTTGATCCCGTTGTAAGAACTAGAAGGGGTATCGTGTTACTCAGGAATTGAGTTAAGGAGGTCAGACAGGCAGTCGCTTCCCGAAAATACTGGTATTCAGGTGTATCTGGTTAGACTGGAAGCCGACCCCTACATAGGGAAAAGACTAAAAACAGATTGGGAAAAGGCTATGCTGATGATGACTAAGAAGTTGTAATTGCAGCAGTACAAGACTTAGCCTATATAAGAAGGCGCACAGACGTGCATGTGTTCGCTCGGGCCAGTGGGGAGAGGAGCATGGCAGCAGGGAGGGGAGGCGGGGAGGAGGGCGTGTAATATTCCGCGTGACGTGTGAACAGCCGGCCGTGCGCTGTTCATTTGTGGAGATACAGCGTGTTGCCGACAACTGGCCTTCGGCTACATTGTGTTGCTGAAAGGTTGAGTTATGGTAACAGCAATAAAGGAAGTACGGAATTAGTGCCGTCAAATAGAAAATCTCTTTCTAATGCTGACTAAGGGATAATTTCAAGAATGCAGACCGATGCTGAGTTCAAACACCAGCATTCTCTGATCCCTATCGAGCGAGGTGTTAATTAGTCGGTGACATGAAATTCCCAGTATAGAAAATATTTCGTATAAAATTTCCACTGAAAGCGATCACAACACTCTGTAGCCGGCGCGTAGTTCACATAGAATTTTGACATTTACTCGCTAATTGAGGTATCAGCTCGCGGCTACCGTGCATGCGCGCGCGCCGCTTCCGGCCCAAGCCGTACAGGGCTGCCACGCATGAGCGCTGTATGCGATAACACATCAAATAATATAATATCACGCCTGTAATCCCAAAGGGTTATGCAGAGGTGTAGGCGGGTCATTGTACACCCTATTTTGCCAGTTATGTTTAAGTCACATGTAGCAGAGTGTGAGGCATCCACTGGGCACAAATCCAGATTGAAATTCTTACTGGTAAAACACAATAACACTTTGAACGACCTGAGAATCGACCTCATGCTCAGTAGTCGCGCTAGCAATCATTAGAACAACGAGGCATACAAACGAGGAATACACCAAGTAAACAGTAAACCATCGCGAATCACTAGAAGCTCCTTGTAAAGGAACTCTTCCGAGGGTAAGTTTTTTTGGAAACCAGGGTGCCAGTTAAAGTAATGCACTTAAGCAGAAGAAAGGGCGGCCTACAACTAACAGCGGGTGATTCCAGGCTGATATGATGGTGATGGCATAAGACAGTTCTGCTTTGCTTCTGTGATGGCAAAGCCTCTGGGGCTGCAAAGCCTAGATGTCTACAAGCACCACGCAGTTACTAGTGGCCTATCAGAAGCATTTCTTACTTCGTATAGATTCATCGCCTAGTCCGGGTAAAGTCTCGCACTAGGTGCTCTGAGAGCACTCAACACTCCAAATCAAAATATTTTATTTCATATAGGTCTACATGGGCAGTTATAAAACGTTCGACAAAAAGTTGCACGGTTCGGGTTGGTCGTTTTCTATGGAAAAGAAACGGCAAGAAACTCCATGGTTACTCTTTTTAAATCATTTGGTATTACAATATTATCTTGTTAGGTACAGCATTAGTATTAAAGTATAGGGGAACAGCGTAGGCCCGAGAATAAGTCGTTGCTTACTACATAAAAAAACGTGAAACAAGAAAAAAACGTTAACAAGCAATCGGTAAAAAAGAATCTATACAAAGGTAAGAAAATATAAAAAGACTAAATTAAACATGTTACGCAAATATTGTCATCAGTGCTGTAACTATTCAGACCAAAAGGTGTTTAAATTATTTAAGAACTATTGTAAAAAAGGAAAAGAAAAACTGAGATTGAGAACAGTTAGAGACATCCAAGTATTTGTGCCGTTTATGAGCTACCACTGTAACTACTAGCTTGTTTGCCGTGTCATGATTCGTAGAAACCACACTTACTAAAGCAATGACACCCACCATTTTAAAATCGGCCGAGTCGTTTGATGTTAAGTTCATTCATTTGATTCTATATTTCGAAGCAGAATTGGACGAGTCTGGTTTCACAAAATCGGTTGCATATTTGTTCTGTATTATACTTGTGTTTACAAACCAGTGTGTATGTACATAGACTATTATCCTGCGAAGTCCAGGTAGCCTACCATTACCTCATAAAGTATTGTATTGTTTTAATCTTACTTCAGTGTTAGAAAAAGATGGTGCGAAACGTCCTGCATAGATCTATCTCTCTCTCACATTAAAGTAATACTGCTATAAGATGTCTTTAGTTCAGTCCCAGGTTCTAGCAACCCTAACGGCGCGGGAGTTTTCATAGACTATCCGAAGCTTGTGAGGTCATTCATACAGTAGCCCTTATAACGATGGCATAGAGTCGATATCTCTAGAACAATAGAACGAAGTCTATTTCTTTTTGTTATATGTTGGTACTTACAAATAGTTTTCGGGTGTTCGTTTATGAGCGCGGTTCTCACGTTTATGGCGTATGTCCTGGGAGGCTGCCATCAAGAGATTAATGTTTACATTTGTTGTTAATGAACGTATTGATATTTGAAACTAAGTTTTGTTCCGCTGGCTATAATGAAGAAAGCCTTAAATGAAATCGTTCCAAATCCAAGGATCTTCGAGCTTTTATTCTAACAAAGTTGCTCTTAAATCATGTTTTGTAATTTGGTCCCCGTACGGTCAAGGAGCGAAAATGCCATATTTCTACACTAGCACCTAGTGCGTCTAGTCTGTTTCTATGATTGACCTAAAGTAACATTTATAATATTGTATTTTTTTTTTAATGTTCTTATATTGTATTTTTTTGTTTAACTACTTTAACATGCTTACAAAAACTCATAATTATGCGTACTTTATGGTTTTGTGTTTACTGCCGTGCGGAATCCGACATGCACGCACATTTATCCCCCGCCTACGTTCTAGATCGTGTCCTATTAAAATAAAATAAAATACCCAACATTTAAGAAAATGTCCACACCCCAGAGGTAATATTGTTATTGTTACTGTAAGCCTGCATCGTCCCACTGCTGGATAAAGAACACAACCCGTGACTACCAGTTTTTTTTAATCCAGGGTTAATGAAATGCACAAAAACACCCTAAGTTGTAGTACTGCGCACGGCTATCTGAAATAATTTGTGTTTGTAAATCAAAAACAACGCGTTGGCGAGTCACGTCGGCGACATGTTTCATTAACATCCGTCATTGTTCGACCAGGAACTCATTCTGTCAGCAGCGAGGCGGCAACTAATCCCGCACACTGACAAATGACAACACATTTACACGAGACCCGGTTATGTCAAGAAGAATGAAAGTGATTAATAATAAATTAATTAAAAACAATTAAAATATCTAGATCTGGCTTGCGAGGTTGTCGATAAGTGGGACGTGAGTACAGCAATCATTGTGACGATAGTCCTGTCGGCCAATGGCTTAATAGCCAATAGCCTCGACCAACATCTGAGGTGGCTCTCGCTTGGCAGCTGAATCAAGGGCTTGATTCAGAAAGCAGTACTTCTGGACACGGCACGTATTGTTAGGAGTTTCCTCTCTCGAGAGCCCGGAGCTACTACCACCGGTAGCTCGGACCCTGTTCCCGATGCTGGTGGGTTACTATTTTTTCCATTTTGTTTTTATATAGGAATATTTAAAAATGTAAACGATATGTAATAAAATTAATAAAGGAATTAATAAATAACTTACAGATAATATGTTCAACGTTAAAGGAAGATTGAGAAACTTACATTTTGATTGTTCAGTCGTGATCGATCGATTGTCTGCTGTAATAAAATAACAACTGGGATTAAACTATTTCTTCTTCTTAGCGTGTCGATGGCAAAAAAGTTCCCGAACTCCGCTCACTGATGCAGTCATCAAGTGCGCAAGGACGTAGGTGCCAGGGCATGCGGCGCAAAATGAAAGGTGGGCCATCGTTTGGCCAATAAAATCAAATCAGATACTAGCAGTAAGAATGGTAATCAAATACGATACCATTCTTACTGCTACTATCTGATTTGAGTATTTGAATAGTGAAATATTCAAACTCTAAGGCGATTCACTCAATCTAATGTAGTACTCGAAATACAGTATTTAGTAGTGTTAAAAAATCCTAAATTTGAATGAATCAATTCAGTAAACGGAAATAAGTATCCGAAACATTGATGGTTTTTGTTTGTGACGCGAATTCTTTGTTCACGTGTGCAAAGATTGTCTCTATGCTATGATGTCTAATACATACCATATTTTACCTGATAAACATACTTACCTGTAATGAAATCAGTCCACTCAGCGTGTCACGCTGTTCCTCGGGCACCACTCATAGCTCTGAAGTGGAAGACAACATGTTCCAAATAACATGTCACTCAGGAATACTGTTTACTTCTAGTCCACTCAGAATTACTCTGAAGTACGTTGTGAGGGACGGTGATCGTCGCGTATAGCTCTCGGGTAGATAGATTGTCGCTATGGTTGCGACTGGCTGGAGGGCTGAAGTGGTAGAAACATAATGGAGGAAAGTCGTGAACGTACCCGCTATGGACGAAATAGCTAGTTAAAGAATACTAGTCGTTGCTGACTATTGTCGAAACTCGACCGTTATTCGTATTTTACTGCACTCCTTCTCTATATGAACTAATCGCAAATCTCACATTCTTCCATACGCGTAATGTGCTTATAATGGGGTACAAAGTTTGTCAGGCGACAGTAGTAAGCTACGGAAGTCATAAGTTGCCGCCAAAATACATAAAGGTTAACAAAAATAAGTGATTAGGTACCGGTTCAATTTATAGGTTACCCTCGTAAATTGATCAGTTTTCTTCAGGTGTTTCTAGGCCAACGCCTCAAATCTTGAGCCATTTTTTCGCACAGATAATGTTCTGCATGTTTTTCTAGAGACGCTAGTGCCGGGCGTAGATCCAGCCTTTAACAGTCAATGGTTCATCTGTCTTAATGCACGCCCCAATTGAGCTCAATGCTTCACTATCCAACCATTTTCTGCAATCGTCAGTTGGTTCATGGTCCACCTGCGTGAAAACATAAAAACATAGCTAAATATCTTCACTAAGCCAGCGGTCACGCGCATGTTTCCTTACCTTATGTAGTCAGTTGTATGAATTAATTTGCGTCGTCTCCGCGGCCATCTTGTCCTGACATCGTCCCGGCTGGCACGCGCCGGCTATACCGAGCATTCCTCTTGAGACGCTGCCGTATTGACGTTTGTTTGATTAAATTGTGTCTGCGTACAAGATATAACTGTTGTTAGAGGAACAAGGCGAGTATCTAAAGTACCGGATTCTACTTTCAGTGTGGCTCCTATGTTCCTGACTCATTCAAAACATCACGTCTATTAACCCCGAAGGGTAAGGCAGGTGTACCTAATAGAAGGTACACTCATTTTCGCCAGTTATGTTCAAATCCCATGTAATGGCGTGTGAGCCTATTGTCATCAATCGAGCACAAATCCAGACTCCTTGGCTGCTATTGAGAAATTTCAGTATTATATTTAAACCCAGGACCTCATGATCAGCAGTAGCGCTTCCGACCAATAGACCAACGAGACAGTCTCGCTCGAAGCGCCAGGGTAGCTCGCGAAATTCATTTTTTCTAAGGTTTTTTGCAATTTTCAGTCAGGTCAGTGTCAGGTTTTTTGTTGAACAAAATATGTTTCGCGGCCGCAAAACATATGTATTAACAGAATTGTAGTCATCAGACTTTTTCATGAAATAGTAATTCAATGGGATTCAATGAACTTGCAGGGTTATATTGATGATGTTAATGATTATAACTTAGTAATGCCATATTTGTTACGGTCGCAAATCATATTTTAATCAACATACAACTTGATACTGACCTGCAAATTGCAAGAAACGTGAGAAAATTGGAATTTCGTGGGCTACCTTTTCGCTTCCACCTTAATAACAATGTTTAATGCAAATCTGTAACACGGTTGCCCAAATTCTCAATATCTAATTAAATTAAGACAAACATCCCACGATCAGTTATTAAGCAATACCCCGCCCTAATGAAAACCAACTAAAAATTCATAATGCCGTGCATACACGGGCGGTAACAAGCGGCGTACGGCCGCGAGCCGTCGGCACGTGCCGCCCGCAGCGTTAATCTCCTAATATCTATTTATTATTGTAGCGCATGTTTGCAAGGTCATTATCGCGGCAGGGTGCCTAGGCCGTGTCCACCCGCCCTTATTGTTTGTTTAAAATGTAAAGGTGGAACTTGCAAGTCATAAATAAAAGCAATAAATGTTAGTTTAGTGAGAATCAAAGTGGTGATCGATGATACTGAAATAAATAAAAGGTTTACTCAACTGACCGTAAGAAGAGACTTACCGTATTGATGATTCAAGTCTTCATCAGTCTACTTTAAAGACATATAAGCTGGTCAAGCTCTTCTTTATATGGACTGGTAGTACTGCTGCACAATTGATGAAGAAGAAGACTACCGCCGTGTTTCTTCTGCAGTCGTTAGTTAAGTATATCTAATGTTGTTCTGATATTTTCTTTTCTCGCTCGTGTGTTCATTCATGCCGTAATGGAAAATTCATGTTAAGTTTGCTGTACACATTGATGTGATGTGATCCAAGTATCCGATACTCACTAACGACAGCTATATATCTGTTTAAAGACACACATCACGATGCATCGTCTTCAAATGTATCGTGGCCGTTGCGTAGAGCTATCATGCTACTTGTGTTCTTCTATCTAGATTCCCGTTACTGCTACATCTGCACTTGCGTTTCTGACTCATCATTCTTTTGCCCTTATCTCAATTCTGTAATAATTAAATAATTTGGGGTCAGGGCAGCATGTCTTCTTCTTCCATACTTCTCTATTACTCGTCATTTCATCAGACACCTCCTTTCTTGCCATATCATCCTTTACAAAGTTCATCCACCGCTTCTTTGATCTTCCTCTACTCTGATACCCGTCCACATTCATACTCAGAACATTCCTCACGACATTTTCCTCATTCCTTCGTATCACATGCCCATACCAGGACAACCGATTACCACACAACTTTTCAGTCACCGGCGCTACTTTCAGGCTTTCTCTTACTTGTATTTCTGACTATCTGTGAAAAAATAATTTGCCCTCCCAGCTCTGCCAAGCTCCCCAGTCTATTCCCAACCGCTGCATAGGGGTATGCATGAAAGCCAGAATGAACAGAAGTTCGACGAGTCCTGCACCAACAATTTAAATGTCTTGGATCGCGCAACTAAATAATCAGAAAATATTAATGGAGGAGTAAGAAAAGCACAATTTTCACTTCCCTCCAATCAAGCTCGAGATAGAACAGAGTGAAAATATCTTCAGTCCATCAGTGAAAGCTACAAAATTGTCAATTAATACTAAATTGTGTAATTGTCGATCAGGCGCCCGCGGCCACCGGCGCGGCGGGTCCGCGGTGCAGGGCGGCCCCACACATGTAGGTAGTAATGACTGTAGCTGTGCCTGTCAATACCAACCCGCCATTATCTTGTTAACTGCCAATCAAACTCAAACATTGTGTCCTGTGTTTGCATTCGCACGCCTTGTCTTTACATAACAACGCGCTAATAAGATGAATGACATGTAGAGGTGTTGCGCACTACCAAAATGATGGTTTTACAATGTCTGGCAGATTGAGGAGTGTATATTTTCCAGAATCAAGTTTAAACCGGTGACTAAAAGCAGTAAGTACATAGAGATCTACGTGCTTTTTCATAGTACCGTTGTTCAGTTTTGGACAGACAGAAATCCACAATAATTAATTACAAAACGCTTACTTACTGTCCCTGGGTACACTGTACATTGATGTTATTCGGAAGCAGATAACATGTTATTTTTTAAATCCTTACAACTTACTCAAAAAGGGAATATTATTAAATTCCATTTGAATTGGTGCAGCACTTTCGGAGATGAGCGTTGACAGGTACAGTCAAGCACTTCAATATTAAACTACAAAGGCGCACTTTAGTAAGTATTGCGTTTGATATGATGCAGCGCCGTATAGAACGACTGTCAAATAAAATTACGTCAGCAATGCGCACTGATTAAACGTTCTCATGAGAACCTCTAACATCACGCTGAACTGATCACATCGAGCAGGAGTTGGCAGAAGTTTAAGTCATTTCAAACCCCGTATTGGTTCTCACGCATGCTACTTATTTTGTATACAGTAAATTTATTAAGAAGAACCTTCTGTCCACAGCATCGTCCGCGTTGAGGAGAAATTATATCCCACGGCACTCGGTATTAGTGTAGCATCCGCGTTCCAGCAGTGAGAATGTTTGAAATCGAAATGTGCAGTTTCGGAGATTACTTCATACATCCAAACTTACCTCTTTATAATATTAGTAAAAGGTGTGTTTTAGAGGCGGAGAATTTTAAATTGAAATAAAACACAGAAAAGTGTTTTTAATATCCATGAAATTGGCTTTATTTGACTGATAATTTTATGCCATTTATTTTTGAATACGATTGTGGGCATTGTGAGCATGTGACCACCGCGGCTGGTTTCTTTGAGTAAATAAATCGTCTGATCGCCGGTTGTTTCGCATGAGGCTCCGTCTTGTTGAAACCAAATGTCTGTAACATTATGCCTTATAATTTATTGAGACACGGACAGTCAGTGGATGTGATAAATTTCATGGACATTTTAAACATTTTTCTGCTCCGCCTCAAAAAACAAACATTCGTTATCTAGATCTAATTTTAACTTCGTTCAGTTAGTCTAAAATGTTGCTGTGATGTTACTGACTCACCAATTACGACTCACAAAACCAACATTAAAGAAGCTCTATAGAAACTCCTTTAGTTTGTTGTGTTACTTCTGCACTTTACTTGCTTTATGGCAATGACTACACTAACGCACCTATATATGAAAACCAGCCGCTCCCTGCCTTTAAAACGATATCCCGTTGTTTGAAAATGATCCTTATGACATGAGTAATAAGAGGCACCGTCTAATTTTCGCTACTGCTTTTGTAAGTGTGCAGTGGGTCAAATTGTAGCAACCCCCAGCCAATAAACATCAATCAACGGACTATTAAATGCACCTTTGCCGTATGATACTGTGATATATTCCGCTTAGATCAACTTTCATATTATCTGTGGGGAATCCGCAAATTACAAATGTTTTCCTTATATGCGGTTCTGCCAAATAAATGTTTTTTTTTTTTTTTTTAACGCTTTTACAGCATCGTTCCAGTTTGTAGTGTCCTCTTACATATTTGGTAAATGGAGCCTCAGCGTTGCGTTGTCTGCCAAGAAAATATCTCATCTTGCATCAAACATTGTTAAACGAATTAACGGGCCAGTATACATATAGTGGATATCAGCAGTAGAAACAAAAATATTCAAAACACAGCCAGGCACAGGTAGGGGTAAAAGAGCACGAACCATTACAATTTTGAAAAAAGGAACAAACCAAAGGTCGTTAGTGGAACGCAGCAGTACCTACATGAAATGTGCGCAAGCGGCGCGCAGCGCATGCCTCACCTGCGACGTAGCACGGGGTTCGAGTCACGCGCCCGCCACGCGACTGACGTCACTGATTTAATAACATCCCTTGTTTCACAAACGCATTCTTTCGGCATAGTTGTCGGGGTTCATCAATGATGACGTAATCAAAATTGGATGATAGAAGGGAGAAATATTGGGCTCCACAAGTTGAAATTAAAGTACAAACATTTTTCGGGTAGGTGTTACCACCAAACGCAGGCAGCAAATTTTAGGTTTTTTCCGAATCTTGTATTTTACGAAGCAGCCCTTTGTAAACTGATTTGGTTATCTAAAAGACGTTAAACCAGTAAACATTTTGACCACAACAGCTTGCTCATCCGCTCCATACATCATTCAGTCTAAATCCTCACACCATTACGAGATCATAAAAAGCCCGGCTTGCGAAATACGAAATTTTTTCTCCGCCATTTCCGTATAAAACCGTTTTATAAATCAGGCGTTAATACAGTTTGAAATATGTTTGTTGCGAGGCTAGTTAGCGGCAGTTTGTATTCCGGGTGGTGTTTACGCCGCGGATCACGAGGCTTACTGCGCGGCGTTAGGAAAAATTGTGATCTCTGCTATCTGCTCAATGTAGGATTTTCGCTTTTTCATTGGTTACGAGTTTGGGAACTGTTATGGTGCTTTGTACAGCTTTGTGATTGCTTATGTATCGGTTAAAGTGGGGAGGAATATCAAATATTTTTTGTCATGGGCAGAATCATGTTCGAGGCAATAATGTTTTAATTTTGTAATTATAATCGTGTCTACTAACAAAGTTTTATTTATACACTATAACATGGGCTATTAAAAAAAATCAAAATCATTTATTTCACTCCATTAAGGATCATATGATGCATACATTTGAGACAAAATTATACAATTATAATCAATTAAATAATATGAATTAAAATTAAAACGCTGTCAGAAACTAAAAGATTTTTTTTTAAATTTCCTACAGGTAGTTGTTCCGGGTCTGGCTGTTTGTGTATGTGAGTTTAAATGTTTGTAAACGCACCCACGATATAAGAGAAATTCCTAATGTAGGGCAAGTTTAAAAAAAAAAAAAAATTGTTAGTAAGCATTCTAAAACTTTTGCATTAGATAGCAGTTCGCTAGTCAAACGTTGTGATACCTGTAATCCCCGAAGGCTTAGGCAGCGGTCTACCTAATAGTGCCCATATTTTCCCAGTTATGTTTAAGTCCTATGTAATAGGGGGTGGGCCTATTGCCATCAACCGGGCACTAATCCAAACTCTGGGTGCTACTGAGATATTCCTAACGGAAAAACTCAATAACACTTTGTCCGACTTGGCAATCGAACCAAGATTGAATGATGCTGAAGAATGCGCTTTATAGTGGTATTCGAACAGGAATAAATAAGAATTAGAAAAGTATTTTTATCGTAATTATTATACGTGTTTCAAGCTAACCATTGCTGAACACACCAAACCGACAAATCTGTGGTGATGTAAGTATCAAATATCGAGCGTTGAGCAAACGGCTCGCAAATAACAGCAAGTAACTCACAGTGGGTATCTCAGTTACAAATAACAATATATTAGTTCCCGGGGGAGCGCGAACAGGGCTTAGCTCTTACGCCGGTACCGACTAGGGATGTGCGTAAGGGCACAATGTATCGATATCAACACACAGATAGAGAATTAAAAAAATAGAACGAAATTACCTTTTTTGCATATAGATCTCATCGATAATTAAAAAAAAAAAACAGCCGTTCCATACATTTTGACCGTGTAATGATTGCAATTTTGTAGGAAACAGCTATATATTTTTTAATAACCGACAAAAATTTATATCTGGCGGGGTTCAGAATTTTCTTCTTAGCGTGTCGATGGAAAAATTAAATATACGAGGAGGGATCAAAAAGTAGTGAGAATGAGATAGAATATAATGACTATTGATAACTTAATCATTTATTTTTCTACATAGTTACCGAGTCTCTCTACACACCGAGTCCAGCGCTTTTCCAAGGCTTCAATCCCTTTCACAAAAAAAGTTTTGTCTTGGTCCTGCAAAAAGCTCTCCACGGCATCCATCACCTCGTTATCATCTTCGTACCTGTTTCCCCTTAAGTATTTTTTTCAATTTGGGGAACAGATAAAAATCGCTAGCCGCCAGATCTGGTGAATAAGGGGGGTGGTAAACCAATTCGAAGCCAGCTTGCTGAATGGCAGCCATCGCAACTGCCGACCTGGTGATGAAACAGCACGCCTCTTCGAAGTTTCCCTCTCCTTTTCTCTTTGATGGCATTTCTCAACTTGGGAATTAAAGCTGCATAATATTGGCCTGTAATAGTGGTTCCACGCTCCAGGTAATCAATCAACAATATCCCTTCTGAGTCCCAAAATATTGAGGCCATAACCTTGCCAGCCGATGCCACGACACGGAACTTCTTCGGGGTCGGTGATGATGGCCGTTTCCATTGCGAAGATTGCTGTTTTGTCTCGGGATCAAAATTATGGACCCATGTTCATTGTTACGAAAGGTTTTCAGAATCTTTTTGAAATTTGTCCAACAATATCTTCGAAATGTCAAGTCGATTTTGTTTCTGACTGTCGGTTAACATTCTCGGCACCCATCTTGCGGAGACTTTACTCATATTCAAAGATTGTTTCAATATGGATTGAATACTTCCATATGAAATGCCCGTTTCTTGAATTAAGTATCGGATGGTAACTCTTCGATCGCTCAATACAATTTTCTTCTTTCTTCAGTGACTGACGTCGATGGACGGCCGCAACGATGTTCGTCTTCCGTGCTCGTTCTCCCTACTCGAAATTGAGAAGCCAAGGTGACAGTGGAATACGGCGGAGCATACTCTCCTAATGTTGCCTCCAAATCGTAATGAATCTCTTGCGTCGTTAACTTTTTTAAACAGAGGTATTTAATAACGGCTCGCACTTCGTTTTTCTCCATTTTCGAGAACACGTTCCGACACGAAGCAAACAATGACTACATTCAGAAAAAAACAAAAGAGAATCGAAGATTTTTTTCTTTATTAATATTACAAATATGTATCTGAGCTATGCCTGCCAGTTTTTTTTTTTTTCTTACCAAGGAGTATGTCGTTCTCGCTACTTTTTGATCCCTCCTAGTATTTTTGCCAAAATTCATCACTGCGAACTCCACTCGCTCGTCAAGTCCGCAGGTGTCGGGGCATGCAGCGCAAGATGGAAGGTTGTCCATTGTCTGTGGAGACACACCGCATACACACTTGAAATCTGGGGTTCAGAATGATGTACTGGATACGTGTTAACCGTTTTAGTGTCGGTGTCCTTTCCAACCTGCATATTACGCGGTGCCTCCTTTGATTTTAGACAAGCTTTTCATTTGGGTTTTCAAGTTTTTTCTCGTAAAATAATAATTAACGCCGATCTAAAGTATAAGTATTGTTCTCCTTCTAAAGGCATCGTTGGCAATATAATTAAGTCTATCCAGAATTTGGCGACGAGTTTGGCAACTTCAGTAGTATTCATCAGTTCATGTAACGTGCAAACGGCAGGACACATTGAACATGATATTTTGTGTCCCATAGTTTGTGGTACAGTGCTCATCCCATTTGTTTCAGCTGCTGAAAATCACCACCTGGATTTGAGTTGCTATGGTTGACATGGAAATAGACTACGGACCCAGGTTGGCTGAAGCAAGGAAAAAGGAGATTCATAAATGAATCTGCCCTGGAGTGTACACGTGGTATTCTAAAGTATTATGGGTGAAGGCGGTAGTTCGTCTATCGTCCTGAAACCACTAGGGGCTTTTACCAAGCAGGTACAGCACTATCAGGTACCTAAACTTTACGCGGGGTAGCGATTTAAGCGCGCGGCGGAAGAAGTATTCATTTCGAAATGAATTATTCTCTCGTCTGCCCACCTGCACTTACTACGTACTTACGTACCAACGTTTTAAATTAATCCGCTATGAAATGTTATTTCACTTGCTTTTATTTTACCTATGTATATTATACGTGTAGATATAGCGAAGGTCCAACAGCCCCCGTAGCATGACCACCGTAGACAAGGATTTCTTTGACGGAAGAATCGACAAAATGACAGGTAGTGCAAAGAAATCTGTCATTGTGTCGACACAATCTGTCATTTTACCGATTCTTCCGTCAAAGAAATCCTTGTCTACGGTGGTCATGCTACGGGGACTGGTATAAATCTTTTAATTTTATTTTTCTTATATTGTATATGACGCGGAGGATTGAGCAAAATATCGTAAGGAGAGTTTTTGGTATGAATATGGATGGCTATGAGACTAAATGGTGAAATTATAGGGAATACCATAGAAAAGGTGGATGGACTGTATTCTCTTGAGTATATGACTAGAAAGGAGGGGAGCTGAGATGACGAATAGTATAGAAGTATGGAAGAGGAAGACATGCTGCACCGACCCCAACTTAGCTATTATGGGGTCAGTAAGTGACAAACAGAGTAGAAGAAGTAACTCGTTCAGTTTCCCTGTTTAGTATCCCAAATGCACGGTTTATCACAGCGGTGCGCCTGCTCCTTGAATTTGTAGTGGTACCGGCATAGCCACTTGGGGTCATTAAGTGTAAACCTCGTTGAAGATTTTGATCGGGAATGCGAACGGTCATATCTGCGTCCTCAGAAGTCGCGTCCTCTGCCACGTCCACGGAAACGACTGCGTCCACGATTTTGCATTTCTGCTCGTAAAGTGGCAACTTCCAATGATAATTTATTATTTTTTGCTAATATCTCCGAGACAGGGAATGCCGATGTTGACGGTGCTGAGTTATTCAAGGTTACAACCTCGCCGACGTTGATATGCTCCAAAATATTATCTGCTATGGCAGCTTATTTGTCCAAATTTTGCTCTTGAGTCACCGCTAAGCTCGCTCTGACTGTTGCAGGAAGTCTACTTAACCACAGAATTTTTAATATTTGTTCTGATATTTGCATGTTACGACCTACGTCTATATCTGCCTCAATAATTGTGACGGTTTTTGTGCATCAAGTTCTTACTAGTTTCTTGAATTGTGCGTAAATAGATTCCTCATAAACTTGCAGTAGCCTGTCTTTCAAGGCTTGATACTTATTTGGAAGAGAGCTGTTGTAGAAAATGTCGCTAGCACCAGTGCTATTATTTACTCAAGAGTTCCTGTAACTTTGGAGATAGGTGGTGACCATGAAATTAAATTACTTGTTACGAATATATACTGAGTTTATTACGTTACATACAATACATACCGTACAGTGTATCGTGTTGGAAGAACGACGCGGTGTAGGGCGACCTCTCGCCAATTGCTGACTCGACTCAACGTTTCCAAGTACCTAAAGAGTCGCCACAATAAGGATTGTCCATTTTTCAAAAATTGTGCTAATTACAAAACCATCGCGGAATAAAGTCTCCCATAATTTCTTTCTAGTCAAAATGAAAAAATACTCCCTATTCATTAATCTTTTTGAAGAAATGCGGTTAACCTTTAATTGATCCTCAATGGCGCCATCCAAAAGAGAATATCGTGAAATGAGCTTTTTGCGGTTCCAAAGTGCACAATTTGAAATCGCACGGTGTTCGCGTGTATGAATGAGCCCTTAGCTTCATGTGAAAAACAAACTGTCATTAAAAAACAAACTGTCATTAGAGTGTCACTCATGTATTAAATCGTTTAATGAGCAAGGGAATCTTTTCTAGTGGTGACGTCATCAGCCCAAAACTTTAGAATTAAATATAGGTAACTAAAACTAGCCATTGAATTTCAAAAATATTCAAATTAGTTTCTTAAAATACTATATTTTAACTAAAAAATACTTAAAATATACAGGTTAGACTTTTGGCCAATGCCCATTATGGATTTTAATTATTTTGTTCTGTGCATGAACATTTCTATTGAGCAATGAATATTCTTATCCAAATATACAAGAGACAGCTCACTTTTTTTGTGCCCTCTTCTAAACAAATACATGCATTACTGATGACTGTTCTTTGCAAACTGGGACATCTGCCACTGAACGTGTCTGTGTAGGGAGCACGGCATGGTCTCAGTACCAGAGTGTTGGTGGCAAGTGCCGAGCCCGCCAAGTTAAAAACCGTGTAACTTTATTACAATGGAAACGCTAAAATGGGGAGCGAGCAGTGCACTGTCGTGCGTAAAAAATGGGTGGCGTAGTAATATTTTGTAACATTTGAAAAATGTAATACAATTTGTCAAACAAGCGCAAGAAAGGTAATAGTTTAGGTATAGTTTTATATTAATTTCTTCAGTTGATAGCAAACTTTTTAATTTATTAAACACCATACGAGAATATCAGTTTAGAATTTAGATATTGACAATTTGATATGTGACACTGTACAGAACATACCTTTAAAATTCGGATATTCACAACAAAAGTTGGCTTCTGTTTTGTTCATGTTTTTGAGAAAATAATGCCTACGAATAGTTTATAACATTATGAGGTGTCTTAAATTCTGCTTTCGGTCCAATTTTGTATAAAATAATATTGTGCGCACATAATTTTGGCTGGAAGTGTATAATAAGCTATCCGGCGAGTTAAGGCGGGTGCGTATTAACTTATAATAAACTACACGCGGTTTCGGTGTTACCATGCGTTACCCCACACGATTGTCTGTATTCACCCAAACGACCTGCCGCATATCCCGCGAAATAACACTGTATTGTATTGGGATAAGATTGAATTTTATAAGATTACGTGAAGGAAACACTGAAGTTAGGCAGAAGTTAAGTGGGCATTCGAATTTGGACCGTATAGTTGAGCAGTAGAGTTGAGTTAACATTTGGAATGGCAGTGAGTTGGAAATTGTTGCTTTTTCAATGGGCTTTTTACAGATACCATAGGCATATCAGATATTAAGCCGAGGGTATATTTTTATTAAAACTCATCGCTTAGCGCCCGCCGCCCGCCACCACGTCCCCAGTAATGGTGTTTTGGTTGCTTTATTGTTTGTTTGCATAAGTTTGTTATAATGTTTTGTTTTGTTACAGATTTCACGCTCTAATCTGTTCGAAGTCAGACCGAATGATAAGGTTACATTATAATTTTATTTTTTTAAGATATTTCTTGTAATTTTGTACGTATTTTCTTGCAAATAAACATATTTGATTTGATTTTGATTTAACAATCATTTGATACACACTTTTGAACATGACTCAACTCTCAACTTAGTTTTTTGCACATCAACAAACTAATATTTTGCAAATACCTGTATGCAGGTATACAAATATACGACCCGTGGTTTTTAACAACTTCTCAGAGAATAACTGCAACTTTACAGAAACACATTCAAACAGAGGATAGTAAGACTATCTACTACTACAATACACCACAGGCCGATTTCACCCAATGCTGGGTATACTTGTGCCTCTCTTTGCTTGTGCCAAGCTCCACGTTCCTTCGCCAACATTCAGGATTAAACCGCACTGGCAACAATGGCGTCAGCCCATCTCACCGCCGGACGACACATAGTTTACACCTATCCTAGTCCAAATGGTTGGTCCAAATGAAGACGGACAAACTGCAATATAATTAAATCACAGATCACTTATTGGGCAACAAGTACAGCCACTAGCGAGCCCAGATCAAAGAGCATCAAACGGCTACATGCTGTATGTCTCCCCATCCTTTTCTCTCGTATAGGCGCGTCTCGTTCTGGCGCTGTAATTGCATTAGTTTTAAGTAAAGACACATTACTGCTAATCCGGCGGGGCAGTGCTAAGTGACGCTAAGTGAAACCCCAAGTGTTTACTTAATCCGTCACGATTAGCTCGCTGCGTTTGTTTGCAGGATTCTTGTATTAATTCATGCAACTTCGTACTTTAGAACTATTCTTCTCGATGCGGAAGAATTTTTACTTTTTGGAGATGGTAAAAGAAAGTTTGTTAAGTTCCTTGCCACTGAAACTGCAACTTGACAAGGCTTTGTAAGTAATAATTGACTTTGAAAACTAATTGCAACGTCGGATATTCTGTAGGAAGGAACGCAAAAAATTATTCCACCTGTTTGGAACTTGGCACTCATTTGGATTTCAATTATTTCATTGATGATGTCAACTATTCTTTACTTACTTTGTAACTGTGCCTTCTCACATTCACATTCTTGGTAGTATTATTTTTTGGCGCTCCTTGGAGCTGAATACCAGTATTTTACTTGTAAAATACTGGTATTCAGCTGCATAAGTTTAAACTGGAAGCGGACTCCAACATAGTTGGGAATAAACTAGGCAGATGGTGAAGATTTTAATCAAACCATCCTTTGTCATGAACAAAAACTTTATTGTGAGTCGCATAGCTACATCGCATGCTCTCAAAAACGCTAAACAAAAATTCGAACGCAAAATATGAAGCTCGCGTCGCATCAAAGCGGACTGTCACAGGCTCTCGTCACAAAGTTCCACTTTGACAGAGTAGTGGAGTACTGCTCGCCAAACGCCATTTTACTGTACGGTGCACCCGGCGTTACCTGTGTGTGACAGGGCACGCGAATTGAGGGACAAAAGAGAATTTGGAAATTTGTGTTCAAGAACTTATTTTCTCAATTTTCACGTCTTCCAGTAACTGGGTTGTGCAAGTCAGATAGGCAGTCGCTCCAAATAAAGTACTGGTATTCAGCTGAATCCGGTTAGACTGGAAGCCGACTGCAACATAGTTGGGAAAGGGCTAGGCAGATGATGATGATTTTATTACCGTTTGAATGTATGCCCTGATACATTTTTGGAAAAAACAGTGCATTACCCCTGTTTATCACATACCAATCGTATAACCTTATGACACGCGTTCCTTGGACGTAAAACGATACAAATATGTGACAAAATGGTAGGTGAAATTGTGGCTTGGCGTGGAGGGCACGCGCGTGCGTTTATGCTCTGGCGTTCAAAAGGTAAAGGGGGAATCGTGGGCTGTGTGTATTATTTTCAGTTGTTGAAGTTGACCTCAGTGCCTAAATCATATCCAGCGTTTGGTAAGTAGGTCATAAGTCTTCAAGAAAATGTGTCTACCCAGCTACAGAATGCTTGGTTGACGGATCAACCAAGCATTCTGTACATCAAACTAAGTAACTTTACATAAAAATTATTGCTGGGAAACGACTTTTTTTTGGGGTGAAAAATCACGTTTTACGATAGGACTTGATGGAACGCACTCAAAGCATTGAGCTGATGGATGGATTGAATTGTACGGGGGTCGTGGAGGTGTTTAAAGTAAACAAAGACATTAAAAACATGTATTTAAAAAAAAGTTGTGAAAAAGTTGGAACTTTGATCCCCAATATCTCCGTAACTAGAAGGTTCCCAGCAGGTATGGTCTAGAACAAAATAATGATCGCAATGACGGGGAGAACAAGTGCCTTTCGGCTTCGTTAAGGGTCTATTTACACCCTTTATAGTACACATTTCGCATTTTTCATTTTTTTTTTTTTTTTTTTTTTATGTTTAATTAGGAACCAATTAATAGCAGGCGAGCCTATTGCCATAAACCGGGCAAAATCAAGACTCCATGCTACTGCGATTGAAAAACCCAATAACACTGGCAGACCAGGAAATCGAACCTTATAATAGTAGTAGTAGTTAGTTCCCTCTACTTTTGAACCAAGTTGCCAGCCGTACGTGAAGTGGCACAATGCAATATGTTGCAATTACGCCTGTGACGTCACAACGAGTGAAGTTTAGGGACGCAGCGTGTGTGAGTGGCTGTCTATGAGAACTATGACGTAAACGCTTTCGAGGCTGAGTTCCGAGTTCTAATTGAAATACCTACCTTTTTTTAGGGTTCCTTACCTCAAAAAGAAAAACCGGAACCTTTGTCACCGAAACCTTTGTACTTTGTGTTTGTTATGGAATCACTTCGTTGTCGGTTTGTCTGTCTATGTGTGTCCAGACCCTTCTGAAAAAATCAACCTTTGAAGTCATTTAAAAGATTTTAGCCGAATATTTTGACACTCACCTTATTAAATCACCCAAAGGTTGACTGGTCGGAAATGCCTATGGCATTAAGTCCGCCTCTGTACTTTTGTGCATGAAGTGTTAAATAAATAAGTAAATCAAAACTGCTAGTTGCTTCCCGTTGACCTAATATGAATAAGACGTAGGTAGGTACAGGAAAAAATTTTTTTTCTTGTTAGCCTGTTTGAGTGTCCCACTGCTGCGCAAAGGCCTCCCCTTTCTCCTTCCAAACCTCTTCGTCCTGTGCGATATCAGGCCATGGTCGCCCCGCAAACGAGATCAGATTGTCACACCACCTTCGCCGCGGTCTACCTCGACGGCGATTTCCTCGGACAGGTGTCCAGTGAAAAAATTAAAAAGAAAAAACCGTAAATCGTTCATTTTGAAGAGATTTAATTTTTGAAATCTCTGGTACACAACGAAACGCTAAAATGTTAGTAAGGTTTAATTTTTGTACAATTTTTTTTTGATGCATGAAATTTGGTTTGTATTTATTCACGGTTCAGCGTGTCTACAGTTATCGAAAAACATAGAACAATCTTTAAATACTCTTCATATCAGAAACATGCGAATGAATGAATAACTAGTTCGTAGCGTTCGTAGCAGTCGTAGCGTGTCTACGGCGCGTACGTTGCTACGGAGCGGAACGTTGCTACACCGCAGCGTAGCGTCCTTTTTTTTTCCTTACACTTCCACTATTTGCTATGGGGATCATTTTGTGTCCGTCTGTCTTTCTGAGTGCAAAAGCCAAGCTCAAGGTCAAATGAATAGACGAAAAAACTATAAGGCACACAAGTCATTAGTCATTTATTCATGGACAATAAATTGTATCTGAAATTACATAGAAAATTAAAATTACATAAGGAGAAAAGAAGAAAACAAAAACACGTTAAAACAACAATTCATAAATACAACATAGGAATTACGCTTCTATCATGGTCACTAACATTATCATTAACACAGGAACAACATCAACATATTAGGAATTTCGTTATACAACATTATTTTTAGTATATGCGAAACCTGAATATAGTTTGTTCAGAATAAGTTATTAAATCGATTCCAATAATTTTTAAACCATGTTATATTTTTTCCCAAAATATTTAAAAAAGTTAAAAGTTATCCAACTTTTAACTTTTTTAAATATTTATTACCGAGCGACTTTAGTACCTATCGCAATAATTTAGGTACCTACTGCCAAATTATTATTATCAATGAGCTCAAGACGACGCTGGAGGCGCGCGCTGCGAAGTGTCCGCGTTTTTGTGCGGAAAACTAGGTAATAGACCAAGCTTATAACTTTGTGATTTTTCATGATACAGTTTTGAAATTTTGTACATAGATTCTTTACATAAAAATACTAGACCCGTGTATCAGGTTTCGCATATACTAAAAATAATGTTGTATAACGAAATTCCTAATATGTTGATGTTGTTCCTGTGTTAATGATGTTATAGATTTTCGACAGCATAGAGGCACTTATTCAACAGTAAAGTTTTTAGTTGCTTCAGTTTGCTACCCTTGAACAAATCAACGAGATATTTGAGGAGACACAGCACGAGTCATGCGGAGTCATGAGAAGCTCGTGGCTAAACAATAACAGCCGTGCATGCCTAGGTTGGTCTGTGGATGGGTGACTACCATTCCACCATCATAACCTACTGGGTTTCCTCCCTGCCTCGGACAGCATGTTAAGCCGCTGGTGCTGGTCATTTGTAGATCTTTGAAAACTGTTACAGGTAGTCAATGGCCTGAAAGTCTGACAACCAGTCTTTCCAAGGGGGACCGTATTACCCAGTACTAACTGGGAGGAGGAGAGTCTTGTGGAGGTCAGATAGGCAGTCGTCCATGTAAAATACTGGTATTAAGGGCATTACATTGCTCGATGACCTTGATGATTTGACCCCTGTACTGGTTTTTGTTTATTTGGCGCCCCTGCCGGCAAACGACCATTACTACAATAAAGATTAAGCAAGAACACAGATGTGTCGCACTGTCGTCATCGTTTTTGCCTAATTTATTCGTTCTCTGAGAGACCTAAATACATTTTGTTCCAATTTATATTTATTTTGAGATAAATTATACAGTTTGACTAATGAGCTAGCATTTCATCAGTTATTTTACTGAGCACAGGTATCCCTACTTGGTACATTCTGAAAGTCTGATGATGACCAGGTAAGTGCTTATCGGTTCTCAGTAACAGAAATAGTTACAATGATAATAGCTTTCAACTTTAATCTAATTGACCACGGGTGCTTCTACATTTCACATTCTGAAGGTCTGATAATGACCTTTATGATTGAGATTTACACCTTATAGTTTTACAAGATCAAATTTTGATAGCGAAACTTCACATGCATGATGGGTATCGCCAGATAATTTAACTTGACTGTGTATTACATCGTGTAGAAATAAAGTTGGATGTATGATGATGAGCGGAATAAATAAAATATAGCTTTGTTTTAATGTTGCCACGCTCCGATAAGAACAAAATGTTTCCATTCACAAAAAAGTCATTAAAATTCAAATATCTTGAACAGGTCGGTTGGTCGTTTATTGGAATTGGTGTTGGTGTTAATGGTGCATGTAGACTTTCTTGAAGTAAGCACCGCACACATTCTTATTTCCGCTGCGTGGAATCGTTTTTCATCCATCTTTTTCACAGCCCAGTTTCTGATCCATACAGTACGACAGGTATAATCACGGACTTGTATACTTTCCCCTTTAACTTGAGAGGCATCCGTGAGTCGTAAGTTGCTGTTCCAGTGACCTGTCAAGCCATTTCATCCATCTGAGTTGATCAGGTGCGTTACCTCCCGGTCTACTTTGCCATCCCCTTGGACAAGCGATCCGAGATACCGGAAGTCGAAGCAGATCGGTATGGGCGTTTCGGCAAGAGTTAAAGGCACTAGACTGGAGAGACCGACGAAATCGCAAAACAAGTATTCCGTTTCGGTTCTACTCAATTGCAGACCAACATTCTCTACTACAGTCTTTGCCATCACACCTCCAATCTGCTCTGGACCTCTTGGCCGCTCTTAGCAACCAGCAAAATGTCATCGGCGAACAGCATACACCAGGGTGCCTCTTCCTGGATGTCCGACGCGAGAGCGTTCATTATCACGAGGAAGAGGTAAGGGAGGAAGAGCTAAGGGGTGAGAGCCTCCTAGCGGCGATTGGCGGCGGCGATCTCTCGCGTCCGGCCTTGGTTCAAGCCCTGGTCCGAAGCGAGCGAGAATGGGAAGCCGTCACCTCCTTCTGCGAAGCAGTCATGCTAGAGAAGGAGGTGGCGGAACGTGAGAGGGAAAGTGCCTTACGTCCCAGCGGCCGCGGGAGACGCCCCGGGCGCCGGGGTCACGTGGTCGCTTCCGGCCACCGAAGACGCGGGCCTGTGTACGGTGAGTAATGGGCTAGATCGCCGTCCGGCCGTCTTTTGACGACAGGCTGTGTCGACGGTGCGTTCGTATTCCACACGCGCCTCAAAGAGATGTCATCAACAATGAAGGGGTCCGAAAGGGCCGATGCCTACCAGGGCTGTGGGACTGTTCGAAAGAGATGCCGCGGCCCTGGACCACAAAGGGCAAAGAAGGAACATGGATTGGTTTTAGTCAGTAGAAGTCTGACACTCCCTTCCGCTCCGTCCAGAGCGGAGGGAGGATCATTTGAAGATGTCCCAACTGAAAAAAAAAGGGATGAGAGCCGATCCTTGGTGCAAGCCGAAAGCCACATTGAAGCTGCCGGGTATTGCCGACTGTAGACCGGACTTAAATTGGATACTGTATCGACTCTACATCGCACGGATCTACTGCACATACTTCCCTCACGGTACCTCACGGGGTACCCGGTCGTATGCCTTTTCGAGGTCTACAAAAACCATGTGCAAATTTTTATGTGCACGTCTGTATTTTTCGCACAGCTGGCGGATAGCGAAAATGGGTAGTCGCCTATCCACAGACCAACCTAGGTAAGCACGGCTTAACATAAAGATCGATCCGAGTGGCTGTTATTATTTAGCCACGAGCTCCTTTCATACTATGTGAAATTAGCTCTATTCCTCTACTTTATAATTGTTGCACTCCACCACATCACCTTTGTTTTTAAATGGGCACCAGCTAACTGTTACACCATTCGTCAGGAATCGTTTCTTCCGGCAACAGTTTACTGAAGAATAAAGCTAACCACGCCCATCCGTCCATCAGAAATAACTTCCATACTTCTACCGGTGTTCCGTCCGGTCCTAATGCCTTACCATTCTTAATTCCATTTCCTGCAATCCTCACTTCATCCAAACTAACCTTTCTCACTAGTCCCTCATTCGCTGGTTTATTTTCAAGCACACCACTCCAGTCATTCTCCTCATTCATCACTCTTTCAAAGTAACCCTTCCACCTATCCTTAATTTTCTCACAATCCGAAAAAACCATTCCAGTTTCGTCTTTTACGCATTTAACGTGACATACGTCCTTCGCCTTTCTCTCTCTAGCTCTAGCAAGCCGGTAAAGGTGTTTTTGGCCTGCTGGACTATCCAGTGTATCATAGAGCTGTCTTCGTTGTAGGTCGAATGTTCCCTTAGTCGCCTTTTATTTATGGGGTGGTCGTATTCTTTAATTCCAGGACCACACGGAATTGCCTGTCATATACAGGATGGAATTTGACAACCTCACCTGTAAGGAAAGTACTCTAAATACCGGAGATAGCAAATTTTACTCAAAGGAAACATTACTTAATTTTTCAAAAGATACAAATCTGTTTTAAAGATTTTCGAAAATTCGCTTGCCACACTCGGGAGTCGAACCGACTAAAATTCTAAATAATAACATCCTGTACTTTTATAACATGAATCGATCATTTATGGATGCCAAAAATGCCAGAAATCGGTCCAGCCGTTTCGGAGATTAGCCGGCACAAACAGAAAGACAGACAGATAGACCGACAGAAAGACAAAAAATGTGTTTTTGTTATAAGTGCCGGATATATTTTCATATGCATTCAGTAAAAATCTGTTATTTTGATATTACAAACAGACATTTCAATTTAATTTATTTATATAGAAGTGTTGATTTATAGCTGTCACTTGTCAGGCTTACTCTATGATAGGTTCAAACAACAAAACGAAATTACAAACTACTTTAAATATATTTTATAAACGTATTTTCTATTCTTATTTTACCAAATATTTATAACTGTACCATTTACAATATTATTTCATTTAGAAATCATTAAAAACGTGCAGTTTTCAATTTTATTTGGAAAAAATAACACGCGTACGTCCACCCGTCACAAGAGCCGTCAAGGCACTGACGTATCGCGGTCCCGAGCATGCGTCACAGGGCTTGCTCCGCACATTTCGCGAAATTTAGGTTTTTATTTATTATTTAAAAACGTTAAAAGAAATTACAAAAAGAAAACAATACAGATCGTTAAGTATATCATTACGTATTTGTTGTTACAAAATTCATGCCGATCTATTCAGCCGTTACAGAGATAATTTACAATTAAGGTTGAAAAAGGACCTATTTTCTACGATTAACTAAAAAAAATTGAGAAGGTTTATTAAAATTTTAAACAATACAATTTATTTGTGATGAACTTAACTATAACATATATTTTTTACATGGAAAACGTACAAAGGGATTCATCAATAAATTTCTTTGAACATACGCTGTTTTTGGGATTTGAGCCATGTAATGCCCTTAAGCTGCATTCGGTGAGACTGGAAGCCGACTCCAACATAGTTGGCAAAAGATGGTGACATAGTACGACTCATTATACTTACCAATACAACCACCACGGGATGTAAGGCACAAGCATAATTATCCTTAAAAGGTCCCACTACTGGGACACAGACCATATTTCTGTGAAAAAATATGACTGCATTTACCACATAAACCACAGTGGGACGATAAAGACTGAAAATAAATAATACATTGCAGTCATAAATTTTAATAACACAAAAAAATAAATTTAAAATTTAAAAAACCCCCATCGCAATAAAGAAAAGCGCACAAACATTTGAAATGGCTGAGCCGGTTTTGATAAAACATGTCTAATGTACACATCATTTGATACCCTACTTGGGTTTATTTGAAAATATTCGATTTTTCATCCTCCAAATGTAGTAAATGGCTACACCGATTCTGATAAAACATGTCTAATTGTAATATACACATCATGTAGTTTAATTTGATACCCTACTTGGGTATATTTGAAAATATTCGATTTTTCATACCCAGTTTCATCCCCCATATCTAGTAAATGGCTGCACCGATTTTGATAAAACGTATCTAAAAACTATCGCCAAAAAAGTAGCTTTCAAATTTCAAAAAACAATTGCATCCAAATCGGTTCACTCGTTTATGGGCTACGGTGCCAGAGACAGACACACACACACACACACACATTGCGGTCAAACTTATAACACCCCTCTTTTTGCGTTGGGGGTTAACAAAATGGTCATCATCATCTGCGTAGCCTTTTCCCAACTATGTTGGGGTCGGCTTCCAGTCTAACCGGATGCAGCTGGATACTAGTATTTTAGATGGAGCGAATACCTACGGTGCAATTTATCAAAGGCGGCAAAAAAAGTGTTCGCAATGACGGGGAGAACTAGTGCCTTTCGGCTTCGTTAAGGGTACAGTTACACCCATTATACAAGGTGTAAACGGACCCTTTACGAAGCCGGCAACAAAGCATTCTATACATTTAACTAAGTTACGCACTTTATTGCTGGAAAACGACATTTTTATGGGTGAAAAATCACGTTTTGCTATAGGATTCAATGGAACTCAATAATAGTACTGGTGCCATGGACTTGTTTAAAGTACCTACAGTTACCACATTAAGAATATATAGAAAAAAGTTGGAACTTGAGATCCAATATCTCCGAAACAAGAAGGTTCCCAGGTATGGTCCAGAACAAAAATCTGATCGCAACGAAGTGTGTTTCGGCTTCGTTAATGGTCTTTTTACACCATTTGTGTGCCTACTAAGAACATCATCATAAACGTTGTTCCAAATATGAATTGAGGAAAATGCAAAGAATTTTCCCCGAGAGCGAGCCGGTTTCATGTTGCCTCCATAATTTGATGAAATTCTTCTACTTCCCTGTGTACAAGGAATTTCATCAAACTTAATATGGAATGAGAGTAGGTTTGTATGATTGTATGTGTGTGTGTGTAATGTATTCTTTATTACTGAAGGCAGGTGGTTAGGTACTGAATGATAGTTACATCCGCTCATTAGGGTACTGCTAACAGACATTTTTGGCTGTCTCGATTTAAGTTTCTTATTTGCATTTTGACTAAGTAACTAATCTGCAGTCAAAAAACAATTATATTCAACATGAACTTAGTTAATTTCAAATATGTAAAGAGTTCAGAAGTTGAATTCAAAACCAGAAAAACGAACTTCAAATACTATCCACCGAACCTACCTACCCGAAAAATCATGAGATTAATGAATCCAGGAATCAAAATATAACGTAACAATATATCGTACCGAAATAAAATAAATGCTTAGACGGATCTACAACAAAAAAGCGAGCATAAAAACAGTCCGTATCCATTTCGTCAAGTGTCCATTCCCCCGCATTCCTTATTCAACAACGTCCGAAAATTAAAGGCGCTTTTACAAGAAATCGCACTCAGACTGCGACGTTTTCGAACGCAACCCAGCTGAAATATTTCCAACGGATCTCATTCGAGTACTCTTATTTACCTCCGACAACACAAGTATAGCGACTTATATCACGAACACACTGCCTGTATTTGTTTTTTCCATTACAAAAGAACGGAACGCCCTGCGCTCGCTCTAGCAATAATATTTCAATATCGCGACGTGGGTGCCAGCCCTAGACGCTTTCAAAGTGATTTCTCTGCGCTCCGATTGGTCGCCGCGTGGAGGCAAGGAACGCGTTCGATATCCAAAATCCGTGAGAGACAGAGACAGAACTGCGACCCTGTCGTACTGAAAGCTGCAGTAGAAAAGAGACAAAAGCAGTTGTGTCGGTATATGAATATTGTATGAATGGGAAAGGTCCGTATCAATAATACGTGCACGAATGAAATAATAGATTATTCGTTTGTTCAAATCGAACGTAAACAAAATGTAAGCATCCATTACTGATGCACGCGTGCAAAACGAGCGAGACACTCAGATGTTAGGCGGGCGTTAGACAAGGACGGGTATATTTCTTCGCGTCGAGCTTTCCGTGGAGCAGGGTCGGCAACAATGTGAGCACTATCTGTTTTTGTACCAGTCGTCGGTCGGTTTCCACATTAAACGATCATTTTAAGGGCGAACCAATCAAACTGCAAATTTATACAAATTGATACTAAACGGGTTATATTAATTTTATAACAAAAATTAAGTGTGTAAATAAGTTTGAACGGAGTCGTAATTAAAACTAATTGGGTTTAATATAGCGCTAATTATTTTGTATTAAGGCGAGTTTTCGCTGGAATTTCGTCCTTTTTGACGTTTTGAGTGAGTGTCGTTGAATTCTTTTGTGTCGATAGAAAGTGGACTTGTGCTCTGGTTCTGAAGCATGCCCGTGGCTGGGCCGAGGCAGCTGGCCGGTAGTTCGCGAGTGTAGTGCCCGCAGCAGCCATTGGTTTGTGCGGCTGTGTCGAGGACGATGTCGACATAGGGGGCGGCCAGGGTTGGCCCCTAGAGGCCATGCTCAATAACCTCACCGCGACAGCTTTGGGAGGTAAGTTATCATTATTTGACTGCCTCTGATACGGCTCTGATATTTTCAATTGCCAGTAACACTTACAGTCCTTCAGTAATGACAGCGACAACCCAACAGAGACCTTATTGCAACGAGATTCAGTGCATTGCGATTTCGACGGTGATGTGTACCTAAAATCAGCGGAAAAATAATTGCAAAATACAGACGTAGTCCTGTAACAGAATTTCCACATAAAATAACTCTAACTCAAAGCATTTATTTCAATTAGACCATCCAGGGACTTTTGAATGTCAAAAAAAGAGAAAATTACAGTCACAGTCACAAGGCATAATAACTTGTGAAAGTACTGCAGTTGCACATTCCAAAGCGTAGATCTCTATGGAGAAGAATGGGCAAGAAACTCCATGGACACTCTTTTAAATCAAAATATTGTATATAATACCCACCCTACCTAACCTTCCTATGAATCCAGGAAGTACATAGTCTATAGAACCCACTCCGGTTCACCCACATACCTAGTTACATATAGCCTAGTTATACATTTTTAAACTAGCATGGTCACTAACATTATCATTGACACTAGGAACTGGATATTTACCAAGTTTAGTGATTGCTTTCGAGTTCCCGATATTTCGGCGCTGTTGCAAGCACCATGATCACGGATAAACTGAAGACGGAACTCAAAGGAATCAGTAAACATGGTAAATATCCCGTTTCTAGTGTTAATGATATAGCCTAGTTGTAGATATACCACCGATTAAAAGAAGCGGAATTTCCTCTGATTACCAACTATTACTCTTCCTCAATTGATTTGCCACCCGACAAGCGGTATACCGTATTTGGGTATCACCCACGGACTTGAAGCCATAAAATATTTGTCATACCTTGATACACTCCTATTTAAACTGTACATGCTTCTTCCTGACTTATAATTTATATACCTTTTAAATTCGCCATCCCTTCTAGAGCAAGCGTGGTGATCATTGGCTTTTTTTTTCGGATGGGAAATCATCAAATGACCCCCCCCCAGTGGTACAGTAATAGGCTGGTATTATTATGCACCTTCCTTTCTATTCATAATGTGGGTCCCGGAAATCATCCGGCGACATTACGGCAGAGCTAAGCGAAGTTGGCGAGACGAGCTTAACACCTTCAGACAGAATTAGTAGACACTAGCTCAGAATAGGGACACAAGCTGCAAATAAATAGACCTTCCTGCCCTACTCCCAATTTAATTGAGGTCAGCGCAACATTTCCAGGAGCATGATTTTCTTCATTCACACCTCCACCACAAGGTGTAATTGAAATAACGGAAAACATCTGGGGTCATTGATGATCCTGAAATCGAACAAAAACTTGCTGTTTCATACATTTATGTTCACATAATTCACAAAGTGATGAGTAAAAGTCGATAATGATGAATCAGATATCACAACTACACCTTGTGTTAGCCGCGCGTCGTCTCGGTAGTCTAGTCACTCTCTTTCTGGCAATTTCAACTCTCACACAGTCCATCCGCGTCTCTTTGGTATTTTGGTAGATAAACTCTCTATAATCAGATTAGAGAATTTAAATATAAAAGTATTACTTGTACTCAAAACTTTTCCTTCAACTAAATAAAAAAAAACCATTGTGTTTCTCATAAGAATAGATATTTAAATTCGATTTTGTTAAAATTTTACGGTACGAATGAAATACTGTATTTAAATCTACCCTTAAGTAGATAAAAAACTGCATTTTAGGTGGTAATTGAAATATTATAACTAACTTTTAAAAATCTAAAAACTCGTTTCCTTATTGCACAGATTGCCTTCTTCATCCATACTTCTATATTCGTTCAGTCTTGATCTCATGGGCCACTCCCTTTACAGGCATATCATCCTGCACACAGTCCATCCATCGTTTCTTTGGCCTTCCCTTACTCTTAAGTTAGCCATCCACGTTTATGCTCAAAACTAATTAAATTCTTGGACAGTTCACAGACAAAAATGAACAAAATAGTAGATATGGCTTCGTTCAATGCAAAGGCTTTTCCTGTAATGGTTTCTTTTACCATTAGAGGCCCCATCCTCGATTTGGAAAAGCAAGAGTACAATAAAACAGTTTGCACACAATATCCCGGGCTGCCGTCGAACCGTTCTGTTTTACGGGATTCAATTCCATTAAGTCGTGTTTATGAGCCGGCTGTAATCCCGGTGAGCCGGGACTGAGGCGCTAAGACTCGGGGTGCCTCGACTTTTGCCCCTGACTAGGGGTGGATGTAATTTAAATGCTGATCTTTAAAGAAAGAAGTGTACTGTATATCAGTAACTGTCACAGTATGTAGGCATGGACAGTATCAGATCAAAGTATATTAAAACAACAACCTGCCTTACTAACGGGTGTCGTATTGCATCAGTAACTGGATTGTGGAGGTCAGATAAGCAGTCGCTCCATATAAAATACCAGTATTTTACATGGAGAAAAAAATAACTTTCAAAATTCCAGAGTTTTTATGCCATAAAAAAAGGTTAAATCAAAAATTACATTACTTTCGATCGGCGACCCTCTCATAAGGGTCTACTACTTTGATGGTCTGAATCACACCCTGAAGTATGACACCTTTCTGGTACACGCTGAAGAATACCTTGAGGAGATCAAGTCAACTATAAAATGAAGGATCTATGGAATCATCATCTGCCTAGCCTTTTACCAACATAATTTTGGTCGGCTTCCAGGAAAGCTCTATGGATGAATAAAAAAAAAGAAACAAATGAGTAGGGCTTACCGAAAAAGTGAAATACTTTGGGCAAATTACTTACTATGAGCGTCTGCAAATGGTTGCAATAACAATATACAACATTATTTTTAGTATATGCGAAACCTGACTATAGTTTGTTCAGAATCAGTAACTGAATCGATTTAAATCATTTTTAAACCATGTTATATTTTGTCCCAAAAATATTTAAAATGTTACAAGTTGGACACCGAGCGACATTAAGTACCTATCGCAATAATTTAGGTACCTACTGCCAAATTATGTTTATCAATGAGCGCAAGACGACGCCGGAGGCCCGCGCGCGGGAGCTTTGCGTGGTGACCACGCTTTTGTGCGGACAACCAGGTAACAGGATAAGCTTATAACTTTGTGATTTTTCATGATATAGTTTTGAAATTTTGTACATAGATTCTTTACATAAAAATACTCGACACGTGTTTCAGGTTTCGCATATACTAAAACTAATGTTGTAGATAGGGCACAACAACTAAATGAATAAGTTAGGTTAGGTCAGTTTTTTTCTCTTAAGTAATAGTATCCGTTGCAAGTTTTTTCATGGGAATAGGTCAGTATTAATTTATTATTTGAACGCAACCTTATTCCATCCGTCCTTACAACTGAGGATCGTGACTCCGCCTACCGCGTTCGATCTTGAGCTAGCTCCGGCTATCTCGATCAGTCCATTTTAAATATATGCTTCTCATTCAGAATTTGTTAAAAATTAAATAAATATAATGAGGTCACCTACTCTTCGGAAAGTTGGAGCACCGAGAGAGGGCTTTGTCTATCGTGCGAAGCCGGGGTGACCTGCGTAATAGTAATTGATAAAAACAGAAGCACAGACATAACTCTACTTGCTTTTATGTCAGTCACAACACCATTTTAATTTTTATTCTAATGATTGCATCTGCAGCCGCTCGACCTGATCTTCAGGTTAAGCCGCGCTTCCTAGGTCTGTTTGTGGATAGGTGACCACCCATTACATACCGAGTTTCCTCCGCGCCTCGAAAAACACGTTAGGCAGTTGGTCCCAGCTGTCATTTGTAGATCTTTGACAGTCGTTACAGGTAGTGGCCCGAAAGTCTGACAAACAGTCTTACCAAGGAAAACCATATTACACAGTACTAACTGGGTTGTGGAGGTCAGATAGGGAATCGCTCCATGCAAATTCATGCGCTTAGACTACAAGCCGTCGCCAACATAGTTGGAAAAAGAAGATTTTGAGGTCAGGTAAAAATTACGTTTGGTTGAGTGGGTCGACGAACAAAACCATAAATATCGGGATCCATACAGGGGTAATGTGGGGTCAAAGCAACGCAGTAAAGTTTTCGATTGATAAACATATTTTGTAAATCCGTCGACCCCCATGCCAGCAGGACTCGTTAATTATTTAATCCACCGGTCTGGCTGACATACCAATGTCAATGTCAGAAGCCTGAAAATTGTTGTCAATTATTATCGGTCTCACCCTTTCGGTCCGTGTATTTTACCCGTCAATGTATCATTTTCCTGTGTGACATTCTTTCATCTTTGTCTTATCATCGTTAGTCATAACTAACGGGAGCAACGTAACAAAAGATTAATTACTTGTGCCTTGAGTCAAGACTTGATAGGTAAAATATAATTGTTGCTTGCGTATCGTAATTATTTTCCTCCTAAACGTCTTGATCCATTGTGATGTTTTTTTTTTGTACTTATTGGGGCATGTCTACGCAAATACCTAAAAACAAAATATTCCAACATCTTATCGATAACCAATTAATCATTGCTTTTCATTGATTTTTTTTGTTAGAGAAGTGCGGGTGTTTTAGCGAATCTGTCTTATGTGATTTTTGACGTTCAAAAAGTACTAATTTACAGCCTAGTTTGAATATAGTACATTTTGATAGAAGTGAGTAATCTTTGTAATTGCCAAGGCGGAATTCACGCGGTGTTATGGACTGCAGTGACAAATGCCCACGTGAATCAAACGACGTTTTACAATACACTTACGAAGAAATAAAAGACCAGAACGAATAGCAGTCCACTGCTGGATACAGGCCTCCTCAATCGCACGCCACTCAACTCGATTCTCAGTAACTCTCATCCAGTTGCTACCAGCCACCCTGCGAAGATCGTCGCTCTACGCTCGCCTGAGGGCGTCCCACCTTACGGTTGCGATTCGCGGTCTCCACTCAAGAACATGTCTACTCCAACGGTCATCGGTTCTACGGCTAATATCAACAACTCTCTTTCGGTTCTCTGTCGGATCATCTCGTTCCGGATGCGATCCCTCTATGGAACGGGTTGTACTTGGAGTCTCCAAGCATAGCCCGTTATATAGCTCGCTGAGCGACTTTGAATTTATGGAGCAGCCGTACACGGTCCAGTGTCCACGTTTCAGCCCCTAAGTCATAAAGCCAGGATGCACTGAAAGACCTCATTAATAATTATGATTTAATTTACTTTTTTTTCCGAGTTTTGCCTTCGCAGGACGAAGAGGAAGCAAATGATTGAAGCATCAACAGGTTAAAATAAAAAAAATATATATTTTTGATTTCAGGACAAAAATATTTGTTTATAAAAGCAAATTATTTATAAATATTTATGTTTAATTATGATATTAGTTTATAAACGCAATTTATATTTTCATTAAATATGAAGGCCTTAAAAACATGCGCCTCTTTGCTGAGGTTAAAAAGAAAACAATCACCGCTGACTATAGGATATCAACAATTGTTTATAGTTTTCTGCGGAAATAAAATAAAACCACGAGTGTGAAATACATCGCATGTTGAACCTAATGGTAGTGTGATAAGAGCCAGACTATGAGGAAGTGTATTAAAAAATGACTTTTGATTTTAATTTTAGAATAGTAACCGTGTGAGCCAGGATGGTGGCATTATTAAGCTAAATTGGTTAGGTTAGGTTTTAGGAAATTTAAACGAAATTTTTTTGGGATTCGATTAAATACATGGCTTTTCTATTTTGGGTCCTAATTATTTGATTTAAAATTCAACTATAATGACTGTAGTGCTTTAGTTGTTCCTAAACCATTAATATTAATTGAAGGGCACAGGGGCCAAGTAACATTTAATTAAAAGTATCAAAAAACCCGACTACAAATTGTATTATGTACCTATATATATTTTTAATCTCCTTTTAATTTCCTCATTTTGATATTCTGTCGATAGGTATGAAAAAAAATATTAACGACTTACAATTTAGCGCCAAAAATCCGCCAATTTTTTTTAGAACACCTCTCTAATGACACTTGGGTTTTTGAGACGAATCTAATGATACCTTAATCGTCGAAATCCATCCAGCCATTTGGAACATAAGAGGTAATAAATAAATTTACAAAAAACAAAGAAACATACAAAATACGCGCGAAAAATTGAACTCTTCCTTGGCAGTCGGGTGAAAAACATGCAATGTCACATTTTTATGTTTTTAGAACTGGCCATACCATTGTATAGTGCAAAGGTGGTAGAACGAAACTGGACGACGTGTTTCCGGTGTTTTATTAGACAAATAGTAACCACTATAGTAGGTAGTGCAAGTTCAAGCAGAATCAAATGATAGTTTTATTTCATAACAGTTTCATTTCATTTTCACTTTAGTGTCAGTTTTCCTTGTCCTCCTTAGCTTACATGTTTAACCAACATAGTTTTTAAAGTTTATGTTTAGGTACTAACAATTTATATGGATATAATATGATATTCGAAATAAAATTATTATTTCCTTTATTTATTTTTTTACATATTAATTACATTTTTAAACATTTCTTAAAAAAACATACAAAAAAAAAACATTTAAAAATATAAAAAATAGTGGTCCGCCGGTAGCGGGAGCAGGGTCCAAGCTACCGGTGGTTAGGGCTCCAGAGACAGGAACCTCCTCACAATACGAGCCGTATCGAGGAGTACTGCCTTCTGAATCAGGCCCTTGATCCAACCGCCTAAGGAGAGCCTCGAAAGATGGTCATCGAGGCTCTTGGCTATAAGGCCATTGGCCGTCACGACGATCGGCACAATGATAGCCGAGTTCACATTCCACATGTCAACAACCTCGTGTGCCAAGTCGAGATATTATATTTGTTTCTCTTTCTCAGCTTTCACGAGGTTCTCGTCATGCGGGATGGTAACATCGACTATCATTACGCGGCGCGCTGATCGGTCTATCACTACTATGTCAGGCTTATTGGCGACAATAGTCCTGTCAGTAATGATAGACTGATCCCAGTACAGCGTGACATGGTCTTTCTCGAGAACTGGGTCGGGCACATACTTGTAGTACGGTACCTCAGATTCCACAAGTTTATATTTCAAGGCAAGTTGCTGGTGAATTATCCTGGCTACTTGGTTGTGCCTGTGCAAGTACTCGCCGTTAGCCAGACGAGAAAACCAGAAATAATATGTCTGATGGACTCACCCGGACGGTGGCATGCCCGACACACGTCAACGTCCCGTCCTTCATAATATATTTCCGGTAGTTGTTCGTCAACATAACTTCGTCCATAATCGCACAGACAAAACCTTCAGTTTCTCCAAAGAGGTCACCGAAACGTAACCAGGATACGGACGCTAGAAAATCTACATCGGGCCCATGAAGAGCTCGGTAGAAGCGCCCGTGAAGCTCCTTGCCTTGCCATACTTCCTTGCGGTCATCAGTAGTGAGTACTTCAGGTTTGCGCCAGTTCTCTTTAGCCATGGACAGCGGGGTGAGTCCCTTGTCCACTGCGACCACATCTCGGTGCATACCCACCTCGACTTTTAAAAAATATTCTCTGAGACTGCACATCTCGCGGTTGTGAAGGGACTTCGCGTTTAAAAACCCTCGACCCCCGCACTTCCGCGGGATGTACAGCCTCATCACTGATGATCGTGGGTGATGCATCCGGTTTGCGGTAAGCAGTGTACGAACTCTCCTATCCAGGGCATCGAGTTCGGTCTGAGTCCATTTGAGTATGCCGAAAGAGTACATTAAAAAATTATAACATAACATTTTTCCTTTATTTATTTCCATACACATTTGTTACATTTTCAAATATTTCTTTCTAAAATAACATTACAACAAAAACATTTAAAAATATTATAAATTGTAGCCCACGGTATCGAGAATAGGGTCCAACCTGACGGCCCAGCGGCGGTCAGGGCTCCAGAGAGAGAGGGACCTCCTTAAAATACGAGCCGTGTCCAGGAGTACCGCTTTCTGAATCAAGCCCTTGATCCAGCTGCCCAACGAGAGCCTCCTCAGGTATTGGTCGAGGCTCTTGTTAATTAAGCCATTGCCTGAAACGACTATCGGCACAATGATCGCTGAGTTCACACCCCGCATGTCGACAACCTCGTGAGCCAAGTCAAGATACTTGATTTACTTATCTTTCTCGGCTTTCACGAGGTTCTAATGACGTAACGGTCATAGAAACCGTTAAGTCAACAAAAAAATATTACTATTATTAGCTAATCTCAACTTCCTAAGTATACCTCCAAAAATAATAAAAACAGAGTTCTTGATTAATTCATTCTAAATGATGTAATGGGTGATTCATTTGGAGTTAATTTTATCAAAACTAAAAAAAAAGTGCAAAAAAACGGGTTATCCTTATCATACAAAAGAATTATTTTTAACCCCCGACGCAAAAAGAGTGGTTTTTTTAAAAGCTTGACCGCAATGGGTGTGTGTGTGTCTGTTTCTGGCACCGTAGGTCTTAAATGAGTGAATCGATTTAGATGCATTTTTTTATTTATTTGAAAGCTAAATTCTTAGATACATTTTATCAAAATCGGAGCAGCCATTTACTAGTTATGGGGGATGAAAGAAGGTTTCATATATACCCAAGTGGGGTATCAAATGAAAGGGCATGAAGTATATATTACAATTAGACATGTTTTATCAAAACCGGCTCACCTATTTTATTGACTTTTCAGATGTTTGTCCGCTTTTCTTTGTTGCGATGGGGGTTTTTTAAATTTTAAATTTAATTTTGTTTTCATAATTTTATATTCAAATGGGCCCCGCCTGCTTTTAAATTTTGTTAATTTAAAATGTGTTTGTTTTTTGCTATCAGTTTTTTCAGTTGGGTTTGTTGGTTTTTTCATTGTTATAAGGAAAAGTGGTAATAACTTTCAAAGCGTTTTCTTCTTTGACTTTCAAAACTATTTATTAACACACAGACAAATTTAAATGAATTTATTAACATTCATACTACTATATGAGCCTTCGCTCGAAATAAAGATTTTGAATTTGAATTTTCCATCGCCCTTTTCTTCATTAATCTTGTCATCACTCACTCCACTTCATATTCTTAACATACTTACGCAGACCTTAACACAGGTTTTCTAAAATAAACTAACGACAATATTAAATATGAAATATTTACCGTTATTATCAACTGTTGTCAGTAACTGCGGTCAACATCGTTAATTCTGCAGTTCCAATTTTCGATGACGCATGCGAGCATTTCGAGTGGTACGTGGCTTCCAGTTGCTCAATCGTACGCGGCTTCTCCATGTATAGACTTTGGACTTTACATAGCCCCAAAGGAAAAGCCTAGAAGTGGGATGTTACAGGATCTAGGCGGCCAATTCATCGGTCCGACGCGCAAAATTAACTGTTCCCCAAATTGTTTTCGCAATAAAACCATCGTTTCACGTGCCGTGTGGCAAGTAGGCATGCAAACTTTTCGATGGTATAGCGAATCTTGCATTCGGTAGGCCGATTATGTTGAGCATAAGTTGCTCTAAGTATACGAAACACATTCCTCGTAGAACGATGATTTTCGTATACAGCTATAGAATAATTTGTAGACGCTGAGCAGGGATCAAAACTACCATGAAATGTTAACACAATTCACGCTTCATCTGTCAAAAATTTCTAAGACAAAAAAGTACCTCTAAATGAACCATTACTTATGATGTCTCAAAGAAAAGTATCGAGTTGATTACACACTAGCTGTTGCCCGCGCCTTCATCCGCGTGAAATTATTATGAAAATATAATTTTCCCCGTTTTTGCAACATGTTTAATTGATGCTCCGCTCCTATTAGTCATAGCGTGATGTGATATAGTCTATGGCCTTCCTCAATAAAAGGGATATCCAACACTAGAAGAATTTTTCAATTTGAACTAGTAGTTCCTGAGATTAGCGCGTTCTACCAAACAAACAAACTCTTCAGCTTTGTAATATTAGTATAGATTTAAAATGGTTCGTAAAAGCTACTAGGCACACGTCATGGCCGCGTATTGCGTATAATAATATCCTAAGCCCCATCTTGTAAAGCGTCGCGGCCTGCCATAGCGACTATAAACGATACCATTTCATATCCCATTACAACTTCAGACGCAAGTTTTATGCTTGAAAATTCGCAATTTCTTGGCAAATAGAAAATGCCGAGTATCGCAAAGTCTTTGGGAGCAGCCGACGACCGAACTTTGCCAATTTCACGCATTAACACTTTGTTCTTTGGCTAAATTGGATTTATTAAACGGCGTAGTTTCATTTTTGTATCTTTGGAGGATTTTTAAATAGTTTGCTGAAGAGAACGGATTACACAGTTAATTTTGTCGACAGTACGTACCTAACCATAATAGTACATTATGATGCGAATGTGTATAGTTTGTCATGCCAATTACAAATACACGATTTAAACGACGACGTTTCTCAACAGGCCAGCAGAGGACGTCTTTCGGCTGAAATGATGATGATGATGATGATGTTTCTCAACATAGCCTTACGAGGATATACAGGGTGTAAACAGACCCTTCACACGGCCGTCAACCAAGCATTCTGTACATCAAACTAAGTAACTTTACGCAAAAATTATTGCTGGGGATCGACTTTTTTTTGGGATGAAAAATAAAGTTTTACGGTAGGACTCGATGAAAGCACTCAAAGCATTGTGCTGATGGATGTATTGAATAGTACTGGGGTCGTGGAGATGTGTAAAGTAATAATCTTACATTTAAAACATGTATTTAAAAAAAAAACTTGTGAAAAAGTTGGAACTTTGACCCCCGATATCTCCGTAACTAGAAGGTACCCAAGTATGGTCTAGAACACAAAAAAAATTGCAAAGACGGGGAGAACAAGTGCCTTTCGGCTATTTTAAGGGTCTATTTACACCCTTTATAAACTTATTTGTTAATAAAATGTTTATTTATTTATTTAAACTTCATGTACAAAAGCGGTACATAGGCGGACTTAATATTTGTTTAATATTACAAACTAGCTTCCGCCCGCGTATTTTTATTTAGATAATATTTTTATTACTATAGCCTATACGATATCCTGATGTATAAGCATATAACTAAAAAAAAAATAACTAAAATCTGTTCAGTAGTTTTTGCGTGAAAGAGTAACAAACATTCATCCTTATCAGCTTTCGCATTTATAATAGTAGTAAGAAATAAGATTACTATTGATACCAAGCATGCCTTTTAAGTTCTGTCGTTTACATATTTGCCGCCAATTTTGAATTTAGAACTGTTCAATATTCAAATTTGTTGGAATTTAGAATATCAAAACAATTGAAGGAATTAGCGTGGTATAATAATATACTTCGCCTGGTATTCCCTTCCTACGATGGCCTAAGAGTACGTCACGATAAGTAATACCATTGATTATTATCCTCTTCAGTAAATTTAGGGACTTTCTCATTTATTGAACGAAAACAAAATAAATTACTAACTAGCTTAACTATTTAGTAACTCGTGTGATTCTATTCATCATCATCTATTTAGTTTTAAATTAATTTACATATTGAATTATTAGTTCATACTTTCTCTGATTCTACAACAACCATACTGCGATCGCCAACCCGCCTGCCAAGCGTGGCGATTATGGCAAAACCCCCCTTGGGGAGGCCTATGTCCAGCAGTGGACGTCTTTCGGCTGAAATGATGATGATGATGATGACTTGCTTTGTTAAGTTAAAAAATGCATTTTGCTCGAGTAATTCAATCACACACCGTGGCAACACATCGACCGCATCGCAACTGATGACGTAATCTTTGGCAAATCACGTGACCCAGCTGTCACGGGAAGAGAAGACGAGAAGAGAATACCAGGCGAAGAATATTATTATACCATGGGAATTAAGATTAATGCAATTGTTTAGTCACAGCGTTGTTTTGAATCTGTCAGGTCACGTACGAAAATGAATCTCACTACGGAATATGTCCGTGCAATAATTTTCTACAACGTCTAATTGTCTAACACGGTTTCGGTGTTTCAAAGAGCTAACATCTGTTTTCCATGATGAAGCCCCATGTCTGCGAACTGTCGAACGCTGGTATTTAGAATTTCAGCGTGGACATACAGTCTTAATGACAAATCTCGTGAAGGACGTCCAAAATTCGCCTTCACTGAATACAACATTTTTGCTGTGAGACAACTAATCCTCGAAGATCATTATATGACATATCGGGAGATAGAGGCGTTATTAGGCATCTCAGAGACAAAAATTCAGAATATTTTGCATAAGGCGCTAGGTGTAAAACGGAACCCTAAAAAATGCAAAAAAAAAGGTGTTTTTTGGAAGTCGGTTATTTTTTTTGCAAAATTAGTTTTTAAAGAAGTAAATTTTGAAAACAAAAAATGGGTTTTTAAATTTTTATTTTTCCATTTTTAGTTGTTCGTAATTTTGCCTATCCAATATTTAACATTGTTGTTTGTTTGTTGTTGTGTTGTTATACGTTAAGATTTCATGGTTTTCCATTAATTTAATTTATCATGTTTGATAGGGATTTGATCCATATGATTGAACCTATCGATTGATGCCATAAAAGTACAAGGTGTTACTTTTTTGGAATTTAGCCGTTTCGATTCCCGAGTGTGGTAACCGAATTTTCGAAAATCTTTGAATGCAGATTTATTTCTTTTGAAAAATAAAGGAACGTTCCCTTTGAGTAAAATTTTGTATCTCCAGTATTTAGAGTACTTTAACTCCAGGTGGCGTTGAAAAATTCCACCTTGTATATTCCCAAGCCATTCTAGCAATTACGACAGACTTGCTGTCTATGATTGAAGAATCATTGTATATCTCCAAAGTTCAGAAAAAATATTCGCTTAATTTCAATTTTGTTAATTGGAGTACCTATCATGGAGCAATTTATTATGTTTTTGACGTAATTATAAATGTATGTTGTCTTTCCCTTAATTGTACATTGTGACTGTTCCTAAATTACACTAGATTGATAAAATCGTTTCGATTTTCCTAAATCACACACTTGGCTATTGACGAATGTTGTCTTTTATCTCACGGCCTGTCACGAACTCGTAATTATTAACGACAAGATTTAGGAAAAACGAAAATTGTGTTGGTACACTGTTTGTGACTGTGACATTTGAGGACTATAAAATCATCCTTCATAAAATTATTTTCACTGTTTCTTTATTATCGAGCGTAACCGTAAGTGGAGTGATGAATAGGAAATGTCATGATGTTTCATGAGAGGTAACACCGGTGCTTTTAAGCACTGATAAAATTATTGGGAAAATAGAAGCGGTAATGCAAATAACAGGATTGCAGCGACTTATATAATTCATCATGAGTAACACTAACACCATGATGTGGGGGATTCCTGGATGAGGCTGGCACAGGATCGTGAGGATTCGCAAAAAAAAGAGAGGCCTATAGCCACCAGTGGGGGGCCGTGGATGATGATGAACACAATAACACACTTCATAAATTACCACTGTCCAATCAGGTCTCAATCAAGATCGGGGCTGTTATCATCGGTTTTTCAATCATTTTGATGTGATGTTGGACAAATGCATAAAAGTAAATTGAAAACTGTTACTTGAGCTGTGCTTAAGGACAACACTTTATTGACCAGTCGCGCGTGGTGCTTGAAAGGCTTAGAATAATGTTTTACCAAAATCCAGAACTGCTTTTTCAATCCCAGAAAATGCTCCCCTCGTTCAGAAGAATGCAGCAGACAGGCGAAGCTTTTATGAAATGCAGTCGATTCTGATTGTTTTAATATCATGCATCCGCCACTCCAGCTCCCGCGTCTCGGGGAAATGCTAAAAATACATCGGCAACAGATTTCACTCTCACTTGCAGGGGTGGAAAGTGGCAACAAGGAAGTGAGAGCTGCAGTACATAAAGTTTGAAGACATGAGCCCCAAAACCTGGTATAGGACAATGAGACCATAAATATTGCTATTTTTAACAGTTTTTCTTTAACTTACAATGTTTGTGTGTTAGTTTATTTACGTCAAATCTTGCAAGGTAAATTTGAACGACTGCCTCTCATACAACGGTGTTGAAATTTTACTAGTTGGTTCAATTTCTTCTGATTCTACACCCATGATATGCTCTAGATGAGGGAGGGAGGAACTCCTCAACGGTCAAAGACACAGACCTGAAATTTTGTATACGCATTACGTTACGAATAAAAGCTTTTTGTTACAAGTGTTTTCATAAATCACGTTGTTGTCGTTAACGTCTTCGGGCGAGCATCAAATATTGATCATGATAAGCTGCACTTTTCGTGTGGAAAAAGGTCTTCTATGGCGTAGCTTATGGGTCCGATGGCCGTATATCTCGGTTTCTTCAAACTTGACGGCATCTACAGCGTAAAGTAGGCAGCGACATGTGTGATATCAGTGGCGTGTATTGGCTTTCGAACTAGGTAGGCAGATGGAGCACGTGAAAACGTTCGATGAAGTTTGAAGATGGTTTTTTAGAGCACCATCGTATTTGGTCAATAATTATATCGTTTTCACGACATTACCTTTATTAAAAGACAATTCCGCTCATCGGCTCTAAAAGGCAGCTCCTGTTTACCCAATAAACAAATAACATCAAATAACCGGTACAAAATCTTTCTATTACGGCCGACTCTTGCGTTATGACGCCCGATTTCGTCTTTTAACTCTATGATTAAGCCTAGTAGTAGTATAAGTATAAGTTATTAGTTGCTTCACTATTGCATTGGGTTGTGCCTGTAAAAATAGTTGTAAGTAATGATTAAATAAATAAATAAATACTATTCTGACTAAAAGAATTCATGATCATACACGCCTGAATATACCTCTCAGATTGGTGATATTGTTCAGGTTAGCTTATCCTGTATCCCACACTTTCGTATTAGCAAACAAGAGACAAGGATAATGGATTAAAATATTTGAATGGCAGCACCCAGTTAGCCAGGTGTATAATTTTCATAATATTTTAAATGAAAATGTCTAAGATTTTTAACTTTTATTGAGTTAAAGAAAGCTTTGGTGTTGGTGTATAGAAAGATACTATTTTTGTTTTGTCAACTAATGAAAACTGACTAAAGGGCATTGCACGTAATTCATCTATAGATGTTGCATTTTTACCACAGACTAAGCATTGAATTTCTCCATATTCACACAGACAGCAATTCCTGTTTATAGCACTGCAGTCACTTCAAAAAATCACAATAGCAAGAATTGAATTACGTAATTTATGTAATGTGACGCGCGTGTACGAGTGTGCTAAAAACTGTCAAAACAATATCATCATCATCATTTCAGCCGAAAGACGTCCACTGCTGGACATAGGCCTCCCCCAAGTGTCGCCACAATGACCGGTCCCGTGCGACTTGCATCTAGCGGATCCCTGCAACCTTCACCAGGTCATCGGTCCACCTAGTGGGAGGCCTTCCAACGCAGCGTCTTCCGGTTCGCGGTCGCCACTCCAGGACTTTTCGGCCCCATCGGTCATCCGTTCTGCGAGCAATGTGCCCTGCCCACTGCCACTTAAGTTTGGCTAATATTCGGGCTACGTCGGAAACTTTGGTTGTCTTGCGGATGTCCTCATTTCTGATTTGATCACGCAAGGAAACTCCGAGCATAGCCCTCTCCATTGCCCGTTGGGTGACTTTAAGCCTTCTGATAAGGCCCATAGTGAGCGACCACGTTTCGGTCCCGTATGTCACTGGCAACACACACTGGTCATAGACTTTCGTCAAAACAATATACTCGTACATAAACTAGCTGTTGCTCACGACCTTCGTTCGCTGGAAATTATTATAATTACTATTACTTCCCTATTTGAATCGGATCTTGTTAACAATTTCAAGGGTTTTACTTTTTTGCACGCAGCCCTAATCCTTTTTCAGTAGGTGGTGTGCGCGAATCAGCACGCCATGAGTAGGGGGCTCCATCAAAAAGTGCGGCCTATCCCACGACCACTGTTTCTCCCAGCCTAACTGATCGAGCGACGACTTAACCCCAAGCTTGTGTGTGTGCAGGTCACAAAGAGTCGTGCGCCGAGGACAGCAAGCCCCACGAGATCAAGCCGAGCCTTGACCGGTCGCACCATGCGCTCGGGCCGCGGCTGCACATCGCGCACAATATACGCACCGAACACTTACAAGGTATACATACGCTGCTTCCGTAGTAATGCATAGTCTATAACTTCTGGTTTTCCACAGGGCTCTGTCCTGGGGCCATTCCTATTTAATATAAATGACATTAGGCAATACTTCTTTGACACTAAATTTTATAAGTATGCTGATGATTTGGAAGCCTTTAAAACTATTAGTACTATAGAAGACTGTTTAATGTTTCAAGAAGACTTAGATAGACTCTCAGCATAATGTTTTGACAAAAACTACACTTGAGCATCTCCAAATGTCATTATATAAATTTCACTGAAAACAAATCTATCACAAATCTTAAGAAAAAGCTAAATGATGCTTTACTAAGTAGAAAAGCAGTAAGAAGTATTGTTAACTTAAGACAAAACTATACAGTTTTGTCATGAGAGGTTATGTACTGAGTTCAAACGGCCGTCCACCTATCTTTACTTATACAAGACGCTCGTATGCTCGCAGCTCGAATATGCGGTCCCAATATTCTGGAACCCGTTTTATAAGAAGTATATATAATACAGGGTGGAATTTTTCAGTACTCGAAACTGATACTGGTAACTGAACTGTATTGGTGATAGCAAATTTTACTTAAAGGAAACACTCCTTTATTTTTAAAAAGGAACAAATCTGGATTAGAATATTTTCGAGAATTCGACTGCCACACTCAGGAATCGAACCGGCTAAAATCCGAAAAAATAACACTCTGTACTTTTATGGCATCAATCGACAGGGTAAATCATAAGAATCAAATCTCTCTAACAAACATTATAAATTAAATTAAAGGAAAACCATGAAATGTAAACTTATAAATTCAATGGGATAAGATAAAGCACTTATACTCAAAGGTCCATCCGATTACTTATGTTCGTACCTAATTAACAATTGAAGAAAGGAGATTGCAATTTACACGTGTTTGCTTAGCAAATATAATATGTTAACATTAGAATCTAGACGTAAGTTTTTAGAAACCAACTTACTACAGGGAATATGTTCATAATCACTTCGATTCCATTGATCTCACGAGTAAATTATGTCATGTGATCCCTCGCACTGTTATGTAAATAAGCGTACTGTCCGTGCAGGTAAACAGTTCGCTGTAAATACCTGTCGGACTAATTCAGGCTTGCGTTGCCCTGTTCGACGTATAGTGGAATCTTATAATCGCAACTTTATTGATATTTTTGTGTGTTCCAAATCGAAATTTAAGTCCAGTGTTTTTAAACTCTTATCTAATATTATCATTAACACTGAAAACAGGATATTTACCATGTTTACTATTTGTTTTGTTATATCTTATCTAATAGGTATAAGAAATAGTGTGAGTCCTTTATTGAAATATTTTAAAGTAATAACTTAAATATATTTCAACAGTTTTAATAATGAATTTGTATTGTAGTGTCAATTATTTTTTTATAATTTTACTTTTTATCTGTGATCATAAGGAACAATCCCACATTTGTAATTTTATCCTTTTTTTAATAATTTATTACTTGTGTTGTATTTGTATAGTCAATTATTTTTTTATTTTACATATGTCTGGGAATGCGGGTCGTGGGGCTTTTGGGACCGGGACTGCGGTCCCAGATTCCACCTATAAATGCAATAATTATTTTTGAGTAGTATTTTGGGACGACAAGAAATAAGAAGTTAAAGTACAGTTAACAAAAAAGCTGATATAATACATATTTTAAATCCATCATACTCGAGCACTTCAATGTTTGAAACATAAACAATGACATGATACGCGACACAGCTGGATCAAAATATAGACGTCATTTTTTTCCGGTCAATGTGTCGCCACATTGACCGGTCCCGGTCTCACGGTCGCCTTGGGGGAGGCCTATGTGCAGCAGTGGACGTTTTTCGGCTGAAATGATGATGATGATGAATTCTAATAGAAGGCTGCCATTTTTGAAATAAAAGAAATATTTTATCGTTTTATAAATATACTTTTCTTAGTATAACTTCTAAATCTTTTCGTTGACCGTACTTTGCCAAGACATATCTTTGTTTATTTTATTTGTGGGCCCAAAACACTACTCAAAGATAATTATTGCATTTATAGGTGGAGTCTGGGACCGCGGTCCCAAAAGCCCCACGACCCGGAATGCTAATCTAGTGGCACTTTCTACCTAATCTCAATAATGGTAACATGCGGATAATGTAGTGGGCTGCAATATTGTTACGTATTACCACAGATAATATAATACTGCGTGTATTACTAATGAACCTATATTATCATTTGTAAACATATTTTATTAAAGCTTTTTATTGTCACATACTAAATTAAAAAAAATAGGTGACAAATAATAGTAGCTTTTCAACTATAGACTTTTATGTCTGTAGGTTTTAAAACCAAGGCCTGGTCCCTCAAGTTTTACGGGCACGATTCATGTCAGCATAAATGAGTGCTTAGACACATAAGTGTCACGCTGGGACTGCCCACTGTTAGCCTTAAAAGGTTAGCTTTACAACAATAATGGCTTGAAAAAACTTTGCAAAATACGAGTAAATTGACTAAACTATGAAGAAAACCATATCATTATTCATTGTTTAGTTTATTTTATTAGCTTTTAAGCCACTAAATAATTTATTAGTTTATCGACGTCTGTGTTGATGCTTTGCAGTTTCCTATAACTTGAGTAGTTACATCAGCTTCTCCCTGCAGTTTATGGCTGCTAAGTTAAAAATAGGCATTTAACCAATTCGAAAGTATGTTTGTTGTGTTGTTAAATTAATTTTTAATTGTTGGTTGTTTGTTGTACAGGTGGCATCCACCAACAGCACAGTGGAGGGCACATGGCCACCGTGCCAGTCAGCATGTCGTCATCAGCCTCCGACAGCGACAAGCCTGCCAAGCAGAAGAGACATCGGACGAGGTAACAATTTAACACTCGCAAGCAACCTAATCGATACGCGCCAGAACCGCGCAAACTTACGTGAATTTTTCTAGAAATACTTACTTAATTTATATAAACCATATTATGTCCATTAAAAGCTTGATTAATAAGCTTTAAATTGATTTCAAAGTCATAGGAAATATTTAGTAAGTACTCTTCTATTTAATTATGCAATTAAAATAGGTGTTTAGGAAAATAGTATTGTTTTTTCCAAATCACAATAAGAATACGCGCATTTTTTAAAATTTTATTTAAAAAAATATGCGCGCTTTCTTATTCAAATGAATTAATTTGTGACATTCTGTTTGGATTACATAACGGCAAGCACAATTCAACACAATCGAGTGTCACAAGTGACTGAAAATCCTTAACCTTTTCGCAAAAATATTGGTCATCATCATCTTCCTGCCCTTGTCCCATTCTATTTGGGGTCGACCCAACACGTTTTCTTCTTCCATTCTCCCCCCTATCAGACGTCACGGCTTCAATTACTCCTTTCTCTTTCGTATCATTCCTCTCCCTCTCCATCGAGCAACATTCATGTCCATCACTCCTTTAGTCACATACGTTTCATCCCTCATTACATGTCCATACCAAGACAAACGACTTCCTTTCAGTTTTTCTGTAACAGGCGTCACTTTCAAACTTCCTCTAATGTAGTATACTCATTCCTTACTGTATCCATTCTTGTCACTCCACCACATCCATCTCAACATTTTCATCTCCGCTACATGCAATCGTATTTCAACCATCTTCTTCACAGTCCAGCATTCTGAGCCATATAGTACGACAGTTCTAATCACGGACTTGTATATTTTTCCCTTTAACTTGAGGGGCATCCGTGGGTCGCAAGTTGTTCCAATCGCCATTTCATCCATCCTCAGTAGAATCGGTGCGTTACGTCCCGGTCCACTTCGCCATCCCCTTGGACAAGTGACCCGAGGTACCGGAAGTCGGAGCTGATCGGTTTGGGCGTTCCGGCAAGAGTTATAGGCGATATATAGATATATAGACTGGCGAGCGCCGAAATCTTAAAACAAGTATTCCGTTTTGGTTCTACTCAATTTCAGGCCAATATTCTCCAGTCTTTGCCACCGTACCTTCAATCTGCTTTAGACCTCGCAAAAATATTAGTATTAGTTCCTTAAAATAACACAGACACACACAATCTCATTTAATACATAGCGTTAATAATTCTTATTTTGTTCATATCCAGGTTCACGCCAGCACAACTGAACGAGTTAGAGAGATGTTTCTCTAAGACACACTACCCTGACATCTTCATGCGTGAGGAAATCGCCATGAGGATCGGCCTCACCGAGAGTAGAGTGCAGGTCAGTGATGCCTTCTTACCGCTGCTCGATTTAGAAAGAAAAAATAATTTCTTATTCAGGTTATGAAAAAGGTCACCGGTATTTTTACGATTTTATCAGTATATTTTCAGTAGTCGACAGTATATTTTCAATCGTATGAAGAGAACTAGATCACTAAATAAAATAGAGATTTCCATTGACTAAATAACCATAATATTAGAGCTTATCATATCGATAACAGTCAACAGGTGATATTAAATGGCAAACAAATCAAATCGCTCACACCGTTATACCTTAACCAACATCCGCTGAAAACACAATATAAAAAGAATTGGTCCCCAGCGCTCACCTTGTGAGACGCCTTCTTCGCACGTCCAGTCCAAAAGTTGCACTACACTGATACATTTCACGGCACCTTCTACCTGATTCAACCTTCGCGTTGCACGATTAAAAATTAAGTTTTAAGTTATGCTCTTTTAAAAGCTTATGTGAATGGGTGGTCGATGCTGTGAAACACTTTTGTAAAAACTTCATAGTCGAATAAACCTCCGTGTCTTAACTTTTTATTTAGAAATTCCTGCCAGCTATGCGGTAGCCGTAATTTTCAAACTGTTTTATGACGTGATAATGATACCTCTGGTCCGTTTTTGTGAATATGCTGATGCTTCACTTGACGTTTAAGATATAGTCAGGGAAGAAGTAGTGACTGAGAAATTCAGTCATCATCTACTTGTCCTATCCTTCCCAGCTATTCATGTTAGGGTCAGCTTCACTGTTTTTACTAAAGATTCTGTTATAAAATAAGCCGATATCGTCTACTAAGAACTAAGAATATTTTGTTAGCAATTTACACAAAATTTCGCCCACAAAAGATCTCGAGTATTGTAAAGACTAATATTAGAAAAGAACTGCAGGTAATCAGCCACTGTCACTTTGTTCAAGCACTTAGTTTCAAGTTAAACTATGCTTTACATTAGACATTAGTCTTAATTTGTGTCGTGTGTTCACTAATATTTGTATTTCGTTAACACCGGTGACACACGGTCTGTTGGGACCTCGAGCTTTTGTTAAACTTTCGTTGCAGTTGTAGCAAATGCAGCAGTATTATAAATGCTCGCACTTTGTTTAGTCGAGTTTTAAATTTAGGATAAGTTTTGACCTCATATTTTGTTTAGATTATACCTACTTCGTTCTTCGTTTATTAAACTGAAATATCCAAGTAAAAGTTCCTAAGTAAGGCTGTCTCGTTGGTGTAGTGGTCGCAAGCGCGACTGCTGAACATAAGGTCCTGGGTTCGATTTCAAGTTCGGGCAAAGTGTTATTGGGTTATTCCTTCAGAAATTTCTCAGTAGCAGCCACGGAGTCTGGATTTGTGCCCGGTTGATGGCAATAGGCTCGGCCCCTATAACAGGGGACTTAAACAAAACTGGCGAAATGTGGGTGTACTATTAGGTGTACCTCTGCCTTAGGCATCGGGGATAACAGGCGTGATGTTATGTTAAGTTCTTAAGTCGCTGATACACTAGCGAGCCCAATCAGATTTACCTTATATTTTGTGTGACACGTTGAGCTAAACAAACGATAATCCTCCTAATAAAGACTTCTAATTTATAATAGTGAAGAAAAAAACCATGTAAATTCGAAATGTAGAAGAAGCAAACGTACGAGCACCGTGACTCCATTTTAGCTCCTGTTGTTCGTCATGCTCGTTATTTGTCCCATCCGTGTGTTCATCACCAAGAAGCCAGTTGTAATCCGTGAAAATTGCCTGTTTATCGTCACAGTTATTAAGTTTAGTGTTACGTTATTCATTGTAACTGTTATCGACTATGTGTTGGCTGCTACTGAATGGAGCTGCGTTCATTGATCGGTCCTCTCATAAATATTGATGACGGTCTATATTTGATGGCGGAGTTGCTTTCGTTCGACTTGACATTGATTTAAGAAGTTGCTACTTCACAAGTATTTTGTAAGAATTAGACAAAAATTATGTAGGACTTGATGATACGGTGCAAAACACATTTTTTCCGGATGAACATTTAAACCATAAAACTATTTCTTTTCCGGTAATTGTTGGGTATTAAATCGTTTCTACAACTTAAAAAACATTCAAAAGTGCCTATTAAAAGCTAAGATAAACTCTTGATTTGAATCTATCTGCACATTCTGAAACATATTTTGCGGTAACGTCGCAAATACCTACTTGTTCAGCCTGAATTGACAAAAAATTGGGAAACTCAAAACAAGATAGTTATAAAGCTTGTCCTGGATCAAGAATCAGGATCCAAGAGGCTTTGATTAAAAGGAAGTAGATAATCGGTCATCAAAAGAGGACAGATACAACGGAAAGATTTGTAGTAACTTAATGACTGAATTCAGGAACTTCCAACTACATAATATAACATCACACCTGTAATCCCCGAAGGGTTAGGTAGAGGTGTGGCTAATAGTACACCCACGTTTCGCCAGTTATGTTTAAGTCCCATGTAATAAGAGGCGACCCTATTACCTTCAACCGGACACAAATCCAGACTCCGTCGCTGCTACTTAGAATTTTTTGAAGGAAAACCCAATAACACTTTGCCCGACCTGGGAATCGAACCCAGGACCTCGAGCTTAACTTCCAACTAATTATAAATTCAAATATATTTTGTGGTTCTTGTTATGAGAGTGTTTAATCTAATCTTTATGTACCTACCCTACTTACAATATTATAAAATTCGAAAGTTTGTGAGGATGAATGGATGTTATTTTTTCACGCAAAAACTATAGAACTGATTTGGATGAAATTTAGCACACAGATAGTTTATAACTAGGATTAACACATACAATACTTTTCATCCCGGTAGTACGACCCCGTGGGACAATTATCGAACACCACGCGGGCGAAGCCGCGGGCATAATGTCTTTCATATATCCTAAACGATTGACTTGTGGAAACTGGAATGCAAAGATTTGGATCGACAAGTACTCGGCTTGCTACAAAAATTCAAAGACTCGATTCAGCTCGCAAGATCAAAAATTTAGGCGGTAGGTATTATAATTTACGTCGTTGTTCATCATTCAACAGCATTTTATCTGTGCAGCGGGCGTTTCATCACATGACATTGATTTGGAAAAATACCGAGAATTGGTAATTCATCTAGGTAACACATTTGGCCTGTGAAACGCATTTCAACAAAAATATCGTGATGTATGAATATAGCCGTCGTACAAAACAAACATCACTAACCTTTACACCTCGGAGTTTAAAAAAGTAGCGTCGACAAAAAAGTCGATGCTTTGCTACGCACAATAAATAAATAATAAAACGCGTACGAAGAATGTCGCAGTGTGGCGTGAAGTGGTCCCGGAGAACCACACAAAACGAACACAAATGTGTTTGTCCGTCCGTCGCGCTGCGTCCGTGGGGCCACCGCCGTCGGGCCGATGCCAGGCAACGGGCTACTGTGCTATGTGCACGAACTTCCATTGTTTTGAGCTTTTTGTCTATTCACACAAGGCGTTTTATTAAAGAATGCTCGATCAAGAGAAAATTATCGTTTAATTAATTTTGTATTCGGCGTTCATTCTTTCTCTTGTCTTTGTTTAATTCCTGCATTCCTACGCGACTTTTAGCTCGTTAATACCTTTCAGTTACATTAGCCAACGGTTGGCACGTTATGACTTTGGTCCCGACTGCCATTTGTAGATCTTTGACAGTCGTTACAGGTATTCAGTGGCCCGAAAATCTGACAATCATTCTTATTAAGGGTTATCGTTTTACGAATATCACGGCACGGTTGTAGACACTTGTGGAGGTCAGATAGGTAGTCGCTCCGGTAAAATACTGTACGGTACATACAGCACCAAGCAATTAAAAAAAAATAAAAAATACCGTAAAATTGTTTGATTGGCAGAAGTGAAAAGTGGGCGGGTTTCCAAACTAAAGACGGACTTCAAATAAGTCATATTAATCTTAGAATCGAAAAACTATTTGTAGACATCTCACCGTACAAGCCGAACTCGGAGAAACATACAGTGAATACACATGAACTATTTACAATGCCCGCCGGTCAATTGCAAACACGACTTGTTCCCGGACTATTTGCTCGACTTCGGTCGGCGCTCTCGGCACTGTATTATATAAATATGCAGCAAAGCGACCGAATAAACAGAACTTCTACATATAATACAAGGTTGAGTCTGTTACAAAAACTTTACAATCTATCGATTGTTCAAGTTATGAAACTACTAATAACTAGTGAGCCGACATTCGAGATTTATATATTTAGTATCCTGCTTTAGAAGAATAAAACGGTTGTTTTCTAGCTTCAATTTATACTTAGGATAGGTCAAAATCATAATACAAATGTATGGAAGACACCTTGCTGCACCAACCTCAAATGGACTGGAATAAAGGCAAGATAATGCTGATGCATTACGTCAAAGTGCCGCCTTCTACAATTGGCGCCAAAGACTGCGCTTATGGTTTGCCAATTTATTTTGAAACCGCCGTCGTCGTCAGAAAGATAGACAAAGATGACAGACACCCCTGCAGCCAAAGATAGGCAAAGATGACGGACATGCTTTCACGTCAACACCACATCCACAAGCCTTTTACCGATTTGGTCCACTCGGTACTATCAGTGACGTAAAGAAGTAGGTAGTACTTAGAAATTGGGTTGTGGAGGTCAGATAGGCAGTCGCTCCGTGTAAAATACTGGTAGTCAGCTGAAGCCGCTTGGACTGGTAGCCGATCCCAATTTTTTTTATACTATTTACAGTTGACAGAGACAACGTGGTTGGGAAAAGGCTAGGCAGATGATGAATACCAGTAATATTCTAAAACTTTGTTCCTCGACCATTTAATAAATTTCAAACCGTTTTATTAATTAGAGATGTACACTATGAATACCCAATACTACTTAATAACTAGGTGAACCGAGTACAAACAAAGCGTGTAATTATTCTGGAATCTCCAGCTCTCCGCTTCCAAATGCAGAAGTGTATCGCTATCGTACACTATTAACTTTACGATATGAGAACAAAGAGAGATCGGAAATCCTTCGGGCGGACATTTTAGCACTGCCATAAAAATATTATACCGCAGACGTAGTAGGCGAACCATGCTGGACTATTCCGATTTCGGGACAATGTTGAACATTTGGTACTTATCTACTATGCTATATTTTAGTTTTTTGTTAGGATAGTTTGCTATTAGGGTTCCGTACTCAAAGGGTGCCATCCGGATCCTATGACTAAAACTTTGCTGTCTGTCTGTGACAAGGCTTTATCTATTGAGCCTTTTGAACTTTTATTATTGTTGTTATAGTGGCCATAGTAATAAACAAAAGTAACTTTGTGACAGACGCACGGACAGACAACGAAGCCTTAGTAATAAAGTCCCGTTGGCACCCTTTGCGTACGAAACTCCAAAAAAAATATCGGTTACCGATAGCCAGTGGACCTAGCTAGTACTAAAGTATTAACACCTACTTTAGGCTTAAAGTCAACCAACGGGCAATGGAGAGGGCTATGCTCGGAGTTTCCTTGCGTGATCTAATCAGAAATGAGGACATCCGCAAGAGAACTAAGGTTACCGACGTAGCCCAAAGAATAGCCAAATTTAAGCGGCAGTGGGCAGGGCACATTGTTCGCAGAACGGATGGCCGATGGGGCCGAAAAGTTCTGGAGTGGCGACCGCGAACCGGAAGACGCTGCGTTGGAAGGCCTCCCACTAGGTCCTGTCAGGACTGATGACCTGTTGAAGGTTGTAGGAATCCGCTGGAAGCGAGTCGCACGGGACCGGTCAATGTGGCGACACTTGAGGAAGGCCTATGTTCAGCAGTGGACGACTTTCGGCTGATGAATGATGACACCTGTTTTAATCGGTATATTTGTGGATAAATGATTATTATTGTAATACGGACATCTTAATATCCTCCAAAATATTCATGTGTCGTATGGTCACTCTACACGTTTGATGTGCCGTCCGTCTGTATTCCGATCGCTCTTGTTTGCCGTTAATTGTTCGTGATTCTTACTTATTCGCACGTTTTTTCACATCATAGGACGTCTCGTGGTTCAGTCAAGTATTTGTTTTATAGATTAAATTGAAACCTACTTATTTAGGAACTAAGAACTCAAATAAATAGAGCTTATTTTACAATATCAGCTGGGTCCTTAAGCGACTAGAATTATACACGCGTACGTGGTGAAATAAACGTTTAAGCTTATGTTTAGGTTGTTGTTTGGACCCGGAGGCGGGCTGCGCGGGAGGGGTCGCGAACGTCATGCGTAGCAGTTTTCGCGGGTCATCCGCCAAGGTGACAGTAAGCTCACGGCGTGTTTTTTTAGTGGGTGCAAGCCCCACATAACCAAACCGTCTCCCCGGACGGTCATTTTTCATCACTTAATAATAAAAAAGAAACGTTTGTTGTTTGTTGTCCTAACTAAGAAGTTTTCGGCTAACAAAATATAAAGTACCTTATAGAAAATTGTAGTTCACACTCGCCGAGTTTATAAACCTTCTTTGTAAGTTTATAGCATTTAAAATCTGCTAATTCTTTTAAAATTTCAAAACGCACATTGCTCTACTACCGAATCAAATAAAAATAAATCAAAAGTGTCCCCGTCCTGACTGTGTTGCATTTTGTTTACTAAATCCTTTCATTATTAAAAAGATGCACAGCCCTAGTGTTGTGGCACTATACTGGGTACCGACATCGATAAAAATAAATGGCACGCGTGCCCCTCATTCGATATTCTCGACGATTAGACAGTTAAATGGTCGCCGGGTACGTTACATGGGAAATCTTTTTCTATCATTAATTATTCCGGACCTTTTTTGTATGAAACTTTTTTAGTTTGTGCATGCGATTTTGCGTTAATTGTATAATGGATACAAGTAACAGATAGACACGCAAAACCATTTCATGTTGTGAATATATTTAGGCATGAATCGCAGTTAACTATGTTCTGTTTTATTTAAAGCGTGGCGTCTGGTCACTTGAATAATTGAGATGTTAGCTCCACTGCTCTTTTGAATAATTTTCTACGAATTCATATATCCCTTAAAATGATAAAATTTAAATCAACATTAATGTATATTTTTTAAATAAGCTAAACAACAGGACGATGATTTTGGTTATGTGCACATTTTACCCCTTACAAAATATAATTATATTGGGCAAGTGTGGCCGCCCCTGCAACATTAGGAAGCATTAGCATGCCGACCGCGGCGCGCTATATTAAGATTTATTAACCCAATAACTTAGGGTCCAAGTCCCGGAGCTTAGCCCACCAGGACGTGTAATGTTTGATTATTTCCACATATTTTTTTTTCTTAAATTATTTATTTTGTGCTTTAAATAAAGATTTTTATATTAATAAAGTAATAACCTTTGTTCCTATTTTTTTCTTCCGTTCTTCTTATCTGTATTTAGCGTGTACAGAAATTGTTAAATTTAAATAAGTATTTGCGTCAAACTAACACCAGATTTCAATATATTTTCAAAGTAAGAAATACAGTGTTTACTTAAAAGTCACAGTTATAACACTGCATTGTAAAGAAATGATATCAATAAATGATAATAAAGCTTTTGTTAGTGCCGCTTAAATACGTGATCAAAACATTGCTGACATAATGCCTTTTAGGATACTATTTTTCTTCAATAATTTTAACTCAAGAGGCCATAGCACGAGCGCGCGGTGTAAACGTAACGTAAATAAATACGTTCGACTTTAAAATTAAAAAAACCGGCCAAGTGTGTGTCGGGCCACGCACAATGTACGGTTTCGTAGTTGACCATCAAAACATGCGGATTTGCCTCCGAACGATGATTTTTATTGTAATAATAAAAAAACAAACTTACATTTGCAGTTGAAAAACCGGTGCTCCCATACATTATGTTTAGGAAAATATGTTATCCAAGTACATTTTAGAAGTTGGTCGATTATTACTCGTAAACTTGTAAAGCCTACTTAGCTATGATATTTTCCCTTTTAATTTCGTTATATATACAACATTAGTTTTAGTATATGCGAAACCTGATACACGTGTCTAGTATTTTTATGTATAGAATCTATGTACAAAATTTCAAAACTGTATCATGAAAAATCACAAAGTTATAAGCTTGTTCTGTTACCTAGTTGTCCGCACAAAAACGCGGTCACCACGCAGCGCGCGCCTCCAGTGTCGTCTTCAGCTCATTGATAATAATAATTTGGTAGTAGGTACCTAAATTATTGGGATAGGTACTCAAAGTCGCTCGGTATCCAACTTTTAACTTTTTTAAATATTTTTGGGAAAAAATATAACATGGTTTAAAATTTTTTGGAATCGATTCAGTTAGTTATTCAGAACAAACTATATTAAGGTTTCGCATGTACTAAAAATAATGTTGTATACTACCACCGTGAATTTTTTCACCCACACAAACACAACCGTTTAGCCGGTTATTTCACAAACGAATCCCTTAATCGAAAAATTATTTTGAACAAACTCGCATTATTTTTTCAAGACCTAACCAACGACATGCCACGCTATGGGGTACGCGAGAAAATATCCCCATTTTACATGTAGGTACAGAAGATACCCTAAAAAAAAATACGTTTCGAGATTTTATTTTAATAACTAATCTGTATGTTCACGCTAAATTACAGTTTTCTAATACTAAGAGTATTTGAGCTAAGCTTCGGATAGACAGACGGATATGGCGAAACTTTATAAAGGAACCCTTTCCTTGTTGAAAACGGTACCCTAAAAAAATATCGTTTCACATATAATATTTTCATAATTTGTTCATAATTATCTGTCTATGGATGATACTGACTGTGCTTCTTGCAAATATTTTAACTATAATGCTCTAGGATAATAATTGTATTTTCGATTAATGATCGATGTGTTGACGTTACATTTACACCGCGCGCTCGTGCTAGGGCCCTCTGTTATTTACACACTATTCTCGGAACATCTTTATCCTTTATGATATTATGAATCACAACAAATGAAGGGGCGTTAGTTAACCACAATGTAATCATAATAAAATGTGTTAACACCTGGAACACGTATCGATCGACAGGTGGCGCAGTTATCGACATATCGATAATAGTTATGATTAGATTAAATCAATCTCTAATTTATATTTTATTGTCTGGGGGGTTACTATGACGTCTTAAAGCAGGGTAATGCCAGTGTGGGAAAGAGACAGAGCTATACAGGTCGTCTAGCGCCGTCTCTTACCCACCCTGGAATTACTCCTGATATAATATGTGATGGTAGGCCACCTGATCGTAAGATCGGTAGTTGCCGATACCCTTTGGTAAGACTGGTTGTCACGACCTTTCTGGCTTCTGACTATCAGAAACGACTGTCAAAGATCTATGAATGACAGCAGGGACCAACTGCTTAGTGTGCTTTCCGTAGAACCGAGGAAACTCTAATGGATGGTAACCCATCTACGGACCGACCTCGGTAAGCGATACTTAACCCTGAAGTTCGAACTGTGCGGCTGTTATTATTTTGCCACGAGCCCCTCAATAGACTATTTAACTTTCCATGTTATTATTTTACACTGGTGAGGGATTATTAAGGATACAAAACTTGTCAACATAATATTCACAACGCATTAACAAAAATTGCAACACACAAACACTTATCACAATAAAAGATAATGTTGCCAGCCAAAAAAATAGACCCCGAAATCCGGTCTACCCCACATTACAGGGATTTGGCTGTGATTTAGCATTATTTGGGGCCATTTGCAATAAAATTGTATTGAGGATCAACGGGCGAGTTAATTTTGCTGGCAACACCGGGGTCTGTTAAGTAAGGGTCAGTGTAGTCGGTTCATTCCCAGGTGGGTTCAGAAGTAATAAGAAATGAGCGATCATTTGTTTCTTGGGCCAGTAATGGTTTGTTGGGAAGAGGCTGTAAGTAATTGTCAAAACCAAGGAAAGCATTAAGATTAATATCAGCGAGTATTTCAACTTTTTAACCGACTTCTAAAAAACGAGGTTATGTGCTCTGCTGTCATCTTTAACCTATTGACCGCCACGGACGTCTATGGACGACAAATCAAAAAGTTCTCACGATGCCTCGGACGGCATGGCATGTCGAAAATAATACCTTTTTAAAGCGCTAACGATTTGACGTCCATAGACGTCCGTGGCGGTCAATAGGTTAAAAAAAAATGTATTTTTACCGATCTCTCCGTGACTGTGTACGTACTGGGCCGATTGACCGGTTTATATAAAGGGTGTAAATAGACCCTTAACATAGCCGAAAGGCACTTGTTCTCCCCGTCTTTGCGATCATTTTTTTTTTGTTCTAGACCATACCTGGGAATCTTCTAGTTACGGAGATATTGGGGGTCAAAGTCCCAACTTTTTCACAAGTTTTTTTTAAATACATATTTTTAATGTAAGATTTTTACTTTACACACCCCCACGACCCCCGTTGAGTGCTTTCCATCGAGTCATATCGTAAAACGTGATTATTCACCTAAAAAAAAAGTCGATTCCCAGCAATATTTTTTGCGTAAAGTTGCTTAGTTTGATGTACAGAATGCTTGGTTGACGGCTATGTGAAGGGTCTGTTTACACCCTGTATTTATTTGGCCAGTTTTAGCCCGCGCGATGGTCCCATATTATTGTTATTCACTTTGCTTGAGTAATTTACGAGTTAGCTCCATTATTCATATGTATTTATTTAAGCTTTTATTTAACTTGCCTTGTTAGTTAGTTTGTTTGTATTGGTCAAATCCTTGCAACTGAATTTCAAAACATTTCCCTCGACCGATTGAGCTGCAATTTTTTCTCCATTGTGTTTGTTGACAATATCATAATAACTTCTAGTTAAAATAAAAATTTATATATGACAAGAATTTGTGGGGGACATCACAATCAAAAAGAACACGTTTCCAGATGACAGCGATGCGGAGGAATACTTTGACGCCTAAGTGTCCTATTGTCGTCGTTGTTTAGATGTTTATATTTTCTTACTTTTAGTATTTTTGTTATCATTACTTTAGTTCTTTTTAGTCTGTATATAATGTACATAATAGATGGAAATTAATTATGTAATATTAAAAATAAAAAAGTAAAAAAAAAACAAAAAGAAAAAATACCGAAGTCCAAAACAAACAACTTTACTTTCGGAAGTCGGTGGCAGAACAGTCGTGTTTTTTTTGGAAGTCGGTGTTTTTTGCAAAAATTGTTTTAAAGTTTTTTATTTCGTCTCTCCTTTTAATCTTAGTAATCATACTAGGTAATTATTACTCTCTGTCCTTATTCATTAAACTTTGCTTATCGTCAGTTTAACATAAGCACATTTTTAAACGTTTAAGTCATACAATTTATACCATATTTATTTAAAGACTAGCTGTTGCCCGCAACATTCGTCCGCGTGGAATTATTATGAAAAAAATATTGCTCGATGAATCAAATTTAGTTAACAATTTCAAGGGTTTTCATTTTTGCCCGGAACCTTAATCCTTTTTCTAAAATAAAAGTAGCCTAAGTTGCTCCTTATAACATCAACTATCTGCCAGTAAAAGTCCCGTCAAAATCGGCCCAGCCGTTTCGGAGATTAGCCGGAGCAAACAGACAGAAAACATTTTTTTTTGTTATAATTACCCTATATGTATACTTTCATATGCATTCAGTAAAAAACTGTTATTTTGAAATTAAAAAACAGACACTATAATTTTATTACATGTATAGATGTCTATCATAAATATAATGCACTATTAACACAATAATTCGTTAAACAAGTCTGGTTAAACGCATCCTCGCACCATGGCCGACACCTAATTATTCGTTCCCCTGTTTCTGCGTACCCTGGGCGTAATCCCTGGCAGGATATTGACTTTTAAATCTGTAGTATCACGCCAGGGGTCGCCAGCTGCTCTATTATTAATACGGATTACTGCGCTCAATTAAATACGTGTGGAGGTTCATGCACCGCTAATATTAAGTTTTGAATGCAGATTATTTGTATTTTGTGTGTCGAAATTTTTTATGTAGTTCTATGTGTGAGGGTTGTATTTTCTGTAGTCTATCCAATTGGTGATTTACAAGCTTTTCTTTAGTGAACCATATATTTCGTATTTCACGGTTATTATGCCTGGTCGCTGGACTGTCGGTTCATCTTTATGTTTTTATACTTCAAAAGTTCACGTAATTGTTCTATAATATGGTTTAAGTTTACATTTACAAAAATTTTCCGATACCTTATTTAGAAAAACTTGAACAATTTAATTCGTACACGTAGAGAAATCGCTCTCTTCTTTCTTTATCGTGTAGTTAGTTCTTAACCTGGTGTCGGAGTCTTTGTGCCGCCCATGGGCCTCTGACTTGGTTTTACATGCCGTCAAGAAATATCTCGAAATCACCCTAATGGTGCCAGTTCCATGTTCTCGCCGTCGGGCGCCACCACCGCGCCCTGGCGGGCGTCGCGGCGTCGCGCAGAACACAACATCTAAATTAAACCTCCCGAGGGATTCTCGGCGCTATGATTCCCTGGTACTCTGCAGCTGTCTTTGTTTGGTTCAGGGTAGAGTAGGTACTTTATTCAGTACATTTTAAAATATTATTTTTATTATTCTTTCTCGAAAAGTGGCGCTTACTGCGCCGCTTGACAGAACATTTATTACGTACTGGCTGTGGCAACTAATGTGAAAGCACGGCGAATGAAAAAAAAATCAACGAATCATTTTTTCTTACAAGTTAATTGAAAAACGCTGTTTGATTGATTTCATTTGTCATTGTATCCTCGGCTCCATCGGCCTTGCCTCGGTAGAGTAAATACACTGAATGGACCACCAGTACAACTTTGATTTTAGTTTTTAAAGTTGTACCGATGAAGAAGATTGTGACTTTTATATCTTAGAAACGTGACGCCTTAGATTTTATCTCATACAATACTTGTTTGCACTGATACAAACTATTGATAAATACAGGTTTTGTATGTGGCTGGTATTTTGAGAATAAAATAAAATAGCGGAAGTTGAGCACGCCAGGTTTCATACGAAAATATTCCATCCGCTTTGTTGGGTATTTATAATGGTCAATATGGAAACGTTAAAACAGATATGAAAAAATTCTTAATTACTAACTGACCAAGAAATGTTTTTTTAAAATGAAACACCAAATTTTTCTCTGCACCAAAATTGCGAGTTTCCACAAACGTCGACGGCGGCTGTCTAAGAAGGGCTAACATTAATATAAGCGCGGCGCGTCGTAATGAAACGCTTCTGAGCGACTCCATTCAATTTACACACAGCTCGGGAAGCCGACGGATTACCAGCCGTCGACTTTCACGTCACAACGAATTATTAACTTCTCATAAATGTAAACGAAATGCGCTCAACTTTGCTCAACTTATAATTATTTGTTAAGATCTGAAGCGGAAGAGTTGTCTCGTAGTTATGAAAATAAACGGGTGAGTGAAGTATATTAATTTGGTTGACCATTTAAATGTCTTAAAGTTAATTTTCCTGGGTCTTAGTTGCGAGTAAAGAGCTTTTAGTAGACTATGTTAATAATCCCCTTCAGAGTGATATTAATAAGAGGATACATGGCAGATTAATCATTTCTAGCAAGAAACTCTTATAATGGTTAAGTAGGCACCTCTGCCCTGTCACTTGGCACAACCATTGCCCCCACAGAGCGGAGTACATCAACAAACTGAAAGCGATGACACCTCTTAACGCCGTTCTAGAGCAATATGTCATAGTACCTAATCGTGACACACACGCTTAGTATTAAACTTTGGAACTGTAGGCTAAAACTAAGCTGAATAAGTAAGAATCGGTAGAGAGACAAGAAGGAAATCTACCTACAACTGCACATAATCGCTAGCCAATTCTTACTTCTATTCGAGTTTTCTTGAGTAACCTACCTTGTAATAGATTAGATTGTGTTTGATTTGCTTGCCAGACTACCCACTAAGTTTCCTCGACTTACCAAACACTACGGTGAATGTGTGAAAAAAAAAAATTTGCGATCTAATCAGATGTTTTAAATAAAAGGATAAATATAAATAGCTTGTCTCTATTTGTTAGATGTCGTTGGCTTCATTTACACAGTAACTCGGTTGTGGAGGTCAGATCGCAGTCGCTCCATGTATAAAATACTGGTATCCAGCTGCATGCGGTTAGTCTAACTCGAAGCCGGATCCAATATTGGTGGGAAAAGGCTAGGCATTGGCCACATAGGTATAGTAGACCCACTTAAAGCCAAACATTTTTATTACTAACAGATATTGCAGCCGCTTAAGTACGAAAAACGTATTATGACTAGAGTTGACGTCTATTTGGAAAGCATAAAAAGTATTTGTATAATATTAAAGTACGTAGGTAACGCAGTTGTAGGTACTAGCAAAGCGCGCGGCCGCGGGTGGGGCCAACAGCCAGGGTTGACGCTCATCACAATTTTGTATCGATGATTCCAGTTAATGTTTCTATTCCCATTAGGTGCATACTTACATAGATTCAGTTGTGATAGCAATATTGACAAGCGTGGATATTGGAAAATAATTATAGTATTTGCATGTATCTTCTGATAACTTGCTTTCAACATCTAATCTTTGTCAATTAACATTATATCAGCTCATGGCGTCCCACAGCTGGGCATAGGCTTCCTTCCATTCTCTCCACTTCTCGTGACACTAGCCGCGATCTACTCTTTCATAAAGCGGTCTAGCTCACCTCGCCATATTAGCTTGGATTTTCCACGACGTTGATTTTTTTCTATGGCACTTATTCTGACGAATGTCATTTTTAACTGCGTGAAAGTTAAAAGTTTTCACTAGCGTATTTCTTTGTTATATGACTGTAGCTTCAATCATTATCATCATTCTCCAGCCCTTTTCCCCCTTACTTGGGTTTGACGCGGCATGTCTTATTCTTCCATTCATTTCTCCAACATCCCGTGGTTCACCCTTTCTACACATGTTCGTCCATCCATCGTTTCTTTGGTCTTCCCCTATTCTTGTAGCCACATTCATACTTAAAACTTTCCTTAAGCCATTTTCCTCATTTCTTCTCATCACATGACACCTATTACCACACAACCTAGAGGTTGTTGGTATAAAAAGTCCCTTGTATCGACATTGGCAGCCCGTCACTAGCGGGGCGTGTACGCGTGCGCGCGTATGTATCGAGCGGCGGCTATATACTACCCATGTACCACTTTGTACTCCACGCTCAAGATAGCTGGTGACCGTATGTACGTTGGTTGCCATTGTTTGTTCATTAAAACAACAACTAGTTTACGGTTTTAGATACTTTATTTCTCTCAATATGAATACAATTATTCTCTTCCATGAGGAAAAATATAAAAATGATTAAATTAAGTGCTGGTCTCGCCAGAAGACAAAATCAAAATGAAGTTATAAAAACCCGGTCGGACTAGCACACAAAGGGTTCCGTAGCACAAAACAATATAAGAACAATATTTTTAACGCTCATTCATAGGACAATTTACACTCAACGGTAAAACAGGAAAGGGGTACAATTTCTAGGACTTTGGCGGACTGAAGCGAATATCTCATCAACATTTGACTTGCTGTCGATAGACAGCCCACACAGTTATATACGTAGAAATATTTTTTGGAACTTTAGTTACGTTTCGTGTAGCGGTTTATAAAAACCACCTGCTCTCAAAATTTCAGCTGTGTGGTGCCAACAGTCCCGGTGTAAAATGACTGTGAAAGACAGACTAGCTACGGAACCCTAAAAACAGTTTGTAAAGATTCACAATTCGAACATTTCAAAAACATGGTGCTTTAATAATACGACAGTCCTTCTACCGTAGTTTGATTGTATGGTTACTCTGCCCAGTCATGAGTTTTAGGAATACATTCTTGCAATTTCTTTGAATATATCTATAATTCTTTGCACTACGCTAAAGTTTTAAAGCGAATCGAGCATTAACATCTGCACTCGTATTTGATTTAAATGGAAATAGATCATTGAAGTAGTCCTTCATCTTGTATGCCTAGTGTTTCTTCTGGTGGCAACGACTCTGCTACCGTGACGTCTATGTTTGTTCTTCACGTTAGAACTCGCACGCTGGCGCAATTGATAGGCGCCATGGCTCGCGTGCTACATTCATTATAGCCTTGGCGAGTGACTCACCATCTAAAAGACATAGGTATACAGCGTGTTTCAGAAATTTATGGTCATATTCAAGGATGTGCACTTCTTTCATGTGACAACATAGACATTGTGGAAAAGTAATCGGCTGTCTCATATAATGGGCTAGTTTAGTTTGAAACATCTTTTTCGACGGGACCAAAATCGTTTTTTTACGATTTTGGTCCCGTCGAAAAACATGTTTAGTTGATAGCCTGTATCATCATCATCTGCCTAGACTTTTCCCAACTATGTTGGGGTCGGCTTCCGTCTAACCGGATGCAGCTGAATACCAGTATTTTACATGAAGCGACTGCCTATCTGACTTCCACAACCCAGTTAGTACTGGGTAATACGATACCCCTTGGTAAGACTGGTTGTCAGACTTTTTGGGATTGATGGCCTGTACCATATCCTAGAATATTACCACACATTTTTAATACACGCTGCATATTAGAAAGTTATGATGAACACATATAGATACTGACATACAGCGTGAACAACCTGTCTTTTTATTATTTGGAAAGATCAGGATGTGGCTGTTTCGTATAGCGGACTGAGCGTAGTCTCAGTTATGAGTTAATGCCAATAAGTTGCTGCACTAAGGAACTAATTGAACCCATTATCTAAGTAGCAGATTTTAGGCTCAATATTACCTTCTTCTTTTGATGCCTCTCCAATTACTGAAGATTGGAGTTTCGCGAGTATTTCTTGCATTTCTCAGTATTTCTTGTCCTTTGCAACTGTGGAACAGCTCAGCAGCACTTGTGACTCCGGTACACGAGTGTACGTAACTTGTGTTTCTTAACCAAGACCTTTCCTGTGTTTGACGAGGTTCTTTTTGCAAGAGCTTGCAATTCGGGCCAATTCGTCTAAGACCTCATCATTTGTAACTTTCTGAGGACAGCTTCGAATGCCTATCTATACTTTTCCTGAAATCATCTTTGATGGTCCAAGCCTCGCATCCTCGAATTTCCACATTTTTCAATTCCATCAATTACCTCACGTCAGACGTCACATTTCTATATTGTCTAACAACAAAAAGTTTACAGGCAAAAACTCAAAACTACTGAAGCGTTTAGTCCAGACAGTATTCATGTAGGTATTTGAGATGATTTCCTTCACATTTGCATATTTTTTTCACACGTTCGGTCTTATGTTCTAGCAGCTAAGTGTAGATGACTAAACGAGCAAACATCTACTATTGTATGCCTAACAAACAATATTTTGTATTGAATCCTCAGATTTTTGGCGCCAACAACCAAGTCTGTTTTAATAATACTTATGCAGACTTTGACCGTTGACAGCAGTTACCTTACTGTAACAACAATAACTTCCAGTTATTTTGAGAGTGATGTAAAGTCAGAGGTTAAATAACTGAACAAGTGTAGCGTGAAATGTCAGTTAAAAAATAACAGTATTCTTCTAGGTCCGTTATCAAATGGCAATAACGGAACCCGTGTGATTTTGTCCGGATGTCAGAAAGCCATTACTCTGGGAATATTTTCACTACGTCATCCGCATTCTCCTACCTCTATCCCAATTTATTTGGGGTCACCGCAGCATGCCTTCTTCTTTCATACTTCTCTATTACTCGTCATCTCAACAGTCACCTCCTTTCTAGCCATATCATCTTTCACACAGTTCATCCATCGTTTCTTTGGATTTTTTTCACTACATCGATGAAAATTGGAAAGAAAGTTCGGCGAAGTTACGAGTTCCGCATACTAGATGTACGTATCGTTTGAACTGAAAAAAAAAATGCCCGTAGGCATAGGTAGGGATTTTGTCGTACGTTTGCCTTTAATAATAACAATTGTAAATTAGTATAATATGCCTCCTTTTAACTACACCACACCATCAAATTTTCCGCTTCCGCTTTCTGCTAAACCTTGCAGCATTTGGTCCTAAAGCTGCTAGGTTCGTTCGTTGGTCGCTCTCGGGCGCTAGACACGACTCTCAAATACGGCCCGCTAACTGCGCGCTCACGACCAGCCGCTCACGCTTGGGAAACTGTACCGTTCGCCCAATTAGAAGCAACGCCCGTTTTATGAATATCATTGTATTGCACTAACATTTAAACATACAGGGTCGAGGAAAATGTTACGTTATTTTGACCCATGATTAGGAAATACGAAGTTAAAAGTACGTATTTCAGTGATGACGATATTTTTTTGCAAGTAGATTTTGTAATATTGCTGGTTTTGTTGAGAAATCGAAGGTCGATTAGTTGAATACACAAAATACTCAAGTCTCTAAGTCAAAGTAAAGTCATGAGGGATAGATATTGATATTACCTACCGATCGTCTGTCACAAGTCGGGTCACCATCATCAGGACGAACGACTGGTTTCAATAATGCCTTGGGAACCAACTTCTGACTTAATGTTGGTCACCGAATCTCATCTCTCTCTTGAATAATATTTCTTCAACTATCAAGGCAAATCTTGAAACTTCATTTCCACCAAAGCTACATTCATTACACTTGTTGTCCCGCAAAGTCGAAAACAAACAAAAAGGTGGAAAACCTGAATGTTTGCAAATCGAGTATCCCGACCGCTGACACCATAAATAATAGAGTCCTGGCGGTGACAGTTGCCAAATGAGTATATTCTTCTCTTTCTATCGCTTTTCTCTCGCTTGCACACAATAACTAAGGCCGCGATGTTTGTTACTTGAGCGAAGCGGGTGTGGCGTAGGACTATGTTTTGAAATGCTGAATTGTAGGTGAAAAGTAACATACATCATATTAACATTATTCCATAATTTTAACATCTAATCAGTGGCGGCGGACTGTTAGCACTGATTGGATTAGTATTGCGTGCATTCGTTGTGTCAACATTACAGAAATGTATTGATGTCTTGGAAGTAAAGTATGCCCGTTATTGTGTTTCCAGACACAAGTAGCAACTCTCAGTTCTCTTTCAGGATTCAATAATTCAATAAATCATGTACTATTTCAAGTTACGTTTGAAATCATATGAGCTTAAAGACTCAAAAGGCAATGAATGGTTTTAGAATAAAACAGAACGCAATATCGCTCCCGCTTATCACTAAGCAACACACTTAATTTAAATTTTTAATGTGCTCAACGTTTCCACGTGGCGAGGGTTCTTTTGTTTCCTAGTGACGTTGTTCAATGTTGTATGTTGTAATGCCACCTACTTCCATAATGCATGTCGTTGCTAGTGCATCATGTTTTTATCCAATAGAAACTCAGAGCTCACTGATAAAAACTAATCGTTCGAATCACTTGATCGTTTTTTTAAGGATTGCATTAAAGTTGATGGATTGTCAAAAAATTACTTGCTCTTGATAGGCCATTGACAATTATTTATAATCCAAAGCACTCCATTTAAGACCGCCAACGAATCTAGAACTAGCGTATGCTAAAGGCTGACGAGGCAGACGACCAGACCTGATCAAGGTCCGTCAAGTGGTACAACGCAGCACTAACATAAGATAGATCTCTCTCAGATTAATGATCGCAAAGCAATGTTATCAACGCCAGAAGTCAAACGAAAGGAAACAATGATAAACAACATGGGCTTATCCCAGTATTATCGGAATCAATAAGTTGCGAGCGGCTGACAAATGACGCGCGATTTAAGACAAGCCCTACGTGGACCCGGCCATTTTAGGGGTTTTGGAGTGATAGATGATAATCGACGAAGGGTGATGTAAGTTATGGGAAATCTTACTGAGTTTGATGGTACAGTTCGTGCGATTCTTCCTGGGAACGGTCAGTGTCAATGTGAAAGAGTACGATCTAAATGCTCGTTTTTAAGGATGGCAAACTACATAATTGAAAATTTCAAAGGTATAGTTTGAATATTAGTCAGATGTTCTAATACACATAGTGACAACCAAATAAGTAGATTTTAATCGATCGCTCTTTTCGTAGGTAAATATCGGGGAGAAACCTGAAAAAACCAGGTCCATATGCCGGAAGCATATAACTGTAACCCAAAAAAAACTGAATTAATGGTTGATGCTTAATTATGATACCCATTTAGTTGACCATTGTCGTAATTTTAATACAAGCGACCAAAGTTGAACAAAAAAATGTTCATCGTTCGACATTTAACCTGATATATATATAACAAAAAAAATGATTTTTTCTCTGCAGGTGTGGTTCCAGAACCGTCGTGCGAAGTGGAAGAAACGCAAGAAGAGTACGAACGTGTTCCGTTCTCCCGGCGCACTGCTGCCGTCGCACGGCCTGCCACCCTTCGGCGCCGGCGACGTGTGCGGCCCCGGCGTGTTCGCCGACAGACCCTGGTCCATGCCAGCCGGTGAGTTGAATTGGGAAAAAATTGAAACTTTGCCACTACCACCACGCGCGAGAAATTTGCTGCGATATACAATATACGACGATATAGTTTTGCCGTGTGGAGATACACTCGCTAATGGTATTGACGCCTTTTTTTTTTTTTTTTTTTTTAGGATGGGAAATCATCAAATGACCCCTCCCGCTCTGGGCGGAGCGGAAGGGAGTGTCAGACTTGTACTGACTAAAACCCATCCATGTTCCTTCTTTGCCCTTTGTGTTCCAGGGCCGCGGTATCTCTTTCGAACAGTCCCGCAGCCCTGGCAGGCATCGGCCCGTGCGGACCCCTACGTGGTTGCTGACATCTCTTTGAGGCGCGCGTGGAACACGAACGCGCCGTCGACACGGCCTGTCGTCATAAGACGGCCAGACGGCGAGCTAGCCCATAACTCGCCGTCCACAGGCCCGCGCCTACGGTGGCCGGGGGCCACCACGTGACCCCCGACGCCCAGGGCGTCTCCCGCGGCGGCTGGGACGTGAGGTTCTTTCCCTCTCACGTTCCGCCACCTCCTTCACTAGCATGACTGCTTCGCAGAAGGAGGTGACGGCTTCCCATTCCCTCTCGCTCCGGACCATGGCTTGAACCAGGGCCGGGCGCGAGAGGTCGCCGCCGCCAATCGCCTCTACGAGGACACGGCGCTGCTCCGCCCAAGCGGGGCAGGCCTCCACAGTGTGCTGCACCGTGTCCTCCGGACGATCCTCACAATGGAAACACCCGGGCGTTTCCTCCCGCCCGATTCGGTGCAGGAACCTCCCGAAACAACCGTGTCCGGTGAGGATCTGCGTCAGGCGGAAGGTGAGGGCGCCGTGGCGCCTCTCTAGCCACTCCTCAAAGAGGGGACTTATCGCCACTATGGTGGCGTGCCCTGCACGGGGTTGCGACAGTCGCTCTCTCCATGTCACCATGAGATCGCGCCGGAGGTCTGTCCGCTGAGCGGCGATTTGCCGCGGCATGGTATTGACGCCTGTGAGGGCGATCCGACTAGTAATACTAGACGTTATATAAAAAGCTTAAACATATTCATTTTTCTAAATAATTCTTTTGACCTTTTGTTTAGATACGGGAATTATTCACTCTACCGTCATACGTGTTTTAATGAAAAATCACGTCCTTAGTTAGATACCCCAACGTGATTTATTTTACGTGGAGGGGGCATGCCCAGTACAGGCGGGTTCAGTGAAGCGCAGTATTGGTGAGTGGGAAGCGGAGACACTTAAATCAGGGCAACCCCGTAAAATTTCTACACCCCCAAAAAGGACACCCGTCGCCACTCCCCCAAAGAAAACACTCGTGCCCACTCCCCCAAACTCAAATTCAAAACCGCAACTACGCAGCAAGCAAAGCAGCCTGAGAGAGCCCTGAAGAACTCGCCTCGAGAAGTGCCATCCGTAAAGTGCTTAAATAGAACTACGGAGGCAAAGGCGTGTCTCCAGTGCTAAGCTACAGCTCGACAGCTCCCGGAACCTAAATAAAACAATAAAAGACGCGCTAACAAAAGCAGTCGACAGGCTCTCAGGCGTCAAGGAGGGAGAAAAGGAGAGCTGCAAAATATACGGAGAGGCAGCCGATCCCGAGAAGGCTCCCAAGGACCTGACGGGCCTCAGGCGCACCGGCAGAGCTCTTGAAGCAGCTTATGGAGAACCTCCAGCAGCATAACAAGGCGCTGGAGGAATGCCAGCTGCAGACACGGGCTCTATCGGAGCATCTACAACAGGCACCTCGCTTTATCGCACGCCAGGGTCCCTTATTCGCCGAGATGGTTGACGTCCCGAAGCAGCCAAGCCAAAAGCCTCTTCACTCGATGGATTTGACATCAGTTAATAACAAGGACACCGGGGAAGATGTTACACGGCAGTGATGATGTGAGTGATGCCCCACACCCAAACATCGGGTGTAGGGCATCAGAAATAAGCTGAAGTTTGCACCGCAAAAAACTTGTGCAATGGTGATTTCAAAGAAGCTGATGTACGATGTTACACTCCTGAGCATGGACGGGGTAGACATTGGCATGTCTAACGAAATAAAAATATTGGGGCTCACCGTCGACCACCAGCGCACTTTGAACACTCACGTCGCAAACGTTAGCAGAAAAGCTGGAAACATCCACAAACAGCTGGCACGTGCGGCCAAAGTTAGCTATGGCCTTCACCCCGGAGATCATACGGCAGCAGTGGAGCCGGTGATTCTGTATGCGGCAAGCAAGCGCCTGGGCGCCGTAGCTAAAAAGATCGGAGTCCAGAAAAGCCTCAACACGGTTCAACGAGGACTCGCGCAGAAGCTCTGTGAATCCTACAGCACCGTTTCGATGAACGCGTCCCTGGTGCTGGCTGGGATACTCCCACTCGATCTCCGAATACAGAAAGCAGCCGCTCTGTGTGAGGCAAAGAGAGGGGTGCCACAGCAAGCACTTGCGGGCAGGGAGGTGGAGAGGGTGGTAGCATTTACAGAGTATCCGCGCCTGGCAAAACATACGGCCATTGAGCTTGTATGCCTGGAGGACCAGACGCGTGTGGACTGCCGCAACATTCAAGCAGTCAGGGTGTTCACGGAAAGCAGCAAGATTGCGGGCAATGTTGGAGCAGCACTGTCACTTTGGGACAGTGATGCCGAGAACAAGTCCGTCAAACTTAGCTTACCATTGTACTGCACAGTCTACCAGGCGGAACTTTTAGCCATATGCGTAGCCACGCGCGATATTCTCAAGTGCAAAGATCCAACTTCGGCATCAGTACTACTACTTTGAGTCACTTCTTCGGTACAGTGACACAAGGGCACTACAAAGTCTCAAACCAAGGTTCCCTGCACGTCCTGCCCGTGGCGGCGAGAGCGAACGTTGGCGCGGCTTTATCGCAGAGCAAAGATGTATCCTTGTTTGAGTAAAGGCATGTGCCAGGCTAGAGGGCAATGAACGCGCAGACCACCTCGCAAAGGAAGCTGCACTCCGGTCCAAAAAGAAGCCGGATTATGACCGCTGCCCGGTTTCATTCGTCAAGCGGCAGATCCGTGTAGGGTCGCTTGACGAATGGAACCGGAGGTACCGGAACGGCGAAACAGCTTCCGTGACAAAAATCTTTGCAGATGCGGTCGACACCTTCAAAATTGTGAAAAAGGTTCAACCAACCGGCATAAAACATTTCTTCAAGGGGCACGGTGGGTTCTTCGAAAACCTGCATCGTTTCAAGTGTAATGCACGATGGGTCCTCCACAGTGAAGTCGGTCGCCCACATTCTGACGGAATGCCCGGTCTTTTGTGCGGAGAGACTAAATACGGAACACACACTCGAGACAAAAACTACTACACTAAAATAAAAACATTAGCAAAATTATCGTAAAATATTTTTAGAATTCTGCATCGAAATTTCAACTGGAGTAGTAAACAGAACATAACAAAATTAAATTTAAAAATTTAAAGAACCCCCATCACAAAAAGAAAAGCGAACAAATATTTGAAGAATATTAAATAGCTTGCCCGTTTAAAAGATTAGAATATTAAATAGCTTGCCCGTTTCACACTTGCAATCGCTATGGTCAATTTGTAACTAAAAACTTAATTCATAGAACTCGTGTCACGAAAACTTGGCTGTATGAGCTACGATACCTTCGCTTAATAAAAACCTCAAATTGAACCAAAAAATAATAACACCGTGGATTAAGACGGAAGTGAATTACTTTTTATAATTACTTTTTAATGTTTTCGAAATTAAGAAGTGTCCGTTCTATTATAATAATTGTAATGTAAATTTAAAAAAAAAGTAGTAATTATTGTTAAGGTTTCTTGCATGTTGATTCATAGGCCATTTTTTACTATGTCCTTTAGTAAATGGCTACACTGATTTGATACGACATGTCTAATTATAATATACACATCATGCACTTTCATTTGATACCCCACTTGGTTACATTTGAAAATATTCGATTTATAAAAACCACTTTCATACCCCATAACTAGGCTGCACCGATTTTGATAAAACGTATCTAAGAACCATCGCCAAGAAACTAGCTTTCAAATAAAAATAACTACATCCAAATCGGTTCACTCGTTTAAGAGCTACGGTGCCAGAGACAGACACACACACACGCATTGCGGTCAAACTTATAACACCCCTCTTTTTGCGTCGCGGGTTAAAAATAGCATAAACCTCATTAAAATTTATAGTAACAATAAAGCAACAATATTTTTTAGGTTTAGTCTTTCCTTTTTGTTGCTTTATTTATTTTTTTTATGTAAGAAAATAAATAAAGCAACAAAAAGGAAAGACTAAACCTAAAAAACATTTAAAGTCCCAATAAGGTCTCTAACTATGTGTCCGGCTCTACCTCGACTGTCCCACAACCTGTGAGGTAGTCGAGGTGTCCGCGGGGATTTCTCACTCCTGTCAAAAAAAAAAAACGTGATTGATTAAATTCACAGTGAACCCACCATCAGTCTAGTTTTTTCCTAACTACATGTGATTGTTGGGGTCGTATTCCAGGCTAACCGGATGCACCTTAATATCAATATTTTACGCCTATTTAACCTCTACAGCACAGTTTCGCATTCACCTAACATCCAATCTTGGATTTTAAAATAACTATAAATTTTAACTAACTTATATGTCTCATACCTGCAGGTTTAGGTCAGCTATCGCAAGGTGGCGTGTCTATGGGCGGCTTCGGCGCGGGAGGTCTGCCGCAGCTCGCAGCAGACCTCAACCCCTCGCTGCCCATCAGCTCCGTCGCTTCAGGACAGCCTTACCAGGGACATTACCCACTCAACTCACTCGGTTAGTACAATCAAGCTGCAGAAATACTGATTACACTATCATGTCCGCGTAATATGGGGAAGTTGGTGTTTCAGGTAGCCAATTATATTCCAAGAAAAACCGCATTAATAACATTATTATAGGCTTTATGAGTTAAAAACGAATGTTTGACAACAAATCGATCATCTAGGACATTGGTTCCCAACCTATGGTCCACAGCCCACCAGTGGTTCGCAAGAGCTTAAAATATAATGAAAATGCCTTAATAGTTGAGAAGATGAACCTTTCGAACGCGATCGACTCCTATAAAATTGTGTAAAAAATACACAACGTAACCAAAGAACCTTATGCTTCAGGACAAAATCCTAATCCTTCTTTTCTTACTTCTATTCTGGAAGACGCAAACTAAACGGGAGGATTACTAAGTTCCATTAAAGTTGCAATTGTAACTTAAGGGATGTTGCTTGGAATTCGAAAGTTTTGAAAGCTATGCCAGCGTAGATGTAGGTAGAGAATTGTTTTTCCGTTGTACAACGTGAAGAGACGACGTTCTCTGGAACTAATCCAGCTGGTTTTTAATGACAAATGTGTGTGCTTTTACAGGAGACACGATGATGTCGTACTGCAACAACATCAGCCAGCAGCAGCAGGGTGCACTGGAGGGCTCGCCCACCCCGCCGCACATGGCACACTGCGGCAACAACAACTCGCCCACCGCCTCCGGTGAGTACCCCAACCATATATAACATTATTTTTAGTATATGCGAAACCTGAATATAGTTTGTTCAGAATAAGTAAATGAATCGATTCCAATAATTTTTAAACCATGTTATATTTTTTCCCAAAAATATTTAAAAAAGTTAGATGTGGACACCGAGCGACTTTAAGTATCTATCGCAATAATTTAGGTACCTACTGCCAAATTATTATTATCAATGAGCTTAAGACGACGCTGGAGGCGCGCACTGCGTGGTGACCACGATTTTGTGCGGACAACTAGGTAACAGAACAAGCTTATAACTTTGTGATTTTTCATGATACAGTTTTGAAATTTCGTACATAAATTCTTTACATAAAAATACTAGACACGTGTATCAGGTTTCGCATATACTAAAACTAATGTTGTATAACAACATCAGCCAGCAGCAGCAGGGCGCGCTGGGGGGCACGCCCACGCCGCCGCACATGGTACGCGGCAACAACAACTCGCCTGATAACCTTTTGCCTCAAAAACCGGTTTTTTGCCTAAAACTTCCAAATTTTGTTCGGCACCTACCACGTTTTATTTCGTTGATCGCTGGCCCGCGTGGAGACGCTCCTCTAGATACCTCGCACGCGCGTCTAGCTTAAATAAGACTGAGAGTGGTCGGCAATTTTTTTTAATCTATGTTTTGTTCTTCAAGCTCTAATTGTTTTTAGTAGTGTAAACGGGATTGGAAGTCCATACAGCGCGTAGCAACGACTTGACACTAGATTTAAACGAGACGGTCGTTCATTTAGTGAACGACACAATTAGCAACTTTCTGTGTTTCGGGCCTTTACAGGTATACAAAAATACAAGTGTCGTCAGGCACTCCTCCTGAGCGAATATTAAGTCCTGATACAGGGGTCGACATGTTTCGCACGCCAACTAAAATCGTGAGTTCGCAGGGCTCCCGGGGCTCGCCGTGATCGGCGGAGAATGTATGTCCATCCGTTTTTTCTCCTGATGCAAGGAGAAAAATATCTTTTAGAGAAATCACACCATCCACCCTCCTAGAAGGGCCCCGCCATTTTGGTGACGCGCCGAGCTCCTGTGGAAACCTCAAGACCGCTCAAAAGACCTGCGGTTGGGTGCTCTAGTCGCATTGCGGAAGCGAGAGCTTGCCTAAGAAAGGAAAAGCTCAATTTGGGCAACTCGCGCCTCAATGCGGAGATTAAGACTGCGGTGCTCGAGGCCATCGATAGGCTTTTTGAGCTGGTCAAGGAGTCGGAGCGAGGTAGGGCTCCTGCCACACCCACAGCCGTACCAGTACCCGTACCCGCCGCTACAGTCGACAGCCGAGACAGTCTGACTAGCAGGGAGAGTGTGGAGGAGAGGACCTACGCGAGTGTAGCGTCCGTGAGTAAAAGCCACACCGGGGCACAGACTCTCGAGCGAACGACGCTGCACTCCATGGTTGTCTCCTCGACACAGGAGTTGGATACGGCGGATGAAATCCTCGAGAGGGTTAGAAAAGCGATGGACGCGAAGGAGGGCTGGTTAATCATGCTGAGATAATCATGGGGTGCGCAACGCAACATAGAAGAAGAGACGCAAAATAAAGGAGCGATTAGAGGCGGCAGGAGGAAACCTCGTTGTCGAGGAAGTGAAGAATCAGGACCCGCTTCTGATTCTTATGGACGTGTTGACAATACACAGCGACGAAGAAGTCGTAAAAGCTCTGAAGAATCAGAACCGGAAGATTTTTCACAGCCTCGGCGACCGAGTATGTGGTACTTTAGGAAGACCCGTTACCCCTACATGAATCACGCTCAGTGTGTCCCCAGAGATCAGAAGGCAGGCAATCTACGCAAGAAAACTCTGCATCGACTTCGTGCATCGTGCAGTTTACCCGCTGCTTGGCGTACATCATTTCAGCCGAAAGACGTCCACTGCTGGACATAGGCCTCCCCCAAGTGTCGCCACATTGACCGGTCCCGTGCGACTCGCATCCAGCGAATCCCTGCAACCTTCACCAGGTCATCGGTCCACCTAGTGGGAGGCCTTCCAACGCAGCGTCTTCCGGTTCGCGGTCGCCACTCCAGAACTTTTCGGCCCCATCGGCCATCCGTTCTGCGAGCAATGTGCCCTGCCCACTGCCACTTAAGTTTGGCTATTCTTCGGGCTACGTCGGTTACCTTGGTTCTCTTGCGGATGTCCTCATTTCTGATTTGATCACGCAAGGAAACTCCGAGCATAGCCCTCTCCATTGCCCTTTGGGTGACTTTAAGCCTTCTGATAAGGCCCATTGTGAGCGACCACGTTTCGGTCCCGTATGTAATCACTGGCAACACACACTGGTCATAGACTTTCGTCTTGAGACACTGCGGTAAGTTGGACGAGAAGATACCACGCAACTTCCCGAACGCTGCCCAGCCGAGTCGGATTCGACGATTGACCTCTTTCTCGAAGTTAGACCTACCTAACTGGATCGTTTGTCCCAGGTAGACATAATCGTCTACAACTTCGAGTGTACAGTCTCCGATCTTGATAGGAGTGGGTGTTACATGGGCATTCAACATGATTTTGGTTTTGTCCATGTTCATTTTAAGACCCACTCTTTCGGAAGCTCTACTAAGGTCATCGAGCATTGTACTGAGGTCCTCCATGGTCTCAGCCATGACCACTATATCGTCGGCAAATCGAAGGTGAGAGATGTACTCGCCATTGACGTTGATGCCTAGCCCTCTCCAGTCCAGAACCTTGAAGATATCCTCCAGTGCAGCGGTGAACAGTTTCGGAGATATGACGTCTCCCTGTCTCACGCCTCGCTGCAGAAGGATAGGTTCCGAGGTCTGGTCCTGAAGTCGGACTGACATGGTGGCGTTTTTGTACAAACACTTTAGCACCTCGATGTACCGATAGTCGATTTGGCACCGTTGGAGAGACTGCAGTACAGCCCAAGTCTCGATCGAATCGAAGGCTTTCTCGTAGTCCACAAACGCTAAGCAGAGAGGCAGGTTATACTCTTCGGTCTTCTGTATAACCTGCCGCAGCGTATGTATGTGGTCTACGGTGCTAAAGCCTTTTCGGAATCCGGCTTGTTCGGGAGGCTGAAAATCGTCAAACCTGCGCGCGAGACGATTCGTGATGACTCTTGAGAACAACTTGTAGACATGGCTTAGAAGTGAGATGGGCCTATAGTTCTTCAGCCGGGCATTGTCGCCCTTTTTGAAGAAGAGTACCACCACACCCCTGCACCATGCCTGCGGCGTCTTCCCCTCGAGTACGACGGAATTAAACAGCTTCTGAAGGGCCTTAAGCACCGGTTTTCCACCCGCCTTCAGGAGCTCGGCCGTAATTCCGTCATCACCCGGTGCCTTGTTGTTTTTAAGCTGTTTAAGAGCCATCCTAATCTCGTACAGGCTGACATCCGGAATGTCTTCGGTATAGTGTCGGGTCAGTCTAGCTCTTGGGTCGTTAGCTAGAGTTGCAACAGGCTTTCTAGTTGAAGTGTACAACTGCCCATAAAAACTCTCGATCTCCCTCAGCAGCTCCGGTTTGGCGGATACGATCCTGCCATCGTCGGTCTTCAGTTTCGTGAGCTGGCTCTGCCCAATAGCCAGATCTCTTGAAAATACCTTGGAGCCTTTATTCCGCTCAATAGCGTCTTTAATACGCTCGGTATTAAAGCGGCGGAGGTCGCTCTTCAAGGATTTAGAGATCCGTCTATTGAGCTGCCGGTATTTCCACGCCTCGTCTGAAGACTGCAGGATCATCTCACGCCGCTCCTTCATGAGCTCGAGAGTATGATCAGAGAGCTTTTTGTTGTGTGCACGACGTGTCTTGAAGAACTTAGACCCAGTCGTATGGACAGTTTCCACGAACCCATCGTTGCATTCGTCCACTGAGCTTCCTAGGCACTCGAAACGATTCTGGAGTTCAAGCTGAAAGCTCTCGGGGTTTTGGATCTGGATCTGTGCTGGACGGAGCGTAGACTTCATCAGTCGAGACCTTTCAAGCTTTATATTGATGTTCAATGTGCCTCTTACCATGCGGTGATCGCTCCCGGTTTTCACCGAATTGATCACAGAGACATCATTGAACACTTGCTTCTTGGTTGACATGATGAAGTCAATCTCATTTTTAGTTGCACCATCGGGACTCTGCCAGGTCCACTTCCTGTGCTCGCGCTTTTTGAAGAAGGAGTTCATCATATAGAGGCCCTCCTTCTCCATAAAACTAGCCAGTTGGTGACCCCGGTGGTTCCGACGTCCAAACCCAAATTGCCCCACTGGCAGCTCATCCCCGTCTCGTTTGCCCAGTTTTGCGTTGAAGTCCCCCATGACAACGGTGAAGTGAGTTTTGAAACCATGCAGGGCTTTAGAAATATCCTCATACATGGTCTCCACTTCGTCGTCGGGGTGTGCCGAGGTCGGGGCGTAGACCTGTATGACCTTCAGCAAATATCTTGAGGATATTCTGAGTATAAGGTACGCCACCCTGGTCGACACACTCTCGATCTTCACCACGTTATTCACGAGGGACTTGTGGACGATAAACCCAACACCACCCTGGGACTGCCGGTCACCCTCTCGGAAATAGAGCAAGCTGCCGGATTATCGCTTGGCGTACGGTCATAGCAAACCCCTCTTTTGGGAGCCAGTCGATCGGTGTAGCCAATTCGGCGGCCCGCATTTCAGAGCGGATTGAGCAGACCGACTGCTCGGTGAAGCAGCGGCGTGCATAACCTGCACTAGATCCAAGTTGGGGAACAGTGGGCACAACACGTTCGATAGCGACTGCTCTGTGCGTAAGAGGTGGGACGCACTAGCCCGACCTTCTATAGCATACTGCTAAGGTTGTTCCCGAAACCAGCACTAGGTACAAAATGGTCCAGGCCACCCTGCAACGGAGTCAGCTAGCCACGAATGAGATTTTGCCGGAGGCGATAAAGCGCAAACTCGCCGTACCGTTGCTCCAGGAGCCCTACGTGGATGGGGTGAGAAGGATGTCACCGGGACGAGAGCAAGCATCGGATAGAGCGAGTTCTGGGCTCTAGCAGGTTGGTTTTTGGAGGAGACGTGAATGCGTAAAGTACCTGGTGGGGTAGCAGCAGTGAAGATCTGAGATGGGGCAAATGTGTGGCAAGTCTGACACTCCCTTCCGCTCCGCCCATACCCATCCGAAAAAAAAAAGGTAAACATTGAGAGAACCACTAGGGTTTACAACACAAGGAAGGCAAAATGGAGCCATTTTCGTGAGAAACTATCTCAAATTATGCAGGGCAAGAGGTTGATCCTAGTGGAACTTTCTAATGTTATTCATGTAGATCCATAATAAACACATACACCTAAGTTATTACAGATACATGTTAACATAATTCCAGAGAAAACTAACACAGAGAACTTGCCGTGGTGGTCTGAGGAACTCGCTTAGATGAAGAGGATGCTCGCCACCATTAAAAACAGAGTCAGGAGCGCAGCGCCGGTCTGGAGAGCGATGGTTAGAGACCTGTATGTAAAAGAAAAAGAAGGGTATGAGATACCGGTGACGAAAACCGCATCAGAGAGCTGAAAGAGTTCTGCGGGAAGCAGGACAGGGTCTGGGAGGGAATTAACAGGGTACTGGGAAAAGTCGGAAAGACGGAGAAGGACCTACCACTTCAGATGGAAGAAAAACCACTCGAGGCAAAGGGCTCCGTGAGGCTGTTGGTCGAGACGTTCTACCCCGAGGACCGAGAGAAAGACGATACCATAGACCACCGCCAAACAAGGGAACAGGCGGAAATGGTAAACGCGTGGAGCCATGGTGAATGACATGACCCACCGTTTACCCTAAGCGAGCTTCATAGGTCTATAGGATCATTAAACCCAAAAAAGGCCCCGGAAGCTGACGGCTTCAAGGCTTGACATCTGTCAGTCAAGCGGTTCACTGTGACCCCAAGACCCAGAATACTTTAGCCGAATGGGCTAGTGCCTGTCCTAGGGCAAGTTTACGAAAAAAGGTGGTTGCCAATGGGCAACCAGCATTTTTTCGGTTTTTCCGTATTATTTGAGACGTCAAATTCTACTTACTACACAGAATAAGTACTCGCCAATCGGAAACCAGGGACACTATCAGACGCTGCCTACAGCGACAAGGAGACACTCTTGTTCTGGAGCCTACTCCAGAACAAGAGTCTCTCCTTGTTCTGGATCAAGGGCCATGCAGGGTTGGAGGGGAAAGAGAGAGCCAACCAGCTGGCGAAGGAGGCCGCACTGAAGTCGAAGAAAAAGCCGGCCTACGATCTGTGCCCCGTATCATTCGTTAAGCGAAGAATCCGGTCTGAGACGCTCGACGAATAGAACGCGGTAGCGCATAGCGCGGCGTACAGAGTAGTGCGCAAAATGGTCACCACAAGCATCACCACGCAAATACTCACGACGCACGGGGGGTTCTCTGCATACTTGAGCCGCTTCAAGTGTAAAGAGAGCCCATCGTGCGCTTGCGAGCCCAGCTAGGAAGAGACGGTGCTCCAAATACTGCTGGAGTGCCTGATCACCGTCAAAGCTAGATTTGAGGCAGAGCAACAGCTTTGTGTTGGGCTTATAGCGGAAAATCTCCCAAACCATTAGCTAATAAAACTCGGAAAACATTTTTAGGATTCCGTAGTCAACAAGGAAAGGAACCCTTATAGTTTCGCCATGTCCGTCTGTCTGTCCGCAGCTTAGCTCAAACTCTTACACTCACTACCCTACTCTCAGAACGGACTCGGGACTCTTGGTACTAGAAAGCTGTAATTTGGCATGAATATACGAATAGTTTCAAGCTGTCTTTACCGAGAGGAGGTGGTCTCTCCGGATTCCTTTTCAATTAAATTTATTCAACTAAATATCAGTAAATAATTCAGTAAATTGCCCAAAACGTCTCTGATAATGCTGAAATGATGCGGGAGATATTATAGTGCACATGTGTGAGCGCTGACACAGGTGTACTATGGTCTGCCCTTACTCAAAGAACGACATTCCGACGGGCTTATCACATCGCTACCTTCCAAAGTTCGGGTTGCTCCCGAAAAGTGCGTAACTATTATTTGCAAACCCAATTATAATTTGCAAGACTTGGTAATCGAATCCCACGATCAGTAGTCGCGTTTGCACTCATGATTCCGACGGAGCAGTTGTTAATATTGATTCGATGAATCATCATCATTCTCCTGCCCCTATTCCAATACATTCTGGCTCGGTGCAGCATGTCTTCTTTTTTCATACGTTTCTTTAACCTATTTGTTGAATGTTGTGCAGGTAACGGCGGCGAGCCGGCGGAGGAGGAGGTGTGGCGCGGGCACAGCATCGCGGCGTTGCGGCGGCGCGCGTCCGAGCTGTCCGCCGCCATCCCACCCTACCTGCAGCTCAACTACGACGCGCATAGCCCCGTCTACTGACCGCCTCACCCCGTCTACTGACCGCACACTCACTTCTGATTGCACAGCTGGTGTAAGCCGGTGATCTCTTGAAGCAGTATTGTTTTAATCTTGCTTCAGCGTGGTAAAGAGATAAAGCTGGACACCTTGTTTAGCTATATCTTTTTCTACATTAATGTGACATTACAGTTATACTGCTATAAGAGGTAGCGCAACACAACCACATTTGCTGCCTACAGTCCTTCCACAGATATTTTACCTCAGACATGAACCTTATGTCAACGAGAATAAAGGTCACTGTACTGCAAAATCGGATGTAAACTAACAAAAAATGACAGTAGTGTGCCGCATCTCAAAACAATTTACTCAAATCTGCATACTCGACATCGTCTTGTAGTATTTATAAAGTGAACTTATCTTTTGACGTCCGGAGTTGACGTTCTAGTCTGGTTACATGACGGTAGAATCACACGCTAACGTGGCTCATGAAGTCATGAGTCACGCTGTGTGCAGATCAGTTCAATTTTCGGTATCTACTGAACCTAGCAGAGGTTTTAAGGATTTATATTCAAAGTATACGAATGATAAAATTATTGCCAAATATACGATTTTGATTTATTCTATCATAAAAAGCTGTAGATATCCGAAAATACGAAATAAAAGAAGGTAATATGGGTAGGTCACGGCGCGTCAGGGATTTACTAAGAAAATCAGACTTCTGACCTTGATTAAAACAAAGATTATCTCAACTTCAGGTATACGTATCTACACATCGCTAAGGCGACATTGATTACGATTATTCAGAAACATTATTACTTACTTACGATAAAATTGTGAGCTGTATTCGAGAAAATACATGTATACGCATTCGTACAATAATAAATTATAGTTTAATATTAAGCTATTTATTGTTTAAGTAACAAGTATAAAGTATTAAATAGTGTTAAATAGCAGTAATATTAATGTATTTACGCGAGTTTGTCGTAATCGAGGTTATAGAGTTTAGGTACGGATTTCCAACATTCCAAATTCAAATGTAGGATAGTCTGCAGTTATAGAAAATAGAGAACATATTTTTGTTTATTCGGGCTTCGTCGTAAATCGTTTATTGATCTTGTGGAATAATGTAATCAGTATTAACTGCATTTCTAAATAGAAACTTAAGACTGAGCCCGAAATCTAATAGATGAATTTACACATACCTAGTGCAGCCAAAATACAATATTTTATGTATGCAATAGGGAATGTGATAGTAATTTTAAATGTGTCCCAATTTATAAAGCTACTTGCGAAGATTATAAATATAAGCCGATTGAACAGTGTTTCTCCCAAAAGTTTTATTCTAGACTACTAAATAGTTTTACGACAAAAGAGGGTAATTTAGAACAGTGTTTAACATTATACGAACAATTCTGAGTAGACTGCGATTCGGTGTATCTCAGAATTCAAGAAATATAATCCAGACCTTATACTGTATACGGTGTTTCGATCCAAAGTATGATTTATGTGTGTAAATGTATAGCTAGGTATATTCAATATAGATAAACAAAATTGGAAACTCACGGCCACTGTATTTTGAACATTTCTGTATTAGTTGAAAGTGGTTGATAGTTCCTATTGTGTTTTTGGGATCCGGAGAGGCAGATCATTTTGTTATTTTATGTACGTATTTTTGTTTCAATTATTAATCCGAGAAGTTACTTCCGTCCGTTGTTTTGTGTGTAAGTAATAATGCTTTGGTTCACATTAACATTATTCGGAGCCGCCATCGTTTTATTTAGAATCTCTTAATTTTAAGTATAATATCTGTATAATAGTTACTTTATTTACAGATGCCAAAGGGAATCTAACAAATTTTTGGAGTAACTAACAATGAGCAAAATTTTGCTTCAAAATTGTCCTGATTTGTTTAAAAATTAATTTGGTCCTAGTACACTTTTTCATATTTTCCGTTTTATGTTCTGTTTTTTTTTATAAGTAAAGGACTGAGTGGTCACTAACATTTAGAACAAATAACATTTTAACTGAAAACAATAATTCGCTCGCTCCGTGTATGTATAGCCTACATTTTAGAATTACAGTACTAGTTTATAAGTATTATTATACATACATACAATAAAATAGACAATGTTCACTGAAGCGTTTCATTTCTAAATAACGATGACATTTTTCATCAGACCCTGAAAACAGACAGCTACAATAACAAGGAACTTAATAGTTATTGTTTTTCGGATTACTTCGAGCGAAGCCGAAGATATAATTATGTATTAGTGGCCCAGAAACTATTGAGTGTCTGGATACATGAGTCGATGATCTTGAGTATATATCTCCATATACTCATGATCATCGACTCATGTACTAAGACTATCCTTAACATTAATAACGGGATATTTACTGTTTGTTTTGTGTTCCCGATATTTCGGCGCTGTTGCAAGCACCATGATCACGGCTGATGTTATTGCGGGTGGGAGTTTATGAGCAGACAAATCGGTCTATCCTCTTTTTTGTTATATATTTAATTTTATATTTTTTCTATATTTTTTTTTAATGTTTGTTACCCCATAACTCCGTCATTTTCAAACCGATATAAAAAAACCTTTGTTATGTGAAAGGATACTTCCCGATTGGTCCCATAGAAATTACATCAAAAAAAGGTTCAGTAATTTGTTTTTTTTTCCTCACGTTAATTGCCACATCACGCGTTGACTACTGCAGACAAACCAGCGCAGATAATTCAAAATTCATTGGAAAATGTACCAAGTACAAGTGCTTGTTGTCTGCCAAATAAAAATGCTTTGCGGCAAATAGTTTATCGTCCAAGAAAAGCAGCAACACCTAAAGAACCTTGGAGGAAATACCAACAGAATATATAAGGTCTAACTATTCATACACGAAATATTTTAGGAGTAACTTCTATAAGTCGTAAAGTCGCCATAGCAACTGAACAAAAATATCTGAGTTTTTTTTTAAGAAATTACCTACTATAATTCTAAAAGTTTTTGAGACTTTTTGTATAAAATCTTAACTCCCATATTCTAACAATGACACTAGGTAAATACGACGTAGTAAACTAGCGTAATGGATTTTCAAAAATAAGGAGCTAGTATTTCTTTTGTGGGTCAAGTAATTTTAAATTATTTATTTTTTATAAAAATATACTCAGATAAAAAAAATAATCCCTTGAAATGGCTTCGTTATAGCCGTTAGATGATTCCCTGAAAATATTTCGTGTATGAATAGATAGGCCTTATACAGCAGTGAACAGTGAACAGTTCTTAGCACGCGACATCAAGCATGGTGCAAATAACAATAATCGGCTACTTAGATTTTGTACTAAGACAAATTTGAGAATTCTACGCAACTTTCCGTCACTCACAATTCCGTCCATCAACCAAATTATCTTTGGTTGATGGACGGAACTTTCAGGACTTGTCCTCAGCTATTTTCACAACTGTATTCTATACATGCTATAGTTGGACATAATTATGATACTAGGAGGATAATACCTGTTTTATGAACGAAGATAGTTATTAGGTTATTACCTACATTTTTTTGTTATACGTTGTATGTTTATTGTTTATTTAATTTTTAGTTTGTTTGCACGTCATGTACCTGCGATAATTATTTTTTTTCTTTCTTTACCTCGAATTTTTACGGGAGTTGAAATCATATGCCGTAGATTTATTTTTTTAACTGAATTCACAGTACATATTGACAGATTTTGAAATTGCAATGATCAATGTAATCAGATCAGCGAATCATCACCCATGCTTAATCCATTTGGCACAAAACTTGTGGCGCCATATTCAAAAAAGTGACTTGGCAGTAATAATATATGGAACAGACAACGACTTTTTCTTAAAATACGTCAATTAATTGCTTTAGCATATCTGCCGTTTAACTTGTTGAAGCAACTAAATACTACTAGAAGAAGCAGAGACTATAACGGACATTTTCCGTGCTTCGAAGCGCCTAGCAGAAATTTCTGTCCACCTGAGCATCTGGCAGTGTTAATAATATTTTTTTAACAATCTTCTATACAACATACATATAAGGTCTAACTATTCATACACGAAATATTTTCAGGGAATCATCTAACGGCTATAACGAAGCCATTTCAAGGGATTATTTTTTTTATCTGAGTATATTTTTATAAAAAATAAATAATTTAAAATTACTTGACTCACAAAATAAATACTAGCTCCTCTTTTTGAACATCCATTACGCTAGTTTACTACGTCGTGTTTACCTGTCATTGTTAGAATATGGGAGTAAAGATTTTATACAAAAAGTCTCAAACATTTTTAGAATTATAATAATTTCGTAAAAAAAAACACTCAGATATTTTTTTTTTACCAGAGAATGGGCAGCAGCGTTCTCTGTGTTTTATAACACCATACTGCGATCGCCAACCCGCCTGCCAAGCGTGGCGATTATGGCAAAACCCCCCCTTCTTGGGGGAGGCCTATGTTCAGCAGTGGACGTCTTTCGGCTGAAATGATGATGATGATGATGATGATGATTTTTTTTTTCGTTGCTATGGCGACTTTACGACTTATAGAAGTTACTCTTAAAATATTTCGTGTATGAATAGTTAGACTATACAAAATGATGATGTACAAAAATCAGCACTCGGGCTTAAAGAAAAAATATTTTTACGCAATTTTAGCACTTGATATCTAAAAATTGGCCTACGGCACAAGTTAGGAGGTATGCGTCCGTTCACAATACATAATAACACTACTTGATGCCATACCTTGAACCTAACATTTTTCATCAACTTTATACCATATACGGGAGCGTTCCTAACTCACAAATATTTCCATGTGTATTAGCGCTATGCACCAACAAGGATAAAACGACCTATAATAAACTATTAACATCAATTAAATACTGCGATACAAATAACTTGCAATTATCACCCAGATTTATACTATGGTTTACTAAGTTTCAACTGTGTAATCCTAATAGTTACGGAATAAAGTGGCTGTGACATACGGACGGACAGACAGACATGACGAATCTAGAAGGGTTCTGTTTTTTGCCTTTCGGCTACCGAACCCTAAAAAGGCTATCAACGCTTATATTGAAATAATGTATAATTTGCCATGGAAATAAAAATTTATATACTCCTTAGCCTTTTTGCCCAAAGAGGATATACCAATTTATTTCGACGATTGGAGAAAAACCATATCTCTTGAAGCGGTATTACCTGCTAATTCTTTTATTACAAAAAATACCTACTTACAAATCTAATTGAATTCAAACCTGATATTTTTTTAATCATACTATACAGAAACTATATCAAAATGGTTTGATCAGAATTATGTCTGGGGAACTGCAAGTTCACTAAAAGTCTGGAGTATATATCAACTAACAATAGAAAATAATACCTAGAAAACAAAATCATGCAAAAGCGTGGCACAATAGATTTGCACATTTTGTGGGAAAACACCAACCTGGATTTGTTTTTGGTAAAAAGAAAATTTTTATTCAAGAAATAAAACACCAAACTATATTTCAAAATAGAAAAAATGATGTCGGAACATCACCAATACCAACAAAAAAGAAAAGATACACAGATAAACATAACAGGCTTGAATTGTAGGTCTAGTAGAATGGATGACTGTGTGTAAGAAGTTGTGGATGATTTGACGATGACAAATAATGTATAAACGATGTAAGCCGTCCGCTAAAACACGCGCGGATGTGCGGGCTCCGTGTGTCAGTAGTAAAAAATAGTATGAGCAGCGCCAAAACGCGTGGGCGCTAAGCGCTTACGCCCGGTTTTCTTAGGATATTTCGTACCATTGTCATCTGCGTTATCACTTCCAAAAACTTTTATATTACATGTATTCGCTATATTCAATCAAACAAAAAAAATATTATTAAAATCACAGATTATTACATCAAGGTAATTCAAGACAAGTAAAACTTGGAGACAAGTACCAACAAACCCAGGAACTGAAGAACTTAACTTTAAATATCCAGGTGCGAGTGATCTTGTAACTTGTGTTGTAACTAGAAGAGATTTAACATCTCAGTTATAGGAAACAATTTAAATGATCTAAATGGTAAGAAATGCTGTTTTTTTTTTTTTAAGAGACCATTGTTGTGGGTTGGCAAAAGCCACAAATGTGGTATTATACTGCAGACAGAGAAACTAATTGTAATAAATATTGGTTATTCGATTCTCATGCACTTGGGCCTAAGGGGGCTAGAGATACAAGGCGAGGTGGCAGTCTTTCGCATGAGTTTTGAGAATTTAGAGTAATTATATACAACTAGGTTATGCCCGCGGCGTGGTCCGCGTGGAGTTCGGTAATTATTGTCCCACAGGATCATACTACCGGCATAAAAAGTTATCCCATGTATGCATTCAGGTTATGTGTGCCCATCCAAATCCGTTCAGTAGTTTTTGCGTGAACGAGCAAACAATATCCACCCTCACAAACATTCTTCCTCAAGATAAGACAAAATTGTGAAATGTGCAATTTTTTTTTTTTTTTTTATAATTTATCTTTATTAATAAATTAAAATAACCTATATTAACTAACTAACTTAAAAATAAACTTAAAAAATGGCGTCAAAAAACTCCTCAACGTAGTCAACTGGTAATGTACCCAAAAGACTGGCGGCGAAATTATGAAAAAAAAAAAAAATTGTGAAATTATAATCCACTCAAAACAAATTACCAGCCCAAGATAATCTGCAGTTGAATCATAATGTTCTTATATTATTACTACGCAGGACCAAGCTGAAACGCATCGAGAAACGGTGAATACTCAACAACTGAATAAGTACCCTCAGGAGCAGCAGTCGATAGCAGAGCGCTACATGCACTACATTAGAACATAGAGACAACTCTCAACAAACTTCCCGCTCGACGTACCTTTAGGAACAAGAAATACCACCATCAGAAATTAATCCAAATAACACCATGTTTATTTAAAAGACGAGACTAGCCGAATTTATTGAAAATCTCTCCACCTATATACACTCTGGCCGCGCCACAAAAGCAATTTGGATCGCAGTTAATATATGACGACAGATGCGGCATGTCTTCGCTGTCTTGTTCGTCGGTCATGATGGAACGTGGAGTCCGACGTGAAATAATACACAGACACTGTTTGGTACACTAAACTTTACTGTTTAAAACACTTTACAATAAAAAAAAAACAAAAGATTGAAGAAATATTATCGGATTGAATTTAAATAAAATGGAATGTAGTGAGGTTAGCCAAGTTAGTCGTTCGTCCACGATTTCAAATTGAATGAATCAACTGCACAAGTCTACCGCCATTTTATTCAACATCAAAATGACAAACGATAACTTTAATCGATTAAACACACTCAAGCATTGCCATACCAAAAATCAAATTAAATTAAAATTATGATAAACGCTTGACATTCCATTAGCAATCTGCGACACGGCCATTTCTGACCTTCACGACCTCGTGGGATGAGGTACCTGAAAAGACAAATAATCCAGAAAAGCGACTAGTTCACTCGGCTATCCTGACCCACGTCAGGGACATCATCACAAAAATAATTGGGTCAAATTAAATCGTTTAGTATTACGTTTAATGCTTAATTGATTGTGAACCAAACATAACAAACAAAAATTAAGGAATGCAAAAAGTACAAAATTAAGAAAGTATTATGACTCTACTAAACAAATCCACAGCACTTAACCAGCACCATGCATCACTACTTACCCAGTAGTGTAAATCACTGAAGTACTTAACCAGTACTTAACATTGTAGCGCTTAACCAGCGTTACAAATCCTATCACTTAACCAGTGATAATAATAACGCTTAACCAGCGATATTAACTCACTAACGCTTAACCAGCGATATTAACTCACTAACGCTTAACCAGCGATATTAACTCACTAACGCTTAACCAGCGAAAGCACATCAAAATACGCTTAACCAGCGATTCAACAGCTAACGCTTAACCAGCGGAAGCCAACATAATCCGCTTAACCAGCGATTACACTACTAACGCTTAACTAGCGATAACACCACTACCGCTTAGCCAGCGATAACACCACTATAATAATAATAATAATCAATCACTGGTTACATCATCGAACAATTTTATTTTATTTTATTTTAATATTAATATTCGTTTTAATACAAAAGTATTTATATTAGTTACCTAAAGATACCAAAGGAAATATCAGAATATAAAACAGAAAATTTGGAAACCAAAAAGAAATTTAAATACAGTTGATGAAAAAATGACGCCTGTCAACGGCGTCGTCAAAAATGTCAAGCACTGAAAATTACATATAAGATACAAGATGATAACCGAAAAATGATTACGAGAGCAGCCTACCGACGCGCACGCCTACCACCTCCGGACCCGTCGCTCAGCTCCGCCTCGCCGCCGCCGGAATCCAGCCCCATCGTGAGTGCTGTGACACCGGCAGTGGCAGTTGCGTCGAGCTCGAGCGACGAGTATTTCTCTCCGCCGACGTCGCCAACACCTGTACGTCGGCAGGGGAGAGGCCGGCCACCGAGAAGCTTGGGACTTAGAGGCCATCCGGCCCCGAGCCGGGTCCCCGCTGCCGGTGGTTGTGTGCAGCGCATGAGATGGACTCATTCCATTAACGAGAACGTCATGCGCGCATACTACGGGTCTACAGAGGGGGGAACTAACCTCACTGCGTACCGTGTTGGGATGCTGTCTCTGTTCCAGGTACTTGAACCAACCGTCAACGTTTCGGCCCAACGACTGTCGGATCAGGTGCGGGTCATCCAACGCAATCACATGTTGGACGACGCCGTACTTGATAGGCTGCGCTCAGAGGTACTGAGCAACCGTATCGTTTTAACTCCGGCACAAACCGCGGTGCAAGCGTCAGTTATTGACGCAACCCCGCCGCGGTTCAACCCAGCTGTTGTAGAGGAAGATGATAGGGTTGCTGTGGTAAGTAGCCAGTGCAACGACCGATTGAGGAGCGCTCTGGAAGATGCGCTTCGTGAATATCGATCCACTCCTACCGAACTTAGGCCCCGATTACCACGGTTACCCATGCATAATAAAAATAGGGCGCTGGTGTGTGCCTTGGACTCGCAACTCGAGAATATATTCGAGAGTAGCGAGAACCTCGTTGATACACACTCGATCCTGTACTGTGGGGCTGTTGCGGCATGTCGTTTAGCTAACGTCAAGTTCTCAAATTGTGACGTAGCTACTCGACCAAAACCAGCTGTACCAGCCTGGCAGCGCAGGATCGAGCGCCGCATCGACGGGGCCAGGGTACTCATCGGCAAACTACACTGCTTCAGGGAGGGCAATACACGACCACGTGTGATGCGCTTTGTGAGGCGGGCATTCTCGGGGACTGGAATCAGTCCTCAAGAATACATGTCCCGTGTCACAGAGCGCATCGACTTCCTGAAGCAGAAAGTTTATGCATGGGCGAACCGTATTCGGAGGTATAAGCGGCGGGTTGATCGGTACTCACAGAATCGCATGTTCCAGAGCGATGAGAGGTGGGTATACAGAGCTTGGGAGCGACCCGAGCTAAATATGACAGACGTGTGCCGCCCGGATGATGCTGCTACGAGTTCTTTCTGGCGCAGCATCTGGTCGGTGCCCGTCTGTCATACTGAGGCTGACTGGATGCGTGATGTCGAACGAGTGTGTGAACCTATCCCAGAAATGGAGCCAATTTTGATTACACCTTTAGATATAGCCAGAGCAGTTCGTCCGTTACCGAACTGGAAGTCACCGGGACCGGACGGACTGCACAACTTCTGGCTCAAATGGCTTAGTAGTTCACACACTTGCCTGGCATCCCAATTCCAGTCATCCTTAGAGTCTGGGTCCTTACCGCAGTTTTTAACAACAGGCGTTACCCACCTGCTCCATAAGTCAGGTAGTCCCGCGGAACCCAAAAATTATAGACCGATCACGTGTTTGTCTACGGTCTATAAACTTCTTACATCCATTTTGAGAGCTAAAATTAATACACACATTGACAAAAACTCCATTATGTCTGCCTCTCAAAATGGATGTAGGAATGGGTCCCGCGGTACTAAGGAGCTACTCCTCATCGACATGGCCATTAGCCAACAGGTTCGTCGATCCCGCAAGGATCTGTCTACATGCTGGATAGATTATAAGAAGGCCTACGACTCGGTGCCACATACATGGCTCATGAGGGTGCTGGAGTTGTACAAGATAGATGCAACTCTACGCGCCTTCCTTGAGTCGTGTATGGGGCAATGGAGGACGGTCCTTCGATATCCAGGATGTCGACAGATCCAGGGGAACGATGAACCTGTATGGATTAAACGGGGAATATTCCAGGGCGACAGTCTGAGCCCACTATGGTTCTGTCTAGCCCTGAATCCTCTGAGCACATTGCTGGAGGATTCAGGTCTAGGCTACCGGTTGAGGAGAGGTGGTCAGGTCATATCTCACCTTCTTTACATGGATGATCTGAAACTCTTTGCCCCCAACAAATTGCAACTGATGGAGCTACTGAAAGTAACTGAAACTTTCAGTAGCGCCATCAGGATGGAATTTGGTGTGGACAAATGTGCAGTCATGTATGTAAAGCGAGGGGAGATTATGGAATCCGAGGGAATTCAGCTCTCGGATTTCATACACCTGAGATCCCTCTCCTCATCCGAAAGCTATAAGTATTTGGGTATGTCGGAAGCGTTAGGCATTAACGTAACTGACATGAAGCAATCGTTGAAGGAGCGCTTCTTTGGACGCCTGAACAAGGTATTACATAGCCTTCTTTCAGGCGGAAACAAGGTGCGCGCTTTCAACGGTTGGGTCATGCCGGTTTTAATGTACTCTTTCGGCGTACTCAAATGGACTCAGACCGAACTCGATGCCCTGGATAGGAGAGTTCGTACACTGCTTACCGCAAACCGGATGCATCACCCACGATCATCAGTGATGAGGCTGTACATCCCGCGGAAGTGCGGGGGTCGAGGGTTTTTAAACGCGAAGTCCCTTCACAACCGCGAGATGTGCAGTCTCAGAGAATATTTTTTAAAAGTTGAGGTGGGTATGCACCGAGATGTGGTCGCAGTGGACAAGGGACTCACCCCGCTGTCCATGGCTAAAGAGAACTGGCGCAAACCTGAAGTACTTACTACCGATGACCGCAAGGAAGTATGGCAAGGCAAGGAGCTTCACGGGCGCTTCTACCGGGCTCTTCATGGGCCCGATGTAGATTTTCTAGCGTCCGTATCCTGGTTACGCTTCGGCGACCTCTTTGGAGAAACTGAAGGTTTTGTCTGTGCGATTATGGACGAAGTTATGTTGACGAACAACTATCGGAAATATATTATGAAGGACGGGACGGTTGACGTGTGTCGGGCATGTCACCGTCCGGGTGAGTCCATCAGACATATTATTTCTGGTTGTTCTCGTCTGGGTAACGGCGAGTACTTGCACAGGCACAACCAAGTAGCCAGGATTATTCACCAGCAACTTGCCTTGAAATATAAACTTGTGGAATCTGAGGTACCGTACTACAAGTATGTGCCCGACCCAGTTCTCGAGAAAAACCATGTCACGCTGTACTGGGATCAGTCTATCATTACTGACAGGACTATTGTCGCCAATAAGCCTGACATAGTAGTGATAGACCGATCAGCGCGCCGCGTAATGATAGTCGATGTTACCATCCCGCATGACGAGAACCTCGTGAAATCTGAGAAAGAGAAACAAATAAAATATCTCGACTTGGCACACGAGGTTGTCGACATGTGGCATGTGAACTCGGCTATCATTGTGCCGATCGTCGTGACGGCCAATGGCCTTATAGCCAAGAGCCTCGATGACCATCTTTCGAAGCTCTCCTTAGGCGGTTGGATCAAGGGCCTGATTCAGAAGGCAGTACTCCTCGATACGGCTCGTATTGTGAGGAGGTTCTTGTCTCTGTAGCCCTAACCACCGGTAGCTTGGACCCTGCTCCCGCTACCGGCGGACCACTATTTTTTATATTTTTAAATGTTTTTTATATAGTTTTTGTTAAGAAATATTTAAAAATGTAATAAGTGTGTTATAAAATAAATAAAGGAAATAATAATAAATTTATTTCTATAACTTCAATAAACATTACATCAATGTATTCTCAACTCCTGAACTAGGACAGCCTGTATGACAGGGGTTGAGGTTTCCGGTTACATAGCTCTGAAAGTGGAAGCTTAGACAGTGCTTACTGTAGCTACTGTAGAAATTGACCAAAAATAAAAAATAAAAATAAAAATATCTACATAATAAAAATTGACATAATATAAAAACTTAATATGAATTGACAAAAATTAATACAAGAACAGAAGGGAGATAAGGTGAAGTAAAATAAAGGCACATTTCATAGAATAGAGGTAGCGTGTGTGGTGAGATGTGTGATGGTGTGTGTGTGTGTGTGTGTGTGTGTGTGCTATGAATATTTATGTCACTAGGTTAGAGTACTTATAAGGGTTTCAGTGTCATCGAAGCTATAGTTTTCCAGCCAAAGTAATATTTCCTTTTTTATCTGGAAATTACTCACATGCTTAATTAATTTATACTGGCTAATTTGGAAGTAGAGGCGCGGCGCTAAGCTGTTATAATGCTTTCTGGCAAACTTGCTCCTTACCCGTGGTACGGGATATCTGTCGGATCTTTTGCTATTTTTAGGCAAGAAGGGGACCGTAAGTCGGTGAAATCTCCGTAGACACTCATAAATAAATATTTTTCTTACGCTCAGCACTCGCGCTTGCTCATACACCAAACTGGTTGGGGTTCTGAAGTTAAGGGACAGTAGGACCTTCAGAACTGCACGCTGGGAACGCTCTAATTCTATCATATGGGATTTGCCGGCGCCACCCCATGCACAAATACCATAGCCCAAGACGCAGTGGCACAATGCTTTGTACGTTTGTATCAGAAGTTTCGGGCTGGCAACATGTCTCAAGGTTTTGAAAATAAATATAAGTTTGCGAGTTTTTTTTGCAGTAACTGAAATATGTTGACTCCATTTCAAGTTTTCATCGATTGTAACACCGAGATATTTTATGTTGCTCACTCTCTCCAGCCTAGGGCAAGCACAAGTAGCTTGATAACATGAACCTCTATTACAAGGGAACGTGTGGATGGGCACAGTAAAGTCTGGACTGGGGCTGCCTGACTTGGACATACTAAAGCAAAGGTATTTTGTCTTACTGGCGTTTATGGATAGAAGGCTGTCTTCAAGCCAGGCAGTTACTCTAGCAAGCCCACGTTCGCTTACCTGTGCCAAGTTTTCCCAAGATGTGTCATGGAACAGGAGCACTGTGTCATCAGCAAACATTGTTATTTCGGCTTGATGGATTGGAAGCTCACAGAGCCGATTAATGTATACCAGGAAAAGTGTTGGGGCTATAGTACTTCCCTGGGGAACACCGTAAGCGCAAGGAGCTTCGTCACTCAGCTGCTCATCTATGCGGACTCTTTGGTGCCGGCCAGACAGGTAGCTTTTAAACCACTCCTGGGGTACACCTCTAACGCCGATGCCCTCCAATCGACTCAATAGGATGGGAATTGACACAGTGTCGAACGCTTTCTGAAGATCAAGGAAGATGCCGACGCATTTGTCCCCTCTATCCAGGCAGTTCGTTATTGCCGTGGTAAGCCTCAGAACAGCGTCATTTGTAGAACGTCCAGCTCTGAACCCGTATTGTTTATTCGACAGCAGGTTGTTTTTTTCTAGATACTCTACGAGTCGCCTATTTGCGAGTTTTTCCATGACTTTGGCGAGAGTGCTCAAGAGAGATATTGGTCTGTAGTTGGTCACTTTTGATTTGTCGCCGGCCTTGAAGATGGGTGAAACAACGGCTTTTTTAAAGGCGGTTGGAAAGCTACCCTGCATGAAGCTCATGTTGCAGAGGTGTGCAAGGGGCGTAGCAAGTTTATGCTTATATTTTTTTAATATGGATACATGCAGGTTATCCCATCCAGGGGCACTTCCATTCTTAAGGCCAGTGACCACCCGAATAACCTCTATCTCATCTGTTGGTCCAAGAGTCATCGAGTTCAGAGAGCTATTCGACTTTGCGCTGAGTTTCACCAGTGTATCCTCGGCCATGTTTAGCTTGGTAAGCGTTTTGCTAGCCAGTTCTTTCCCGATTGACGTAAAATATCTGTTAACCTCGTTTAAAGAATTCTGTGTGTTATTTTCTAATTGTAGCAGTTCCGTGGCACTTTTAGCATCATTCTTCACATAGCACATTTCTTTGATGGTGTTCCATGTTCCTTTGATATTGTTTTGGTTCTTTTCCAATTCCGTTTGATAGTATGAGTGCTTTAGAGTTTGGATAATTTTGTTGCAAGTGTTTCTGTACTTTGTATATTCCTTCCTTAAATCTTCGTTGTTTCGGGACTTTTTTTGTTTTAGGTGCATTTTGTCTCTTTTTCGTATACATTTAACGACGCCTGGAGTCATCCAGGGTTTTAGTGGTTGTTTCTTTTTAGAAATTAGTTTTGTAGTAGAGTTCTTAGTGATCACGTCCTGTAGCACTTTTATAAGGTAGACTGCTGCGTCGTTTACGTTTTGAATGTCGAAAAAGAGGTCCCATTTGATGCTGTCAAGGTCAGTTTCTAATTCCTTGTAGTCGATTATTGTTTTGCAGTCGATTATTGTTTTGCACCACTACCGCTTAACCAGCGATAACACCACTACCGCTTAGCCAGCGATAACACCACTACCGCTTAGCCAGCGATAACACCACTACTGCTTAGCCAGCGATAACACCAGATCTGATCTCTTATGTTTTTACGATATCATTCCCAAGATTCCCATCTTTAAGTTTAACAATAAGCTCAGAAATCTCATTATCACGTTGTTGCTCCGCCAGCAACCAATTGGCAGAGAGATTTGTGATATTGACATGCTTCTGCTCTATCTTTGTGAATGGGATCTTTAAGTCGTATTTCCATAGGGTCAGTATTTGCAGGAGAGCTAGGTGTTCCAATAATAAAAAAATCAATCTTGCTTTGATATCCGGAGAAACGTCAGTATTAATGCCATTACATTTAACTGCGTCTGACTCAACATTTAAAATGGTACGTAATTCAACACTCGACTCTACACTTACGGTATTCACATAAAGTAAATTTTTCGAAAAGGTTAAATTTCTAGACGTCATGATAATTACCAAGTCATTAATCAAAATTTCACGTCCAATCACTATGTCATGTTGAAGATATTCATCAGGTAAAACATGAAAAACAATATCCAAACTAATGTTACCAATATCAACATTAACTAAAATGTTCAGGTTACTATTCACGGAAGTTTGACCTATACCCGTCATAGTAACGACACTATAATTACGCTCACCATTAAATTTATAAAAATAAATAGAATCTCTCATTAATGAACACTCTGCTCCAGAATCATAACAAAAACTAAAAGACTCACCAGAGTGACGGAGTATACCGGTAGGCGCGTTAACGACGCACAAGTTCACACGGCGTTGTTCAGGAACTGCACCGGCGCCACCACCAGTGCCACCGCTGCCGGAACCCTGGGCTGCTGCTGGACAACGGTTTGCGTAGTGGCCTCGGCTCTTGCACCGGAAGCAGGTGACGGAGCTGGTGCCCCTGGGCTTCGCCGGAACAGATGACGAACTCCCATGAGAAGATGAGGAGTGAGGTCTTCTGTCAGTCTTGCTGTCTCTTCTCTGGTAACATGTGGAAGCTTTGTGGCCTGCCTTACCACATACGAAACAATTGACTACACTAGTCGTAGGGTTAGGCTTGGAATGCTTGCTATCCACACTTGGAGCACCCTGGTTAAACGGGTTTTTGCGTTTCAGGAACGACATCGCACGGAGTTCTTGTTGTAGCTTAGATCTTGTGTCGATGTCGGTAGTGAATGCCAGCCGCTGAACACGATGATCAAGGTGTGACATGTGTGCTAGCACGGTAGAAATTGCTATCTGTTCCACAGTCAGGTTCTTCCAGCGTGACATTAATGACGTAAGCACACGTGAAGAATAAGCAGCAAAACACTCACCTTCTTTTGGTGCATTGTTGTTTAAGTTTATAAGGGAAGCGGCAGGTGTTTCAGGGCAATCATATCTTGCAACAAATAGCTTCTTGAATTCGTTCCATGTCATACCAGGAAACGAAATCTGTGACAACCATGACGATGCTTGGCCCTTCAGCGCCATGCTCAAAGTAATCATGAGTGATGCACCTTGCAGCTCACAATCTGCCATGCACATTTTAGCGGTGGTGACCCACGCACGTGCATCGACGTTTAGTTTTTCGGGATCGAACTCAGGTAGCTGCACTTTCTTGTTCGAAGCAGGTGACATTGCTTGCAACAGCGTGAGAAAGTTTTGGTTCTGTTGCTCGAACATTATGCACCATTTTTCGTCTCCATCAGGTTCGGGTCGGGAAGCACGTGGGCATCTCACTTCTGATGACGACAGTTGCGGCATGTCTTCGCTGTCTTGTTGGTCGGTCATGATGGAACGTGGAGTCCGACGTGAAATAATACACAGACACCGTTTGGTACACTAAACTTTACTGTTTAAAACACTTTACAATAAAAAAATAACAATATATTGAAGAAATATTATCGGATTGAATTTAAATAAAATGGAATGTAATGAGGTTAGCCAAGTTAGTCGTTCGTCCACGATTTCAATTTGAATGAATCAACTGCACAAGTCTACCGCCTTTTTATTCAACATCAAAATGACAAACGATAACTGTAATCGACTAAACACACTGAAGCATTGCCATACCAAAAATCTAATTTAATTAAAATTATGATAAACGCTTGACATTCCATTAGCAATCTGCGACATATATATTTTCATTATTGTACACGATTATAAAAAAAAAGTATTATAACGGTTTGCGAGAAATTGAAAAAAATTGGTGGCGTGGCCAGATAGTATGCTTCCTAGCTGCGCCACCACGTACACTGCAATAAATAGTCGAATAATGTATATACTCATTTCACTTATTTATAAACCAGTGTTCTTCTGTTTTTCGTTCTATATTTATTATGAAAAATACAGCAAAAAGTCGTTGTCTATTTGAAAAATATCAAAACGGTACACTTCAACCAGCTCGCCTCGCGCCTGCACAGTGCAGGCGGGAAAACACAGAGCTAATTATAAATGTACCAAGTTTAACACATTTTGATAGTTTTAGAATTTCTTGAAAATTTCATGGAAACCGCTTTATAATGTTTATTCTATCTTTATTTTTACACGGCCCCGTGTGGTCCGGGCTTAGAATGCGACCACCCCGCACCTCCCATGGATGTCGTACGAGGCGACTAAGGTCTATGTGCAGGCAATCGGTGCAAACCAGCTGCCAGCATTCTAGGGTTTCACATCTGTAAAATATGTTCATTTATCAACACTAATAGTTGACTCGACAACGCACCACCGTACAGGCCGACAGTCCGACGACTGCCTGCCCCACCACTCGGACCGGTATTTATAACCGAGCGACGTGCGCGCCCGAGGCAACTTCACAACACTTATCAATTTGTAGCGCGATATATCGATATCTACATACACTACATCCCTTCCTTGTTTTAACTAATTGTAGATAAGACATTTAGTATATTAATAATTATAATTATATATTTTTATTAATAATTTATTGAAATCTCTGGCATAACAAAATCACAACACAATAATATCTGAAAATCATTTAATGGTTTAATTTAGTATTTCCTTTTACCCTTCCTCTTCTTCTATTCCATTTTCTGACTCCTCTTTATCTTTTCCTAAGTTAATTTCTTTGTGATACTTTCCCAGTTACATCGTTTCGAACACATATGTCTCCTTTACTCTTTCCGACTGTATGGGAAGTTGGGTCATAATTTACGCTTAGTTTATCTTTGATCATATTCTTAACGTAAACTTTATCACCAGGAACTAACTGACATTCACGAGCTCTTCTTTTCTTATCTGCATATTCTTTCCCAGTTTCTTTCTTTTCTTGGTCTCTGTCTCTAACATCTGAATCTTCCGGTTTATGTGTATGTGTAATGTCTCCTGCCATAGGTATATTGTCACGGTATTGCCGTTTGAAAAATAATTCTGCAGGAGTTTTACCTGTAACACTATGCGGGGTACTGTTATACCTAGCCAAATACTCTAACAAAGCTTCTTGCCAGTTTTTATGTTCAACTTGACTAATTTTTAGGCGCTTTAGAATGTCTCAGTTCTGACGTTCGACTTCTCCGTTCTGTTGAGGCCAGTATGGTACCGTATTATGCAAAATTATATTCCTTTCAGTACAGAATTTTTTGAACTCCTCGCTGCAGAACTGTCTACCATTATCAGCTGTCACGTCATCGGGTTACCAAGTCTGCTAAAAATCGCTTTAATCGACGATTACCTATTTAAAGGGCCCAACAAATCAATACATGTATCTACCCAAGCTTCACATGGTAATGCCCGTCGCTTCAATGGGTTTGGAGGATTTGGAGCTGAAACTAACGTACAGCCTTTGCAGGATTTGACCAAGTTCTCAGTTTCTTTGTCATATCTATGCCACCATACTTTGGTTCTTAGCCTCGCCTTCATTAGGACTATTCCTGGGTGGCCTTTGTGAGCAGCTGTCAGAACCTGACACCGTATTTTTTTAGGAATAACAATTCTAGTGCCTCTCAATAAAACTCCGTCGTAAAAGCACAATTCGTTTTGGAGGATTTTGAAATGTTTTATTTCTTCATCCCATTTGTTGTTATACAAGCCTTCCCTTACTTTTAATATTTCCTTGTCTTGCTTTGATGCCTCCATAATTTCTTCCAGTGATACTGCTATTGGCCTGCTTCCTTCAACAACCTGGTGTATATAGTTTTCCGACTTGTCTTGTGACGTTTTATTTAGTTTACACAATCTTGATAAACTATCTGCTATATTTTCTTTGCCAAGCTTGTATATGCTTGAAGGCGTAGTATCGACCTTTCTATCCTTGCGCATGGTTTTGATTTAGGACCGAATATAACCTCGATTGGTTTATGGTCGGTCAAACTCTTTCCCAAACAGAAAAACATAAAAATGTTCCACAGCCCAGACCAGAGCTAAGGCTTCTTTTTCTGTCTGGCAATATAGCCTTTCACAGTCTGTTAGTGTCCAGTGACCATACGCTATAATGCGAGGTCCGTGATAATTAATTTGAACCAATACTCCTCGTAGTCCTACCGGACTGGCATCTGCTATTACTATAGTCCGATCTTTGACGCCATAGTATCCTAGAGTAGGAATATTAGACAAAGCCAATTTTAATTCGTTAAACGCAAATTCCTGTTTACTGCCCCAAAGATTTTTTTAATTCGGCTGTTTTGGTCTGTTTCTTCTTATGCAGTTCTTTTAATGGTTCAGTAGTGGTTGCCAAATTTGGAATCCATTTTCCAAAATAATTTATTAATCCCAAGAAGCTCTCTCTCCGCTGGATGCGAATCGCACGGGACCGGTCAATGTGGCGACACTTGGGGGAGGCCTATGTCCAGCAGTGGACGTCTTTATTAAAGAGGCGGTTCACCTCGGTTGGCGGATTCACCTCGACCCTCCACTTGCGGAACCCAGCGCCTAGGACGTTGGTTGCACGCTGTAGATTAAAGGTGATGTCATTAAGGCTGTGCCCGGTGTAGTATAAGGCCGTGTCATCGGCGAAAAGAGCTAAATGAGCCGTTTTGCTCTTAGGGATGTCGCTGGTGAACAGCGTAAATATAAGGGGGGACATAACGGAGCCCTGAGGAACTCCTGCACGAATGGGGTGGGGGGAAGATAGAGTATTCCCTACGCGATAGCGGAAGGTGCGATCCGACAAAAAGTCTCGTAAGATGAGCACGAGACGGTCAGGCACTCCTAGTTGGTATAGCTTATATAATAAGCCATTGTGCCAGACTTTGTCGAACGCTTTCGCTATATCGAAGTATAACACACCCGTCATCGCTCCACGCTGGAAGCTAGCGCTCACGTGTTCAACGATGCGGTGGAGCTGATGTATACATGAGTGTTCGGTTCTAAAACCGAATTGCTCGTTGGGAATGAGACTCTTTGCCGAGTGCACTCAGGAGACTTATCGGCCGGTAGCTCGACGGCTGGGCTTTAGGTTTTCCTGGTTTGGGGATACCTATAACTGTGGCCTCTTTGCACACTTGGGGGAAGATGTTATTGCTCAAGGCGCCATTGAAGATGGCGGACAATAAAACTATGAGCTGCGCGGGGAGGACTTTAAACACCTTATTGGTGAAGCCATCAGAACCAGGGGCTTTCCGCGGCTGAAGCCTATCTATGATGACTTTCACTTCGTCAGGTGTGACAGAAGGAAGAGGATCATCAGGGTCTTCTACAGGGGGGAGGGCGGCTCTACGTTCGACTTTAGCATCCACCTCATCGAGGTGTCGCTTGTCTACAGGTTGGGAGCTGGTGGTGCACTGCGATTCCAGGCTGTCGGCCAGGCATTCAGCCTTGTCGGAGTCGTCAAAAGCGACGCTCTTATCGGGACGGATGAGAGGAGGCATCGAGGCCTCTTCAGTGGCATGCAACTTTCTTTGCAATTGCCAGAAAGCTAAGTGAGTGGGCTCGAGTTCGCTAAGCAACTTGTCCCATTGACTAGAACGATGCTCACTAGTGCGTTTTTTTACAGCACGCTGCAAAGTACGCATGTGAGCCTTGTTCGCCTCACAGGGAAAGCTACTATAGGCACGTATGGCCGCGTTCTTCTCGGTTATCAGCTCACGTATGTCAGCGGGCAGTATCCAGCGGTGATCGCTCATCGCTGGGACTTCCCGCGAACAATCCGTCAGTACGGATTGTACGTGTTCTGTAAACAAGTTGATGGCGGCCGTAGTGTCTGCAACTGAAACTATGTGGTCAGGAATACCGTCCAAGAGAGGTGACGTGGCGGATTTCAGCTTATCGCTTACTTTCCTCCAGTCAGTTATCACAATGGTGGGCGGGGGATGGCTGGGGTCAGAGAGGCCCGAGCGAGATATTAGGTGCATGAGCAGCGGGCGGTGGTCTGAGTTAAGCTCGTGTAGCGTCTCAATCAAGTGCAACCTGAGGTTGACATTCTTGAGTAGCGCTATATCGAGCACATCGGAACGAGAGCTGACCGTGGAGGGGTAATGAGTGTGCTCCATAGGAGCGATAGGGTCAAAGTGAAGTGAGTCACCTAGATCATATAAGACTCGCCCTCTCGGGTTAGTCGTTATACTATTCCAGGCGGGTGTTTAGCGTTGAGGTCACCCGCTATAATAACGGAATCGCTCAAGCCGAAGAGAACAGAGAGACCGCTAGCCAGAAGGGTATGATCTTCCGGTGAGGGAACAGGGGGCATGTAGGCAGATATGATATGAACCGGTTGGTGACCGGACATCCGCAAGAGAACCAAGGTAACCGACGTAGCCCGAAGAATAGCCAAACTGAAGTGGCAGTGGGCAGGGCACATTGCTCGCAGAACGGATGGCCGATGGGGCCGAAAAGTTCTGGAGTGGCGACCGCGAACCGGAAGACGCTGCGTTGGAAGGCCTCCCACTAGGTGGACCGATGACCTGGTGAAGGCTGCAGGGATCCGCTGAATGCGAGTCGCACGGGACCGGTCAATGTGGCGACACTTGGGGGAGGCCTATGTCCAGCAGTGGACGTCTTTCGGCTGAAATGATGATGATGAAGCTTTAGTGAAGCATTACATTTACTAGCATACGTAGATTAAATGATAAAAACTAAAGAAACCGATAGGAATAATTATGTTCATTAAGCTAACCAGTGCGTTATAAATTTAATAATATAATATTTGAGTTGGCAGTTAGTTAGCAACAGGAAAAAGGGCAGAGTCATCGCAGGTAAACAGGCTCGCCAAACAAAAAGACACTATTAAAAAATTATAGAGGTTTATTTCTTACAATTTATTATTCATATTTAACAGTCAGTTAATTAATTATCGTTTAGCATTATAATATTACGTAAAACTTCTTATTGAGGTCATAGCTTAAGTATTCGTTTCCAAAATCGGAAAGAGGATTGAAGCTTATTTAACCTCAATAAAAAGAAACAGGAGACCAGATTATTTTATCACAAAAGTCAAACATATTAAATAGGTAGGCTAAAAACTACAAAATTGCACATAAAACATACCAAATGGTTAGTAGGTAACATAAAAAATTAAAAATTATGTTGTGTTTAAACTTGAAGTGTTCATAACTTTTTTTTAGTTATTAAAAATACGTAAGTAATATGTTATACACCCAACCAGGTCTCCAGTTAACATAAAGAATAAGTACTAAGTAAAATAATATTAATTAAGCATAATCAAATATTTATTATTAGCTCGTGTAACCACCATTCTGGTCGATAACAACTTGCATGCGGGAACGCATAGAATGAATTAAATTTTTACACAAATCTGAACCACGAATACTCTCCCATATTTGTAAACAATTAGCCTTTAATGCATCTGGAGTGCGCTCATTTTGATTATTCCACCGTTGAACGATAACACCCCATACATTTTCAATGGGATTTAAATCCAGTGATCAAGCAGGCCAAGGAATAACGCAAATGTCATTATGCTGACGAAACCACGCCTGCACACTGTGCGAACGGTGTATTGGCCTATTATCCTGCACAGATTTTATGTGGTAATTCTTCTCTTGGAAACACATTTCGAACGGTAGGCAACATGGTTCCTGCAGCACTTCTATATAATTTGCACTATTTGCTCGACTTGGTAGTCTGACTAGTTCTCCCGGATCGGCTGCACTCATCCATACCCACATGTTCACTGTAATATGACCGGATTGCATATTGGGCACTACGTGGCCACTTGTGTATCGCGTATTATTTCGGCGCCACAGAAATAACTGTCGGTGTTCACTGGACTTAAAAGATTTTTCATCCGTAAAGATTACATTACTGCAATCGAAGTTTATGTGATACAAAGCAAACTGTCATCTTGCCCTTTTATGGTTTTCCGTGAGCAAGGGTTTCACAGCATGCCTGGGATAATGCAGCCCTTCACTATGAAGAGCACTACGGACAGTGTCAAATAAACCAGCATAGTGGTTCGTCGGTAGAAATTCATTTTCTTCATACTCCCTTATCAAGGTTTGACGCTGCAATGTGTTTATAAGTCGTGGTCTACCAGTTCTTTGATGGTGTTGCAAAGAACCCTCCTCTTCAAAACGTAGTACCCATAAAACAACTGTTTTTCTCTGCAACAATAAAACAGAAATATATAATACGCAATAATGATTAATGTGTAGTATAGTAACTAATAATAATGGAGTTTTTTTTTTTTTATAAAAGTGTAAAAACAAAACTACTTACGTTAAGATCGGTCTCTCTGGCTATTTCTGACAAGTTTTTGCCTTGATTATGCAAAGCAATTATTTAAGCTCTTGTAACAATATCTATATTACAACGCGTACTCATTTTGGTAAAATAAGTTATTCAAGTGCATAAAAATAAAAACTGAACAAAAGGCACTCGAACGAGGTAATCGAAATGAACTTGGTGAACGATCAATTGAACTTAGTCATTACTCTTCGACCTAATTATTTCTACTACCTACCAATTTAATTATAAATCCATATTCAACCTACCCTCTCAAGTTTGAAAACTAAAACTTAGTAAATCACATACTTATAAATTGATTTTCAATTTTAACATAGTAGGTTAATAGTTAGGAACAAATTTCTTAAAAATAAACTATTAATTATAAATTATTTGAATGTTTGAAGCGACAAAAAGAAACTACAAAAATATTTTATGCAACGCCCTCTAGTAACAGCATAATTAAATTTTGTTAGTGGATAACTGGTTTACGCTAGGTGGCGTCATTTCTCGCTTCACACGATTTTGTTTCTGTACTGTCGAACGAACCGAAGAGAGAATGTTAGAGTAAGAACATGCAGTAGAAAAGATAAATTGGGATATAGCTGGCCTAGCAGAAGTGAGAAGAGAAGGTGAAAACACAATAGAAAGAGAAAATGACGACGTTGGAACCAGAGTGATCTAGGGCACAACAGTATGTAGATGCACCTCAGTACTTAGATCAGTGTGACATGGTCTTCACTTTAGAGACCGCACCAATTCTATAGTGACATGTTGTGATCCCTCAAGGAAGAAAGCCCTGAAGAGCACTTAGATAAGTGTAGCATGGAAGAATTATGATTTTTCTATGCCATTGTATCATAACCTCAGTATTGGTAAAAATGACACTTAGATCACACTGGTTCCAACATCGTCAAATAGCATATTTTATCATAATGGAGAAGACACTACCAGACATGGTGTTGGCTTCCTGGTTTCAAAACGCTGGAAGGATAATATTATAGAATTTGTCGCATATTCTAATAGAATCGTTTCGCTCAAGTTTCGTGTGACGATAAAAAGATCCTTACATTAATCCAGGTTTATGCTCCAACATCTTCGCATAGCAACGACGAAGTGGAAGAGTTCTACGACTTGCTTAATAAGGCATGCGATGAACACAGAGGGACTTGGACACTGGTCATGGGCGACTATAATGCCAAGATTGGTCCAAGAATAACATCAGACATCACAAACGTCCACGTCTGGGACCATACGGTTTGGGAGACAGGAATGAACGTGGTCAACGCCTTCTAGAATTCGCTTTTGGGAAGAACTTGAGTATAGGTATCAACTTTTTTTCCTAAAAAACCACATCGGCGGTGGACCTGACTCTCCCCAGACGGCAGCACGAAAAATAAAATTGATTTTTGTATCTCCTCGAACAAGCATATAATACAGAATGTCGAAGTACTTAACAGTTTAAAATTTAGTTCAGATCATCGCCCACTTAGAGTTGTAGTGAAATTTGACATGAAAATCCATAGTAATAAAATAATTAATAAAACCATAAAACGAATTGACAAATCAACATTAATCGCAAACAAAGAAAAAATTACATTAGAATTCAAAAACAGTTTCAGCATTCTCGAATCTAAAAACTCAGAAGACGCACAAGTGCAATATAATAATTTCAAACACGTCATCAAAACTGCTAGTCAGAACATAAAGCTCATCAAGAGCAAACAGAAAAAACTCACCGATTATACAGTTCGATTTATAGAGGAGAGACAGGATCTACCATATCAGTCTCTCGAATACAGAGAGCTGCAGGCTTAGCCAAGTTGACAATCTACAATCGTTAACGCTAATAGAAAACTAACCAAATGTATGGGAATGACATCATCTCAACGTTAAGTCACGTTGTCAAAAAAAACGAATAGAAAATTCGTAGACAAGTTTACAATTTATCTGAGAGTTCAAAATGATAGAATGAAATATAATCGTTTCTACAATGTTGATCGCTAGATCCCATATAAATCGTAGCCTGCAGAGCTATTCTGAAAGCTTCGTTTGCGAAATCACTTCTGAATCCGCGGTGAAATCTTGGGACATAAATATTTCGTATTCTCAAATTGAGTGAATTCGACACTAGCGCCAGCAAGTGATTACGGAAGTGAGAGTAATAACAACGAGTGACGTTTGTCCATAGTATTTCGTATTCTCAAACACAATTCGCTCACCGTATCGAAAGTCATCTCGCATCTCACACACGATTTCATCTGTCAAATGAAAAGTTACTATTTCTTGAGTGAAAAGTGTTTTTTAAATATGTACTGTACCTTTTGAACTTCTTTAACGACATGCAAGTATAAGAATGTGTTTAAAATAAAATATTTTTTTCAGTTGCTCTCTACTCTGTCATTTCTGGCCAATGGCAGCTATCAAAAAGTATTACTTTTCTGTCTCAAGCCTCAATATCACGTTGCCTTCATCAAATCATTAATGTGTTCAACCATCCAACAACAGTAAAAAAATACATTCGATTTCCACAAAATGCAGCTGAAAGACAAGCATTCAAAGAACGGTAAGTATGTTCAAAACATGCTTTTAGATTCTTAGTTAAAATAATTTTGAGAATTTAATTGATTTGAGATTATAGGCGGCATAGTTATAACTTATAAGTCAGAGTAACCATTTTTAGAGCACACTATTGTGCTGACCTATGACCCAGTATCGGTAGGTAAACTTGTATATTTACTCACTGTGCTCCTTCACCGGTAAACCAGAAAAACAAATGTAAACCATTATTTAGATGTCCTTGTGCTTATTTTAAACATTTATTTTAAGTTTTATGAAAAATTCAACATACCAGGTGTTATAAGATGTATAGATGGCACATAAGCACCGGCCACACAGAACAGACGCAAGGCACGGACCCGTCGCAGTCGCGGCGCCCGTTTAATCTACTTGCATATAAAATGTATACAGCCGTCGCGACGTAAAACATACAGAAAAAACGGGACGCCGTCAAGGCGAAAAACATACAGAAAAGACGGAACGCCGTCACGACTTTAACTCGTCGGCGCCCTATTGTAAAACATATAGGAAGGACAGGGCGCGGGCCTGCACGGGCGCAAGCGGGGGAGCGGAAAGGGCGCGGAGGGCAGGTTCTCACAGCGCTCGCTCCCGCTCGCCATTGTGCGTCTTGCGTCGGAGTAGTTAGAACGTTACGTGCGAACGAACGTTAAAATGCGTGAAGACTTTGAATTTAACGTTACATTTTGTAATTTAATTGAAAATAATCCAGTAATTTATAATTATAACAGACCAGATTATTGTAACAGAAATGTCCAAGATCAAGCTTGGTCAATAATTGCCAGGACATTAAATGAAACAGGTAAGTACCTAACATTGTTTATTATAATCAAATATTTAAATAAACGCTCACAAAGTAGCATTGTTTATTAACTTTGATACTAGAATGGAGTTGCAGTACTAGTGTTGTGGATGGAGAGCAGATGTTAAATATGTAGATTTCATACATTATGTCTATCTTGAAAGGGAATAGGAGCCCGATTCACGAAGTAATTGGTGAGGTATTCCCTGATGTTTTCTGCGGTTTCTCGGGATTGTGAAACAATTCTTGTCCCAACCAACGTATTTTGGATATATGGCTGTGTAAATATTCCATCGCATTTTCGAATAACGTTGTGCAATATACACATAGCTTGTATTATTGCATCAGCTTTAGCAGGGTCACAGGCTTAGGGGCGGGCATGCTCAATGCGTGAAATTTGGTCCTCGCCATTCCAAAGGCACATTCTACTGATTTCCGTCCTCTAGATAGTCGGTTATTGAATACTCTTTTTGCATTAGTCAGTTGAATCCTTGAGTAAGGTTTCATTATGTTTTTTTTAAGAGGAAAAGCTTCATCTGCTACAAAATAATACGGCACAGGTCGTGTTTCTCCAGGAAATGGAGAGGGTTCTGGTAGATTAAGATCTTCACGCTGTATAGCTTGTCCAAGAGCACTAACTAGCAACGCACGCCCGTCGCAGTTTCGGCCATATTCCCCAACATCGATCGTTAAAAATAATCCATCAGCGTCTACTAATGCCAATAATACAATGGAAAAGTATCCTTTGTAATAAAATTTATGTATGCTGACCCTGAGTTAGGTGGGGCTTTTATACGAATATGTTTACCATCAAGACTTCCAGTACAATTTGGTAAATTCCAGAGAGCATGAAAATGTTCAGCTACCTCCAGCCATTTTTCTGTATTAGGAATAGGCATATATTCTGGTTGTAATGTTTCCCATAGAATTTGACAGGTATCGTATACTATTTGTCGAATTGTCGATTTCCCTCGTAGAAAGTAAGTTGATAGTGATTTGAATGAACATCCGTCTGCGAAATACCTGTAAAGAAATATCTTACATATAATATATTATAATACTTTAGCTTTTGACATTTGATGTTTTAATTCTTTTAATTGTTTCAGTTACTGATTGCAAAGCACGCTGGGCAAACATACGGAACAGATATGCGAAGTACAATAAATCAAAATTGCTTCCATCTGGCTCTGCAGCTAAAGTACTGAGAGAATATTTTCTCGCCCCACATTTAAATTTTTTGGATGGATATTTAAAATCAAGACCATCCAAATCTAACCTTCCTACTGATCCTGTTCAAACGGACGACAGTGACGCTGGCGAGGACTCAATGTCACCGTATCAGCCTCCCTCTCTCACACCATCTCCACGCACAGAAAGACATCCTTCGCCGTTATCCGTAAGCTCAAGCAAAAAAGGTACAACGATTACTCTCAAAGAAGTCAATCAATCTGCGTACGATTACTTCACCTCAAAAAGAAGAGATGAAAAAAAAGATGGACCACTTGATACAGACCTTTCTTTCCTCCAAAGTATGTTGCCTGAAATGAAGGCCATGAATGTGGTTCAAAAAAGAAGGTTCAAGATAGGAGTCATGCAATTAGCGACACAAATCTTGGATGAAAACGAGGCAACATCTACCAGTACATCGACATCAAATATCGCATCATCCGCCTGTATTTCTCAATTCAACACAGTCCCATATTATGCTCCAGCTCCACCAATACAACAAACATTTCAAAATGTTGCGGCTCCAGCAGCTCCACAGCAGACTATTAAAAATATCGCACCTCCTCCAGTGATACAACAGACCATTCTAAATAATCCACCTGCATCTCCACAACACGCATTTCAAAATATTGCATCTCCAACATCACCACGAAATGTCGCATCTTCATCCGCTTATCAACATTTTGAAGACTGTCGACAAGATGAAAATACGTATTTCAACTTGTCACCATATTCGGTCATTTCGGCTTCATCTGCCCACATGCGCAATACACAGTGTTACAATAATGAATCACCTTCGTCGAACAATTTGGAGAATTTGTTACAATTGAATTTGAAATAATTGATTATTATGTTTGGTAATTTTTTATTTTGTAACAAAATCTTAAAACAATATAAAAATGATTAAAGATTATTTGTTTCACTTACCTTAGCAGCATAAGTAGTCACACATACACATATACACTCACCAATAACACATAACATACATACACATTGGACATATACATTCTCTCCAATTTGTGTCCTTTTTTTGTAAAGCATTCTTCACTTTGGACATAATAATGTTAAAACATTGTGGAGTCATCTTGTATACTTCTTGAAAACGATCAGGATAATAATGTAGATCCTCCATTATTTAAAAAAAACTATTCTGTCCATTGCTTAGCCATACCGGATGTACCCAGTAATGTCTAACCCTCTGCAGATTAGCGAGATATACCAGTGCCAATACATCTTCATCTTCAGAAGAAGACATGTTGTCGTATCAAAATCGGACGGTTGAATGCCGGGAAAAGCTTCTAGTGCGCGCCATAAAGTCGTGACGGCGCCCTGCCTGCGACGGGTCCGTGTCTTTTCTATATATGTTAAAAAGTCGTGACGGCGCCCTGTCTGGGACGGGTCCGCGCCCCGCCCTCGTCTTGCGTCTTTTCTGTCTGGCCGCTGGCTAAGGAGAATGAAGAAAGATATTTCTGTCGCAAAGGATATCATTATGAATTCATTTTTTCTGTTTATTTGGATATCAAACAGTGTATCAAATTGGTGCATTTAAAAAAAAAACAATATTATCTATGTTATATATTATAATATCAGCACCAAATTATAACAATTAGTGATTTTACTTTAAATGTAAGTACCTAGGTATAATCCATAACTAACTATTGCATTGTCTGTATATATTTACTTTGATTTCAGATAACAGATGCAGATTCAAATATAATACATGTGGATGCTTCATATGGCGGAGCATCTCATGATAGTTTTGTATTCAATCATTCCCAAATTAAATACCATTTAGTACAAGTGTCTAATGCGGGTGAAGTCGTATATTTATTAGGTAAATATATTGGGCATTGTTATCAATTCTATATTAAATTATTTGAGGATTGACCTGAGGAGTAAAACCCAATGGTCCAGGGGTACGGTGAGCCTGGCGACCTTGGTCACAAGAACTGACTAAGGTGCGCAACTCTGTTAATCAGTTTATATCCAGGACAGGCTCCGGGGGAGGTTCCCGGAGAAGCCCCGATGGGGGTCCTCGGACCTCAAATCTAGCAGCTCGTACGGCTGGGGCGGTAGCGAGAGCTGTGGGTGCACCTGTGGTAGGGCTTGCCCCCCTACCACAACAGGTTTTTAAGGGACGCATTCGATGTTTACAAGGAAATAGACGGTCGAACCTCCGGCCTCCCACAGGAGTCGGAGGCGTCGACCCTTAAACCTGTAAGTCCGACTCCTCGATCATCGCCTCGGTTGAGGCGGGGGGAGGGCGAGTGGACCTGTCTGGAATGTATCAGGGCATTCCAGACCAAGGTAGGGTTGGGCGTGCACAGGAAGCGCGCCCACCCTGAGACGGCTAACGCCGCAGCCGCGCCACCGCAGGTGAAGCGGAGATGGCTTGACGAGGAGGTGGAGCTTTTAGCCCAGACGGAGGCACGTTTGGATAGAGCTGGAAGCAGTGTCACCACCAGAAACCAGGACCTTCTCAGGGAGTTGCCTCAGCTGGGGCGCTCCCTGGAAGCGATCAGGGGGTACCGGAGGAATGAGTCATACAAACGCCGGGTACGAGCGTGCCTGGCCGTTGTGGCTCAGACTCCTTCTCCGGTTACCTCTGGGGAGGCAGAAATGCAGGTGGGCTCCCCGAGTGGTGACACTGTCGAAGGCTCGATACCAGAGCGACCTCTAGTTAGGGCGGAGCGCCCCTCCGAAATCAGGCCGGATTCCGTAAGCCTGCAAAGCCCGGACCTGTCGAGTGCGCTAGACCTCGTCAAAATTGTTGAGGACCTCGTTAAGGGGGCCGAGACAAGGATGGCGAGGGGTGCCAGTGGCGGGAAAAGGCGGGAGCAGCCTAGGCGCAAAGGCCAATCTCTGAGTACCCAATCTGCTAGTGCCAGATTGTCTGCGCGAAAGCGGCGTAGAATGGAGTACGCGAGGGTGCAGGAGCTGTATAGGACTTGTAGATCCAGAGCTGCTGCGGAGGTGATCGACGGACAAACTCGGGGGGTTAGGCACAGTCTTGCTGAGCTGGAAGCCTACTGGCGACCAGTGATGTAGGCTGTGTCTGACGCTCCGGGGCTCACACCGGAAGTTCTGGGCGCGCTACAGCGCTCGGAGCAGCACGGGGGCAGCCGAGATTACTCGCAGCTGTGGGCGCCTTTTACTTCTGAGGAGGTGAAGGCGTGCCGGGTGGACAACAGGTCCGCTCCGGGTCCTGAGGGAATTCTCCCAGGGACTTGGAATATTTTGTCTTCTGCAACTCAGGCGAAAATATTCAACGCGTGGCTGATGGCTGGGGAGGTCCCCGATAAGCTCCGCGGCTGCCGTACGGTATTTGTACCCAAGACGGAGAATCCTGCAGGTCACACATATGTTTTCATATGTGACACATGTCTTTATATAAATCTGTCGAAAGCCAACGGCGCTCAAATAAGCTGCACCCTTTATGCACTAAAACCAAATTCCTCTACAATAGCATAATATATGCAATGGCCAAAACTTTATAACAAACCACCTGATCAAATTTTATCAAGCAACAACATGAAGGAGTTTAAACGTAAGCTTTTTGAATTATTGAGTGACAAGGCGTATTATTCTGTTAACAAATATCTTAATGACAAATTAAAATAATATTTATATAAATTTAAATCTGTCTGTAAAATATTGTTCCCTTATGATATTGATAGTTTTTATTGACATATTGTATTGTATATTGCGTCTATTGTTATATAAGATTTGATTGATTTTGATTGTGACTAAATAATGCGTGCTTGTTTATGTGCCGTCTTAATTTATTGATATATTTAGCATGACATTGTGACATATACTACATAGTTTTAACTTTATTTTTTGATTTTTATGTTTATTAATTGACATTTAAACTACAATATCTTGTATGCCTTCTGGCGGGACATAGTATGGACCAACGTTTATTTATATAACATCAGTATATTTTTTACCCTATGTTTACAAAATCAATAAATGAATTTGAATTTGAATTAGAATGCAGGAAAGCGATGCCGATGCCAATAACTGAGATTGAAACATAAGTTATTTAGGATTCAATTTTATTTTAATTTTTCAATTCCGACGTCAACACACTACGTTTCCTATACCACTGAATGTAAAGATTTGTATATATCCCGTTAATTAGTATGTTGTGATAATTTAAGTGTTGTAAGTTCAACAATATATTGTTCTCGATTTTATTATTTGCTTACATATTTGATATGTGCTGTATCATGTATAAGTCGCTTAAGTTAAATAGTAAAAACAAAATAAATGGTTGATCTTTGAAACTCACAAATTGTAACTTATTATATCTACAAACAACAAAAGTTCATGTCGAATAAATTCACCGGTAGATGGCGCCGTAACCGTACGCAGGCCGTTGCCGCCAAGTTATTGACAAAACAATATCAACCCAAACAGCAAACTAAACACACCCAAACCTAGATGTTATGTTAGCATTGTTAGTAGTATTTTATTACTAGTAGTTGTGTTACTTGTATTTCTCCAACAAAATGTCTATAAAATCGGAGAAATCTTTGCTGGAAGAGTGTTCAGAGATTATAGAGAGAAGCTACTCAGTGAGGAGTGCGTCAGATGAAAGTTTATCATGGTGCGTATTCGTTTGATTATTAAAAGCTTTTAGTTAACTGCAATGTTTATAGTTTTTTAGGTCAAATCTTGCAAGCTGAATTAGAACTACTTCACCTTATCGTAAGGTTAGTTGATACGTTGGTTTCGATAATAATGCATTTTATGATGTATTGAGTATAACCTGATTCTACACCCAGGTTTTATTATCCACAATCAACAGGATAGACATGCAGTTTTGTATACACATACAATTATGATAGCTTGAACTAAAGTTTACGGACTGGCTGATGTGCCCAGGGTGGGTCCAGACAGGAGATCTTCTTAAATCTCATACAATTTATTTGCTAAAAAAAAATTAACAAATCGTCTTGTTAACACAATATAGTATCGTAATATAGCAACACAAGTTTATTACTTTGTCATCAGTGACGATGAAGACCAATGTCTGGCTCGTATACTGATGAACAAGATGACTCCAGCGGTGCTTAGCAAACTGAGGCGATGTTTCAAGAAGAACAAGGAGAGAATCAAAGCGCAGGATATTGACAGGTAAGATGTTTATATATTTCTATAATTCGAAGTAGAATTGATTATGCCAGTTTCTTGTTTGACAATAGTTGTAATTTGTAACGAATAAAACTAGACAGTGTCCAATAACAGGCATTGCGTGTTGTCGGCGGATTTATACGGAGCACCTCGATACATGTTATGGAATGCGAGCTATGCCTTCCGCCTTTTCATATTCGTCGGAGATAGCAAGCTAATATAATAATAAATCTTAGCAAGGAAATTTAAAATCTTTTCGAAACAATAAAGCAATAGAAACATCTGGAAGACGACAGGACCTTAGAAAATATTCGTAAAATTTGTTAAGTGAGTCGTGACACCCGTTTAGACTTTCTAAATAAGTACAAGAATCTAGTGACCACAACTGGGGATGTTTTTAATGAGATTGTGGACTACTTGATGACATCCGTAACTGACGGATACAGGAGAAGCAACCTACTGGCATATCAGATATCACGATAGCTAAGAGTGCAAAAGCAGCTGTCTTCCAACATTTCTACCGCAGCTACAGCCCTTTTAATTGTTGCTGAAAATAAGTGGAAGCAGGAGTTGATGGATAGGAGGACTCCTGATACAACCCACTTGAACACTCGACACTTGACTCAACTCAGTTGAACACTTGTTCAACTTGTTTTCACTTGATAAGTGGTAAGTAGTATAAATAAGTTTATTTTGGCGTCACTTGCTTTTACTTCGTAACACCTTCAAGATGTAAAAACTTTGTGAAAGTTATTTTATAATTAATAAACATACTTAAAATGACCACTGGCCTAATTTATTAACAGTCCACCACTCAAACACGTTCAAGATGTAAAACTTATTATACGGAAATTGCAAAGCATGTCAATTACTTATACCAAGATACAGATGATTACACCGACAAGGCCATTGATAGATAAAACATTAAATTTAAAAAACCCCCATTACATCAAAGAAAAGCGAACAAACAATTGAAACGTAAATAAAATGGCTGTGCCGGTTTTGATAAAACATGCCCTTTCGTTTGATACCCCACTAGGGTATATTTGAAAATATTTGATTATTCATCTACACTTTTTCACCCCATGTCTAAAATGGCTGAACTGATTTTGATAATTCAAGTCTAATTAAAATATACACATCATTAGCTTTCATTTGATACCCCACTTGGGTATATTTGAAAATATTCGATTTTTCGTACCCACTTTCATCCCCCATAACTAGTAAATGGCTGCACCGATTTTGATAAAACGTATCTAAGAACCATCGCCAAGAAACTCAAACTTATAACACCCCTTTTTTTGCGGATTAGGCGCACAATGCCACATTCTCAAAATGACATATTGAAATTTCGTAAAATGTCACATTCTCAAATTGACATATTCCGAAAACGCCACATCGCAAAACGTCACATTAGCAAAATGCCATTTTCGCAAAATGTCATTTTCGCAAAATGCCTTATTGCAAAATACCATTTTCGCACAATGTCAAATAATTCTAATTATTCTTCTGACATTAATTATATGTATGATATTACATTTGCATCTAATCATTATTAATATTTAAATTGTTAAAAAAAAAAAAAATAATTGCGAAGGTGGGTACTTCCAATAAAAAAATTTTTAGTTTACTCACAAGGAAAATAAAATCAGTGTAATGACAATTAGACTATTTGTTATCCTATTTGTGTTGACTTATGCTGTTTAATAATTAATTACGATTTAAAATGGATCCAGAGTTTAAGATTTTTCGTAATAATCGTAATCCAAAGGGATACAAATCTCTGATTTGTAGCGATCATAGATACAACTAACAAAGATATATCAAAGGAAAAAAGATTATTGTGTGGCGGTGTGTAAATAGAAAATACTGTAGTGCTTTAATACACCTTGACGACTCAAATCAAGTTATAACAAGTAAAGTGTATAACAATAAGGTCTTTAAAAAAAGCTGTTTGCAAAGATTGTTGTTCTGTGAAAGAAATTTTTGAAAAACGTATCTACGATTTGTAACGAAAATTTCCTGACATTGAAGACGCGTTGCCTACACTTGAATCACTGAAGGACACACTGTACAGGTCACGCAAAAAGTTTTTAAATACAGACAGGTTAAAGCACACAAATACAGCAACAGTTAAAATACCCGAAAGATTAAGGAAAAAAAAATTTGTATGTGAAGACGGTGCTGTAGATAAAATTATAATATTTGCTACAAAATTAGCTAGAAGAGTGATCCAGAACAAACGAGGTGACTACTATGCAGACGGAACCTTCAAGTCATGTCCCGACCCGTTCTATAAATTCTATGTGCTACACATGGACGTCAATTCTAATCAAAATTGCACAAATATAATCCCTGTGATTTACGCACTATTACCTAATAAAAGTCAAAGTACGTACGAGCGCTTTTTTTACTTAATAAAAGAAAAAATGGGTGTTGAAATGAATACTTTCAAGAGTGACTATGAAATTGGACAAATTAACGCTGTATCACATGTATATCTGCTAAAATTAGTGGTTGCTACCGGCACTATAATGCCGCAGTATGGAAGAATGCAGTGGTATCCAAAATTACTTTCATCTGTTTTGAGCTGTGCAAACCAAAGACACAGAACAACAAATGCCCTCGAAGGCTGGCATCACCGCATTAACAGACGAATCCCTAAAAAACCTTCACTATATCTATTCATACATAAATTACAACAAGAAAGTAAATACTGGGACAATATATATAAACAATCTTTATTTCACAATTTCCGACAGAATCGGAAAAGCAAAGACATCATTTTGATGAACAATATAAAAAATTGTTAAAAAAGTTAAGCGTTTGTCATTAGCAGAGTTTCTGCGTAAAGTTATTTTTCTACAATTATATAAATAGCCATTTTAAAGGTTAAAACATAATTATATTACAATTATAATTATCATGAAACAGCGGACCCTGTGCAAATAAATAGTTGATGAATAACAATTAATTAAGCTTAATTTTACAAAAAATTAAGCTTTTTTGAAAAAAGTTAATTTTTTTTGTTAATTATGTTTATGATTCTCAGCGACATATATTTCAGTTTACATTTTTAATTTATTTTATGTTAAAATAAACGAAGATGAATAAATAATGTGATTTAATACGTAATTAAATTAGTTTTATTTTTTATTCATAAATCATCGGCTCAGAAGTACTACGTAGCTTTAACTTTTAAGAATGTGTCATTTTGCGAATGTGTCATTTTGCGTCAATATGTCATTTTGCGAATGTGGCATTGTGCGCGTAATCCCTTTTTGCGTCGGGGGTTAATAAACAGAACGATTTGTTGATTTGAGTCCTCATTGATTCCTTGAGTGTTCAGCCACTAAGTTTTCACGTATTGGGAATCTAAGTAGTGGCCAAATTACTTTTTGGAGAAGTAATTTCAATAGACCTAATAACCTCCTCCTTTTGGAAGTCGGTTAAAAACTAGTTACAATGAACACAAAGAAAAGGAAATTTATTATTTATATTATATTATATACAAGATTTTAAAGCTAAAATCTCTACAGAAATATAAGTTACTGCATGCACCAAAACCTTTTTTTAAGCACGATACATTCAAGAAACACAAACCTCGAAAAATATGCATCAAAATGCTGACAGTTAAGGAGGGCGTCATCAACTTTTTAGTAAAGGATGAAAACACACGTATGTGCCCAGGTAATAAGGACTATCTTAAATCCAAAGGTCAAGATGCAACAAAGGACTGTGCTTTGTGATACACTTTACAATTTACACCAAAAGTTTTTGGCGACAGTCAATTACAAGATAAGACTAGCAACCTTTTGCACATTTAGACCTTGTTGGATCACCTGGCAAAATATGATTGTGCGAAATACATGCAAATGTGAACGATCTTTAGAATACACTACTTGCCAATGGCAAATAAATTGGTCACCTACCGATATTGGATTTATGAAGTCAGGTCATTTGAAAAGTACGGAGAACAAACATCAGTTCGTAAACCCGTGAAGAAAGAGTATAAAGTTACATTAAAACAATTTGTTCAAAATTTGGAAGCAGCAATACCACTTTTTATTCACTGACTCCGTGACTACAGCACATCAATACCAAGCCATTCAAAATATCAGCAACAATTTAACTATAAATGACGTTCTGATTCATGTTGATTTCAGTGTAAATTATAATTATTGCTGCAAGTATAATGAAGAAATAAAAGCTGTCCACTTTGGCGGAGCAAGACAGCAAATAACAATGCATGCGGGAGTACAATACTTTAATACATAAAAGGAGACAACAGAGTTCTTTCACTGTTGTCGTAAAGGGGATGTGTGACAAATTAAATGAATGCTTGATTGACAACCCACTTTGAATGTTCTACCAAAGTAGTTAAAGGGCTTGGAAGACTTTTTGTATGAAGCCTGACCTATCAAAGTTAAAATGCATTCACTGATGGCATTTTCAGCACAACTTTGACATCTTATATCTCGGAAACGTGACACTTTAGAACATTTTGTCTCATTCAATACTTGTTTGTATTGATGCCAGCTATCGATTAATATAGGTATTATGCGTGGCCACAGCTTTGAAAAAAATATTAAAATGGCGGAAGATAGACCGGCCATTAAACTCAAACCCCTTTATAGAAAGTGCGTCAGCTGCCGGCGCCGTGTCCCAAAGTGACTGCTAGCACCGATTGCTGAAATAGCTGTCAGTGCCGGTTGCTGAATTGGCTGCCGGTGCCGGTACTTACTTTGGGAAAACAAGCAGAGTGGATAAACAACAAACACTTTTTATAATTTGAATGTTTGTGTTTTGTGCCAGACATTTCAAAACTTAAATATCGTTGTAAGCAAATAATAGACCAACTTAGTTAACGAGTTCCTAACCGATGACGGGATTAATATGAAATACTTCTTGCCTAAGAAATGTTCGCAAGACCACTTGGAAATATTTTTTTTCATGTGAGCAAGAGGTGCTTTTATTTTACAATAACGCGAGCGCACTACAATTTCGCTATATAATGCGAAATCTGTTGTTTAGGAATAGCATGCAACTTAGTGAAAGTGCCAATATAATCGAACCACAGCTAAATTAGAATTTAAAAACCCAAAAAGTCTTTTATCAAATATTTAGCAAGCTATTATGAAAACATTGCACCATTAATGGAACAGATTGACAGTACAACAACTTCGGATTCTAAAGATAGCATGTTATATGATATAGCAGGGTATATTATAAATAACTTATCAACAAAAAAACATGTGTGTATTACATTGCTGCGTTATTGAAATCAAAGCAGCAATGTGATCATAATTATGCGGTGGATATCTGTATATTTTCATCTTTCACAACTTTTATAGATACAGGAAAGCTTAAATATGTTACCAAGTTTGCTTTCAATATTGTGAAAAAGTATTTGTAACAATGAGTCACACAAAATGTAATGGTTAAAACACTTAAAAAAAAATGTTTTGTACAGTATTTTTATATGTCACGAACTGCGAATATTCTCACGAGTTAGTTATTTTAAAAAGCATTGGATCTTCTTACTTGCATTTAAGATTAGTAACTCATAAGAAAACATACAATTTAACCCTAGAAAGATAATCTAAGTCAAAATGACTCCTACGCAAACGAAATATTGCTGTTTCTTCTTAATTATTGCGAATCCGGCGTCGTGCATTTCAGACCTCTCTGAAATCTGATCATATTTTGAGATACGATAGTCACAGGAGTCAAAATTACGTATATAGGGTGTAAATAGACCCTTAACATAACCGAAAGGCACTTGTTCTCCCCATCTTTGCGATTATTTTTTTGTTCTAGACCATACCTGGGAACCTTCTAGTTACGGAGATATTGGGGGACAAAGTTCCATCTTTTTCACAAGTTTTTTTTTTAAATACATGTTTTTAATGTGAGATTTTTACTTTATACACCTCCACGACCCCCGTACTATTCAATCCATCCATCAGCCACTCGTTACCCGTGGTCCAGGTGGGTCGACCCTTTACCGGATCCATGGGTAATTTTAATTAAGCGTGGTTCCATGGCATTAGGGATTGTTCCCGGACTTTTGACTATATCGAAAGAATATACAAATCCATAATAACAGCATACTAAATACTTGAAAAGAGATCACATATTACAAAGAGAGTACTTAATCGTTTTCCTGTATTAGTCATGTTGTTTATTCTCTTTTGTCATTTTGACATAATTATTTATAAGCAAGTACGCACTGAAATTGAATATTTTTTTGCGGAAATTTTACTAAATAATAAATTAATTTGTTAACATGGAAAAAACGTGAAAATAATTAAAAGAAAGAAAGGTAGTGTTTTGCTGTTCAAAAATCATCAGTACTACAAGCATACTGTTTATAGAAATGAATCATCACTTTGGAACTGTTGGAATTAATTAAGTGAATAACGGTTTTTTTTCTGAAATTTTAATGCTGGCCGTCGTAAAAGTAATATAATTTGACATTCATCATTTGCTTTAACGTTTGTATTCCCATTCTTACAGGAACAGATTGTAGTAAAAAACATACCTCATACATGTCCGGATATTATATCAAATGAATTAACCGAATCTCTAGACAGTTTAACAGGACTATCCACGCGCGAATGGGGAGCCTTGACGTAACCAGGCCTTTGTTTGCAAGCAGTTTACAAATGTGATTGTAAGCACGACGCGCCAATGTCTGGGGGTGAAAGGGCCACCAAAGGACGCAGAGTAATGCTAAGCTCCGGAAGTCCTACTGCAAGGCGAGGAGCAAATGGCAGGGGTCACGAAAGGAAGGGGGGCCGAGAGAGGAGAGATTGAAAGCGGAATTCCACGAGATGCGAGCGAGATATAGAAAGGCAATGGAGGAGGCGGAGCTTGGGTACTTCCGGCAGATCGCCGAGTCGGGCAATGTGGATCCGTGGGGGCTGGCTTACCGCGCTGCCAGTGGCAGGCTGAGGCCGCCTTCCCGGGTCATCAGTGGCCTGGAGCTGAGGGGTTTGCGTGTACTGTGGGCGACGCGGCGACTGGCCTCCTGCGGGCGCTCTGCCCGGATGATGACCCGTCCCGGGACACGCCTTACCACAGGCAGATCCGTGTCGCCGCCTTGCTCATCCCTTCAGGCCAGGCTGCGCCTCCTCCGTCACGTGACAGTCTGGGGGGCATCATTGGGAGCCTACCAAACACGGCACCGGGATTGGACGGAATCAGTGCGCGTATTGTGAGGAATGTGTGAAAAGTCGTCCCCGCGGAAGTCACCGCGGTGTACGGCAAGTGTTTGTCGGATGGGGTGTTTGTCGGATGGGGTGTTTCCGGATGTGTGGAAGGAGGGCCGGCTGCTTGTCCTGCCCAAGGGCAATGGCAAGCCGCTGACCGTCCCCAAGGCCTATAGACCTATAACGCTGCTGCCTGTGCTCGGAAAAATTTTAGAGCGCGTAATTTTAAGTTGCGCTCCCACGATCGGCAACCAGATCTCTGCCGCTCAGCACGGGTTTGTTCGGGGCAAGTCAACCGTCACGGCGCTCAACGATATCATGCGCGCCGCGAGAGAGGGCTCGGGCAAGTATGTGCAGGCCATATTTCTGGACATCTCGGGCGCCTTCGACAACGCCTGGTGGCCGATGATCCTGACGAAAGCCAAGCGGGCGGGGTGTCCGTCCAACATCTTCGAGATGCTGGCGGACTACTTTGCCCGCCGACGAGACGGGCTCTTCATCGGAAACCGGGTGGAGTGGAAGGTGTCCACAATGGGATGCCCCAGGGGTCCGTCCTGGGTCCGGCTCTATGGAACCTGCTGTTGGACGACCTGCTTCGACTGCCGCTGCCTGCTGGTGTCCGTATAGTTGCATACGCGGATGACGTGACGATCCTGATCGAGTCCCAATCCCGAGCCGGGATTGAGGCGGCGGTCAAGATAACATTGGACTTGGTCGCTGCCTGGGGGAACAGGAATAGGCTGGGGTTCTCTCCTGCGAAGTCCTCCATGATGACAATCAGGGGGAAACTCCAGCGGGCCCCGACTGTTAGGCTGGCCGGGGACTCGGTCAGGAGTGTCACCTCGACTATGGTTCTGGGCGTGGTACTCGACACGGAATGTGATTTCTGCCCAGTGCTCTGAATGTCAACGTGAAGAAATTCAAGCAAGCGCGGGTAAACGTGGGTGGCGTTGTACCTCACGGCGTCACCCCGGATAAGCTAGTTGGGAGATACCTCATCCCAGGTTTCTGGGTAACGGGCTCGCTCTTCTAGTTTTGATGTGAGGTACAGTTCTCGGTTCTCGGGATTGGATGGTTACTCATCAAACGTTGCAGTCGAAAGTCTGCTATCATGAGTTCTGAGGGGGGGGAGGATGTCCCTACCGTGGGGCGACGGTAGCCTCCCCCACGTGGTGTCGGCCTCTCAGGGGCTGTGTAACGCAGTACTGATAGGACGGGACTTGGGGAGCTTGCCAGTGTCTGTGTCGTGCATCTCCTTAAGTGAGGGGGGACCACTGCCTCTGGTGGGGTGGGCCCTATCCTCGCCTCCCGGCTCTGGTGCGTCGTTAAATCGGCGTTGGAGTCGGGGGGTGGATGACATCTTTCCAACATCAAGGTGCAATCTAGAGTCTTGACGCACCGTCGTTCGAAGACCAGTACGTCTTCGAACGACGGTGCGTCTGAGGGGTGGCATGTAGCGCCGGGTGCATGACCGACCACCAGGTGATCATGCATTGTAATGGGGTTAAGCCCACGGTTTCTGCCCTAATGACTATCGCATTCGTTGATCTGAGATCGCTTCCGACGCCGCGGGGAGTGGCGCTTAGGTGAGAGCCGAAGCAGGGGGCCTACGCGGCCCCCCACACCCCCCGCGCGGCGGTCGTAACCATGACTCTCTTAAGGTAGCCAAATGCCTCGTCATCTAATTAGTGACGCGCATGAATGGATTAACGAGATTCCCACTGTCCCTATTTTTTTATGACAATTCTATACCTCAAAAGAGATGCAGAACAAGTGACGCGCATGAATGGATTAACGAGATTCCCACTGTCCCTGTCGTTTTTTTATGACAATTCTATACCTCAAAAGAGATGCAGAACAATAATTTTAGTGGAAATCCACGTGGCAGAAGCCATAATTCCGGCGGTAACCGCCGAGATATGAGGGATGCTCAACGTGCGTATAACCACTTTAACAACGTGCGGCAAATGCAGGACTGGAGCTACCAGCCTGAAGAGTTCGACCCAAACCGTGTTCAGAATAAAGAGCGTAAGCCTACGGAACGGTCGACTACTTTCAAGGGAAGAAAGAAGAACCAGCAACCTCAGAAGACCAAGGAGCCTGAGCAAATAGTGGTTCCAAGCACCACGTCTACTCCATACAGGGATGAGCCGATGTATGACGTCGGCCCACATTCGTCACTTTTGGCAGCACAAGACGTATACAGCCAGAACTTTGAGTTCTCGGGGTTTTTACCACTCGTCAATGAAACGTACGAGAAGATGCGCGGTGTTGATCCTCGTCTTCATGAGCGCTTGCCACTCAGTATGTTCACCCACGCCATGTCAGTGCACTTGAACCTGGAAATACTAGAGACAGCCAGGCAAGCAGGCCAAAACGTCCTTAACCTGAGGACGGACGCGAGAGAAACCCTTCCTGATTACCAGGTGCTCCCACAGTCTATAGCCGACTACATATCGCATGTAGCGCCCGTCATCACCCAAGATGGCAAGGAAGTTAGGATTAATTTGCCTCCAACAGCCATACCACTTGGTCCTGTCGAAGTAGACAGAGTGATGCAACCCAGCGGATCATTTGGCCAACTTGTAGCAAATAATCATAACACTTACGAATGCTACATTTCGCCACTTGTAACATCAAGGAGAGTCGTCGCCTCCATGCAGAATGATCACGCATACCAGCCACTTCCAGAAGCCTTAATTCCTGGAAACCTGGTCCCCAATCGTAACTTACTCGGCTTTGAGCCAATTGACATTCAGAACGCCGGAGCAACAGCCCGGCTTCAGGGTATTAACTTCCCCAACGACGATACGATTGAGGGGAGATATAAAATAGTCTCGCTATTGCAAGAGCGAGTATATACAGTCCTAGCCGAAATGAAGGATAGGATAAAAATGGTTGAACTTCGAAGAAACCATAATGACAAAGGTTTAAACACCGTTGATAAAATACAGCATAAGATAACATCGGTGAACCTCTTGTTTGTAGAGTCAGCCGGCCCATTGAACGATGTCCCTATCTACTTCGCTGCCTGCCGTTGGAGCGAACAGTCGTCTGCAAGCCTGCGCTCGCTTATTTTCTGTGCAATTTTGTGATTGGTTGTTGTCGAACATCGGTGGCTCCTTGTTCCGCAGGAACATTTTTGTTCTAGCGGCCGCGGCCATCTTGCTTTTAGAGCGAGACGCGCCTAGTGTGGGTGTTGCCCAAAACGTGTGCGAGAGAGACGCGAAGAAACAGTGACGACAGTGACGTTTATGCTTTGACGTTTGACGTCTGTGGTTTGACAGCTGTCAAGCCTGAGTGACGTTACGGCGGTGACATTCGTCGGCTGTCATCTCCCCTGCGCCCGCGAGTGAGTTGTGCGAAAGTGACGTTTCCCCTCGATTCCCCCCCCCCCTCACTCCTGCGATAGTGACGCTTACTTGCGATATAGACGCCCCCCTCGCGATAGTGACGTTTAACAGTGGTTCCGGAAAATCTGGTTATCCCGGTCTTCCCGACTATCCCGATTCTTGTTCCCCTTTTCCCACTCCGTTACGAGTGGGAGCGGACCCAGTGCGGGGTAAGTACTTTTATTGGTTTCCCTCATTGTGCTCTTGCCTGGGCTCTCTGGGCTTAGAGCGCCTTTAGTGAACGTGCCGCCGCAAGCGCGGCGGACGATATCGTTGTATATGTGTTTCCGCAAAACAATGGTATCGGGCTGGTGCTAAGCGGATATAGACCTGTTCGTGTATTAACCGGACTTAGAAAAATTTTTGTTGGCGATAACAGTGGACCAGTTCGTGTATCAACGGGACTTATAAAATTTATTTGTTGGCGAAACTCGGACCAGTTCGTGTATTAACCGGACTTAGGAAAATTTCTGTTGGCAATAAAGTGGACCAGTTCGTGAATCAACGGGACTTATAAAATTTATTTGTTGGCGAACAACCAGACCTCAGGAAGAGTGAGTGAAATGGCGGATGAGGAGGCGGAGCGCCTCCAAAAGGCGCTGATTGAGAAAGAAATGGAGCGCAAAGCGGAGGAGCTCAGGGTGCTGGCGGAGATGCGGAGGGATTTCACCCCCCGCACCTCACTCTCCCGGACCCCGCCACAGGGATTCAGCACGCCTTCCACGGAACTGGAGATGTTAATCGACGTCACTTCACCCCCCGCGGCCCCGGCCCCATGTGCGAAGAGGCTCCTCAGCTCGCCTGAGGAGGTGCAGGAGGCCGTTCGGCGTAGGATAGGCGGCAGGAAGCCGCCACGCCTCGACGTACCACCGATTGGGGGACTACTCTTGTCCCGACCCAATGTCACGCCGCCGCCCGCCCCCAGGCAACCGGAGAGGGAGCTGGAGGGCGAGATAGAAGAAGAGGCCCCTAGGGAACCGGACCTCATGCAGGGCGTCGACCCTTTGGCGTCGGCCCCGGTTGAGTCCCTGGCCGGACTGGCAACAGCGTCCACGCGTGGGATTATGGAGGCAGTTCGGGCGAAGACCTCCAAACTAAACAAGGATGAGATCGCCGCAATTGGTGTACATACGGAGCGACTGGCGGCCGTCATCGTGCACCTCACCCTGCGCTTGGCAGCGGCGGAGAGCCGTGCCGAACGGGCGAACGACAGTAGCAGCCATCACCACCCAGGACCAGCACACCAGGCGCCGCCGGCGCTGTCATATGCGTCGGCGCTCAAACTGCCGCAGCACCAGGAGGCAGTGAGGATCCAGGCCACGTCTGGCCCGGTCCTTGCGTTCTACCCGGCGGAGGAAAACTCAAGTATAAAGACGGCAGAGGAGACGAAGGCGGAATTGAAAAAAGCCGTAGATCCGGCCAAACTGTGGGTCCAGGTGGCTAAAGTTAGGAAAGTTGGCAATGCCGGCGTGCTGGTGCAGACCACCACGGACGCGGCGGCGTCCAGACTCCGGGCGGCGATCCCGGCGACGCTCCGGGTGACGGAGCCCAAGAAGAGGCAGCCACTGGTTTGCCTAAACAGGCTGGATGGCGACCCGTCCTATGAGGAGGTGCTGTCAGCCCTACACGAACAAAACTTCAAGGAAGACCCGAAATGGCCGCTGTCGCGGATCCAGAAAGAGGCGACCGGAGCGTTTAAGAAAAACCGGTCGCGCGGAGCGGCCCAGGCTACCGCCGTGATATTCGCCTGCTCGGCGGAGATGCGGGAGGCACTAGTGGGTAAGGGGCGAGTCTACATTGGTTGGCAGGCCGTCGAGGTATTAGATTATGTAGACGTTACCTGCTGCAGCAAATGCCAGCAGTACGGGCACCCGGAGCGCGCATGTCGGTCGGCGGAGGCCACGTGCCATCGATGCGGCGCAACAGGCCACCGCGGCGAAGACTGCAAGGCGACCACGACGTGTTGCGCGACCTGCAAGCGCTTTGGGAGGAAAGAGGCGGCTACCCACAAGACCGCATCCAGGGACTGCCCGGCGAGAACTTATGCGGTTCAAAGGAGTGTAGCCATGACCCAATATGGCCAGTAAAAAGAATATCAGGATTGGGCAGCTGAATCTCGCCGGGTCGGCGCTTGCTACAAGGGAGCTCCCCGCGGTGTGCCGCCAGCTTCAGCTAGACGTGGTGCTCCTGCAGGAGCAGTACGCGCAGGCCGCTGAAGACATTTTACAACAGGGCTCAACTTCAAAAGCAGGGGCGTACATCCATCGGCGCGGAGCGGCCTGCGCGGTGCTGGCCCACCTCAGCACCGAGCACTGCCTTGTGTTGCACATCGAGGAGCTGGACCTGCACGTGGTCTCTGCGTACTTTCAATACAGCGAGCCAATTGACCGACATCTGCACCACCTGGAGGGAGTCATGGCGGCTCTACGGGGGAGGAGGATCCTCATTTGCGCGGACGTCAACACCCACTCGCCTATGTGGCATAGCGCACACCGCCACTACACAGGCCGGGGTCACGAGGCAGAATACAGGCGGGTGGCTCTGGAGGCGTTCATCGCTGCGCACGGACTCACCGTTAATAACGAGGAGGGCCAGCCTTTCACTTTCAGTGGCCCAAACGGTGAGTCCAACATCGACGTCACGCTGTGTACCAGAAGTGTTGCTGTGGGATGCTGGACGGTCCACGACGCAGCCAGCACCAGTGACCACCGCCTCATCACCTTCCAGGTGAGTGCAACAGGGGGCCGCCGTGGCGCAGAGCCAGGCAGGGAGCCGGTGCGCTTTCGGGACCGGGGGGTGGACTGGCCGCTCTTTCAGCGGACTATCCATGCGCGAATGGGGAGCCTTGATTTAACCAGGCCGGCGTCCTTTGTCTGCAAGCAGTTTACAAATGTGATTGTAAGCACGGCGCGCCAATGTCTGGGGGTGAAAGGGCCACCAAAGGACGCTGGGTACGAGTGGTGGAGCCCGGAGCTTGAGAAGCTCCGGAAGTCCAACTGCAAGGCGAGGAGCAAATGGTAGGGGTCACGAAAGGAAGGGGGGCCGAGAGAGGAGAGATTGAAAGCGGAATTCCACGAGATGCGAGCGAGATATAGAAAGGCAATGGAGGAGGCGGAGCTTGGGTACTTCCGGCAGATCGCCGAGTCGGGCAATGGGGATCCGTGGGGGCTGGCTTACCGCGCTGCCAGTGGCAGACTGAGGCCGCCTTCCCGGGTCATCAGTGGCCTGGAGCTGGCGGAGGGGTTTGCGTGTACTGTGGGCGACGCGGCGACTGGCCTCCTGCGGGCGCTCTGCCCGGACGATGACCCGTCCCGGGACACGCCTTACCACAGGCAGATCCGTGTCGCCGCCTCGCTCATCCCGTCAGGCCAGGCTGCGCCTCCTCCGTCGCGTGACAGTCTGGGGGGCATCATTGGGAGCCTACCAAACACGGCACCGGGATTGGACGGAATCAGTGCGCGTATTGTGAGGAATGTGTGGAAAGTCGTCCCCGCGGAAGTCACCGCGGTGTACGGCAAGTGTGTGTCGGATGGGGTGTTTCCGGATGTGTGGAAGGAGGGCCGGCTGCTTGTCCTGCCCAAGGGCAATGGCAAGCCGCTGACCGACCCTAAGGCTTACAGACCTATAACGCTGCTGCCTGTGCTCGGGAAAATTTTAGAGCGCGTAATTTTAAGTTGCGCTCCTACGATCGGCAACCAGATCTCTGCCGCTCAGCACGGGTTTGCTCGGGGCAAGTCAACCGTCACGGCGCTCAACGATATCATGCGCGCCGCGAGGGAGGGCTCGGGCAAGTATGTGCAGGCCATATTTCTGGACATCTCGGGCGCCTTCGACAACGCCTGGTGGCCGATGATCCTGACGAAAGCCAAGCGGGCGGGGTGTCCGTCCAACATCTTCGAGATGCTGGCGGACTACTTTGCCCGCCGACGAGTCGGGCTCTTCATCGGAAACCGGGTGGAGTGGAAGGTGTCCACAATGGGATGCCCCCAGGGGTCCGTCCTGGGTCCGGCTCTATGGAACCTGCTGTTGGACGACCTGCTTCGACTGCCGCTACCTGCTGGGGTCCGCATGGTCGCATATGCGGATGACGTGACGATCCTGATCGAGTCCCAGTCCCGAGCGGGGATTGAGGCGGCGGCCAAGATAACATTGGACTTGGTCGCTGCCTGGGGGAACAGAAATAGGCTGGGGTTCTCTCCTGCGAAGTCCTCCATGATGACGATCAGGGGGAAACTCCAGCGGGCTCCGACTATTAGGCTGGCCGGGGACTCGGTCAGGAGTGTCACCTCGACGATGGTTCTGGGCGTGGTGCTCGACACGGGTCTGTCCTTCGCGCGGCATGCGACATCGATAGGGGAACGCGCGGCCAAATGCTTCGGCAAGATGTCAAGAGTGTCGGCATCTTCCTGGGGCATTCGATATCCCGGATTGCGCATCCTCTATAGGGGCACCTTCGTAGCCACGGTGACGTATGCTGCTGCTTGTTGGCACAAAAGAGCGACTCTCCACGTTGTTCGCAGCGCGCTGCTCAGGTGCCAGAGACCAAGCCTGATACTGCTGACGAAGGCGTACAGGTCTACCAGTACGGCTGCGCTGGCAGTGTTGGGTGGTGTTCTCCCGGCGGACCTGGAGGTGATTCGTGCGGGGCGGTTTGATGAGGAGCGCCAGGCCGCGGCCGGGGCACAGGTAGAGCTGAGCCTGCGGCGGCGCGAGCTGGCCCGACGCAAGAGAGAGATTTGGGATGAAATGAGGGAAGCCTGGCAGAAGAGATGGGCGAATGAGGAGAAAGGTAGGGAGCTGTTCCGTTTCTTCCCGGACGTGATGGACCGGCTCAAGTCACACTGGGTCGTCCCGGACCACCAGGTGTCCCAGATTCTCACGGGGCATGGGTGCTTCAGGAAAAGGCTGCACGAAATGGCGCTATGTGAGGACAGCATGTGTGAGTGTGGTATGGAAGAGGAAGACCTACACCACGCGTTGTGGGTCTGCCCCTTGTATGCGGAGGCTAGGTGCAAGATGATGGATGGGATCAGTCGCGAGGAGTCCGGCCCGATCTACTACGGCGATCTCGTGAGCTCACCGGCGAACTTTGCACGGCTACGAGATTTCGCGCACGCGTGGCACGCCACCCGGAGGGAAATGGAGCGTAAGGGAGCAGAAGACTAGGCGTAACACTAATAATGAAGAATGGAAATGCGGAGCTCAACAAACCGGAGCCGACGGGCAGCGAAGCTCAATCATCTGTGGTTTTGTGTGCATGCCCTATTAAGGGAGAGTTGCTAAAGGGGCACACATGGCGAATTTGTAAGGGATCAAGAAGCGCCTGCGGACAAATAAAATAAGATAGCCAAGGGCGCTATGTCCGCAGCCGCCCCACGTTTCGGCCCGTATGACAAGTGTTGGAAGGGCCATGGGAAGGTTGGAGGGAGTGTCCCTATCTACTGCGATTTTAAGGGATACTGATATCAGACCCAAGTTCTCGCAACTCTAATCTTACCGACGACAACTGCGCGCACAATGGTTATCTGTGTTGACTTTAACGATTTGGACCTAGTAGAAGAAGTGGATTTTCTCCCATATGTTTATAAGGATTTCTCTATTGATGATCAACTGCTTATGTTTGATCTCATTCGCAAACTCGAAATTACTAAGAAGTTAAAATTAATGGATCGATTCAAATTAGTCTATGAAAATATTTACAACGAAAATTTTGTTTTACCGATCCCTAATGATCTCCCAGTTTATAATATTCAAGAAAGTACTGAAAATGAAAAAGATGATTCTTACACTTATCCTCTATCTAGCAGAATTATTAATTTATCTCTGAAACGTGGTAGCACCGATGCCTGTGAGAAAGTTCAGGCACCCAAAATGATCATTGATCGCGTGCACTACAATAAGAAAGGCAATGTTCCTATTTTATGGAACGAAGACGACGAAGGGGCTCCCTTACCTAGCCGCAGAGCACGCCCTGTCGCCATGGAAACTACAGGAGATAGTTGTTGTGAAGCAGCCTCCAATGTAGAGACCACAGGAGATAGTTGCCTTGAGGCAACCTCTGACGAAATTGCTATTCAGAACATTCTAACAGGTGATAATTCATCAGTAATAAAATCACCTTTAAGAGCTAGAAATAAAAAGAGGAAGAATCCTTATAATTTAAGAAGTCGTTCAAGAAATCAGTTGAAGTCAAGTCATTTAAATGACTTTGTTGATGAAGATATTGCTACTAGTAATCTCATTAATATCGAAGAGCAACCTATGGATTTCAGTGAAATTGAAACCATTAAGACTATAAAAGTAAATTTTATTAAGGAAGAGATCTTCCATGTCAAAGTTTTTAAGGATGACATCATCTTATGTCCCTATCTACTTCGCTGCCTGCCGTTGGAGCGAACAGTCGTTTCCAAGCCTGCGCTCGCTTATTTTCTGTGCAATTTTGTGATTGGTTGTTGTCGAACATCGGTGGCTCCTTGTTCCGCAGGAACATTTTTGTTCTAGCGGCCGCGGCCATCTTGCTTTTAGAGCGAGACGCGCTTAGTGTGGGTGTTGCCCAAAACGTGTGCGAGAGAGACGCGAAGAAACAGTGACGACAGTGACGTTTATGCTTTGACGTTTGACGTCTGTGGTTTGACAGCTGTCAAGCCTGAGTGACGTTACGGCGGTGACATTTGTCGGCTGTCATCTCCCCTGCGCCCGCGAGTGAGTTGTGCGAAAGTGACGTTTCCCCTCGATTCCCCCCCCCCCCCTCACTCCTGCGATAGTGACGCTTACTTGCGATATAGACGCCCCCCTCGCGATAGTGACGTTTAACAGTGGTTCCGGAAAATCTGGTTATCCCGGTCTTCCCGACTATCCCGATTCTTGTTCCCCTTTTCCCACTCCGTTACGAGTGGGAGCGGACCCAGTGCGGGGTAAGTACTTTTATTGGTTTCCCTCATTGTACTCGTTGCCTGGGCTCTCTGGGCTTAGAGCGCCTTTAGTGATCGTGCCGCCGCAAGCGCGGCGGACGATATCGTTATATATGTGTTTCCGCAAAACAATGGTATCGGGCTGGTGCTAAGCGGATATAGACCTGTTCGTGTATTAACCGGACTTAAAAAAATTTCTGTTGGCGATAAAAGTGGACCAGTTCGTGTATCAACGGGACTTATAAAATTTATTTGTTGGCGAAACCCGGACCAGTTCGTGTATTAACCGGACTTAGAAAAATTTCTGTTGGCAATAAAAGTGGACCAGTTCGTGTATCAACGGGACTTGTAAAATTTCTTTGTTGGCGAACAACCAGACCTCAGGAAGACTGAGTGGAATGGCGGATGAGGAGGCGGAGCGCCTCCAAAAGGAGTTGATTGAGAAAGAAATGGAGCGCAAAGCGGAGGAGCTCAGGGTGCTGGCGGAGATGCGGAGGGATTTCACCCCCCGCACCTCACTCTCCCGGACCCCGCCACAGGGCTTCAGCACGCCTTCCACGGAACTAGAGATGTTGATCGACATCACTTCACCCCCCGCGGCCCCGGCCCCATGTGCGAAGAGGCTCCTCAGCTCGCCTGAGGAGGTGCAGGAGGCCGTTCGGCGTAGGATAGGCGGCAGGAAGCCGCCACGCCTCGACGTACCACCGATTGGGGGACTATTCTTGTCCCGACCCAATGTCACGCCGCCGCCCGCCCCCAAGCAACCGGAGAGGGAGCCGGAGGGCGAGATAGAAGAAGAGGCCCCTAGGGAACCGGACCTCATGCAGGGCGTTGACCCTTTGGCGTCGGCCCCGGTCGAGACCCTGGCCGGACTGGCAACGGCGTCCACGCGTGGGATTATGGAGGCAGTTCGGGCGAAGACCTCCAAATTAAACAAGGATGAGATCGCCGCAATTGGTGTGCATACGGAGCGACTGGCGGCCGTCATCGTGCACCTCACCCTGCGCTTGGCAGCGGCGGAGAGCCGTGCCGAACGGGCGAACGACAGTAGCAGCCATCACCACCCAGGACCAGCACACCAGGCGCCGCCGGCGCTGTCATATGCGTCGGCGCTCAAACTGCCGCAGCACCAGGAGCCAGTGAGGATCCAGGCCACGTCTGGCCCGGTCCTTGCGTTCTACCCGGCGGAGGAAAACTTAAGTATCAAGACGGCAGAAGAGACGAAGGCGGAATTGAAAAAAGCCGTAGATCCGGCCAAACTGTGGGTCCAGGTGGCTAAAGTTAGGAAAGTTGGCAATGCCGGCGTGCTGGTGCAGACCACCACGGACGCGGCGGCGTCCAGACTCCGGGCGGCGATCCCGGCGACGCTCCGGGTGACGGAACCCAAGAAGAGGCAGCCACTGGTTTGCCTAAACAGGCTGGATGGCGACCCGTCCTATGAGGAGGTGCTGTCAGCCCTACACGAGCAAAACTTTAAGGAAGACCCGAAATGGCCGCTGTCGCGGATCCAGAAAGAGGCGACCGGAGCGTTTAAGAAAAACCGGTCGCGCGGAGCGGCCCAGGCTACCGCCGTGATATTCGCCTGCTCGGCGGAGATGCGGGAGGCACTAGTGGGTAAGGGGCGAGTCTACATTGGTTGGCAGGCCGTTGAGGTAATAGATGTAGACGTTACCTGCTGCAGCAAATGCCAGCAGTACGGGCACCCGGAGCGCGCATGTCGGTCGGCGGAGGCCACGTGCCATCGATGCGGCGCAACAGGCCACCGCGGCGAAGACTGCAAGGCGACCACGACGTGTTGCGCGACCTGCAAGCGCTTTGGGAGGAAAGAGGCGGCTACCCACAAGACCGCATCCAGGGACTGCCCAGCGAGAACATATGCGGTTCAGAGGAGTGTGGCCATGACCCAATATGGCCAGTAAAAAGAATATCAGGATTGGGCAGCTGAATCTCGCCGGGTCGGCGCTTGCTACAAGGGAGCTCCCCGCGGTGTGCCGCCAGCTTCAGCTAGACGTGGTGCTCCTGCAGGAGCAGTACGCGCAGGCCGCTGAAGACATTTTACAACAGGGCTCAACTTCAAAAGCAGGGGCGTACATTCATCGGCGCGGAGCGGCCTGCGCGGTGCTGGCCCATCTCAGCACCGAACACTGCCTTGTGTTACACATCGAGGAGCTGGACCTGCACGTGGTCTCTGCGTACTTTCAATACAGCGAGCCAATTGACCGACATCTGCACCACCTGGAGGGAGTCATGGCGGCTCTACGGGGGAGGAGGATCCTCATTCGCGCGGACGTCAACACCCACTCGCCTATGTGGCATAGCGCACACCGCCACTACACAGGCCGGGGTCACGAGGCAGAATACAGGCGGGTGGCTCTGGAGGCGTTCATCGCTGCGCACGGACTCACCGTTAATAACGAGGAGGGCCAGCCTTTCACTTTCAGTGGCCCAAACGGTGAGTCCAATATCGACGTCACGCTTTCTACTAGAAGTGTTGCTGTGGGATGCTGGACGGTCCACGACGCAGCCAGCACCAGTGACCACCGCCTCATCACCTTCCAGGTGAGTGCAACAGGGGGCCGCCGTGGCGCAGAGCCAGGCAGGGAGCCGGTGCGCTTTCGGGACCGGGGGGTGGACTGGCCGCTCTTTCAGCGGACTATCCACGCGCGAATGGGGAGCCTTGATTTAACCACCCCCAGGTCCTTTGTCTGCAAGCAGTTTACAAATGTGATTGTAAGCACGGCGCGCCAATGTCTGGGGGTGAAAGGGCCACCAAAGGACGCTGGGTACGAGTGGTGGAGCCCGGAGCTCGAGAAGCTCCGGAAGTCCAACTGCAAGGCGAGGAGCAAATGGCAGGGGTCACGAAAGGAAGGGGGGCCGAGAGAGGAGAGATTGAAAGCGGAATTCCACGAGATGCGAGCGAGATATAGAAAGGCAATGGAGGAGGCGGAGCTTGGGTACTTCCGGCAGATCGCCGAGTCGGGCAATGGGGATCCGTGGGGGCTGGCTTACCGCGCTGCCAGTGGCAGGCTGAGGCCGCCTTCCCGGGTCATCAGTGGCCTGGAGCTGGCGGAGGGGTTTGCGTGTACTGTGGGTGACGCGGCGACTGGCCTCCTGCGGGCGCTCTGCCCGGACGATGACCCGTCCCGGGACACGCCTTACCACAGGCAGATCCGTGTCGCCGCCTCGCTCATCCCGTCAGGCCAGGCTGCGCCTCCTCCGTCGCGTGACAGTCTGGGGGGCATCATTGGGAACCTACCAAACACGGCACCGGGATTGGACGGAATCAGTGCGCGTATTGTGAGGAATGTGTGGAAAGTCGTCCCCGCGGAAGTCACCGCGGTGTACGGCAAGTGTGTGTCGGATGGGGTGTTTCCGGATGTGTGGAAGGAGGGCCGGCTGCTTGTCCTGCCCAAGGGCAATGGCAAGCCGCTGACCGACCCTAAGGCTTACAGACCTATAACGCTGCTGCCTGTGCTCGGGAAAATTTTAGAGCGCGTAATTTTAAGTTGCGCTCCCACGATCGGCAACCAGATCTCTGCCGCTCAGCACGGGTTTGCTCGGGGCAAGTCAACCGTCACGGCGCTCAACGATATCATGCGCGCCGCGAGGGAGGGCTCGGGCAAGTATGTGCAGGCCATATTTCTGGACATCTCGGGCGCCTTCGACAACGCCTGGTGGCCGATGATCCTGACGAAAGCCAAGCGGGCGGGGTGTCCGGCCAACATCTTCGAGATGCTGGCGGACTACTTTGCCCGCCGACGAGTCGGGCTCTTCATCGGAAACCGGGTGGAGTGGAAGGTGTCCACAATGGGATGCCCCCAGGGGTCCGTCTTGGGTCCGGCTCTATGGAACCTGCTGTTGGACGACCTGCTTCGACTGCCGCTACCTGCTGGGGTCCGCGTGGTCGCATATGCGGATGACGTGACGATCCTGATCGAGTCCCAGTCCCGAGCGGGGATTGAGGCGGCGGCCAAGATAACATTGGACTTGGTCGCTGCCTGGGGGAACAGAAATAGGCTGGGGTTCTCTCCTGCGAAGTCCTCCATGATGACGATCAGGGGGAAACTCCAGCGGGCTCCGACTATTAGGCTGGCCGGGGACTCGGTCAGGAGTGTCACCTCGACTATGGTTCTGGGCGTGGTGCTCGACACGGGTCTGTCCTTCGCGCGGCATGCGACATCGATAGGGGAACGCGCGGCCAAATGCTTCGGCAAGATGTCAAGAGTGTCGGCATCTTCCTGGGGCATTCGATATCCCGGATTGCGCATCCTCTATAGGGGCACCTTCGTAGCCACGGTGACGTATGCTGCTGCTTGTTGGCACAAAAGAGCGACTCTCCACGTTGTTCGCAGCGCGCTGCTCAGGTGCCAGAGACCAAGCCTGATACTGCTGACGAAGGCGTACAGGTCTACCAGTACGGCTGCGCTGGCAGTGTTGGGTGGTGTTCTCCCGGCGGACCTGGAGGTGATTCGTGCGGGGCGGTTTGATGAGGAGCGCCAGGCAGCGGCCGGGGCACAGGTAGAGCTGAGCCTGCGGCGGCGTGAGCTGGCCCGACGCAAGAGAGAGATTTGGGATGAAATGAGGGAAGCCTGGCAGAAGAGATGGGCGAATGAGGAGAAAGGTAGGGAGCTGTTCCGTTTCTTCCCGGACGTGATGGACCGGCTCAAGTCACACTGGGTCGTCCCGGACCACCAGGTGTCCCAGATTCTCACGGGGCATGGGTGCTTCAGGAAAAGGCTGCACGAAATGGCGCTATGTGAGGACAGCATGTGTGAGTGTGGTATGGAAGAGGAAGACCTACACCACGCGTTGTGGGTCTGCCCCTTGTATGCGGAGGCTAGGTGCAAGACGATGGATGGGATCAGTCGCGAGGAGTTCGGCCCGATCTACTACGGCGATCTCGTGAGCTCACCGGCGAACTTTGCACGGCTACGAGATTTCGCGTACGCGTGGCACGCCACCCGGAGGGAAATGGAGCGTAAGGGAGCAGAAGACCAGGCGACGTAACACCATTAATGAAGACTGGCAGAAATGCGGAGCTCAACAAACCGGAGCCGACGGGCAGCGAAGCTCAATCATCTGTGGTTTTGTGTGCATGCCCTATTAAGGGAGAGATGCTAAAGGGGCACACATGGCGAATTTGTAAGGGATCAAGAAGCGCCTGCGGACAAATAAAATAAGATAGCCAAGGGCGCTATGTCCGCAGCCGCCCCACGTTTCGGCCCGTATGACAAGTGTTGGAAGGGCCATGGGAAGGTTGGAGGGAGTGTCCCTATCTACTGGTGACTCCGGTCTTGGACACTGGGTTTTTAAGCCTACTAAATTATTTTAATATTTTTGTACAAATAAATCAATTAATATTGGGACATAGTGTAGGTAGGATTAGGAATGGAGGAGGAAGAGGCCGAGCGCCTCCTGCTTGAGTTGCTGGAGGCGGAAATGGAGCGAAAAGCTCAGGAACTGCACGAGCTGGCGCAGATGCGACAGGAAGGGGGTTTCACCCCGAGAGCGTCGCTTCTCAGGACGCCCCCGCAAATGTTCAGCACCCCGATGCAGCAAACGCTGGTGGATCTATCATCACCAGTGAAGGACCAAACTGGCCAGCCACAGGACGGACGAAGTGAGAAGCGGCTGCTGAGCTCTCCTGAGGAAGTTCAGGAGGCGGTACGCCGTAGGCTCGGAAACAAGAAGGCGCTGCGGTCAGAGGCACCACCGCTAGGAGGAATCCTGACCTTGGCGCCAACCCAGGCAGCACCCCGGGAGGAACAGCCTAAAGAACAGCCCAGGGAACGGCCCACGGAACAGCCTCCTGACAGGGGAAACCAGGCAGTTGACCCGCTTGCCGCCGCACCAGTCCAGGAGTTAGCCGGCCTAGCGACTGCAGCCACGAAGGGCATTATGGAGGCTGTCCGCTCAAAGACATCCCGGCTCAATAAGGATGAGGTGGCGGTAATCGGAGCATATACAGAAAGGCTTAGCGCGGTGATCACGCACCTGACGTTAAGGTTGGCTGCAGCAGAAGGCAAGGCGAAGGTCGCGGAGGCAAAATTGGAAGCTCCAAGAGCCCCAGTCTCACTACAGCCCGCACAGGTAGCACCACCACCTATGTACTATGCGGCAATGTTGAAGCTGCCCAAAGGGAAGCCAGCCTTAACGGTGCAGCAAAAGGGCCCAGCGGTGATGTTCTATCCAAACAGCGATAGCATCACTTCTTCAGAGCAGACTAAGAAGGAGCTGCAGGATAAAATAAAGCCGGCAACGCAGGGAATCCAGGTGCAGGCTATACATCAGGTCGGCAACGCAGGCGTCGTGGTAAGAACGGCAACAGCAGAGGCAGCGCGAAAGCTGAAGGAGGCGGCCCCCCCTACTCTGAAAGCGGCAGACCCCAAGGCACGGAGATCACTGGTGGCCATCAGGAACCTGAGGTCCGATCGGACCACTGAAGAACTGCTCGAGGATCTGCATAAGATTAACCTCGCGGAAGACGAAAACTGGCCGAAGGAGAAGATGATGGGCCAGTGCCAACTTGCCTTCAAGAAAGGGCGGCGCGATGGAGGCAGGACAACGGTTGTCCTCGAGTGCACGTCGGCGTTGCGCGACAAACTGGTCGGCCTCGGACGGGTGTACATTGGCTGGGATGAGGCCGACGTATGCGACTACGTGAGAGTCACATGCTGCACGAAGTGCCAACAATACGGTCACCCCGAAAAGCACTGCAGGGCAAAGGCCATGATCTGCGGTAAGTGCGGAGACAGTGGGCACAAAAGCACGGAATGCCAGTCGGAAAACCAGTGCTGTGCCACCTGCAACAAATTCAAGCGCCCGGAGGCATTCAGCCACAAGACCGCAGCCCTGGATTGCCCTGCTAGGATTTATGCTGAGCAGCAGGCTGTCAACATGATACAGTATGGATAGGTTCTCCACTATTCGCGTTGGACAGTTAAACCTCCAGGGATCAGCTACCGCAACGACGGAACTGCCAGTGATTGCGGAGACGCTGGGGTTGGATCTCGCACTAATCCAGGAGCAATATCGCCACACCAGGATCATCCAGTGCGGACCCGACTCTAAGGCGGGCATACTGGTAGTCAACCCGAGACTTGGAATCACCTTCTTGGACCACCTCAGTAACGACCATTGCGCGGTAGCCCATGTTAATGCCGCAGAACATCTATACGTCGTATCAGCATACTGCCAATACAGCCACGACATTGCCAGACACTTGGAGCACCTGACATATGTCTTAGACCAGCTCAGCGGCAATTGAATCCTAGTGGGAATGGACAGCAATGCACACTCACCGCTTTGGCACTGTGAACGAAGACAATACGTTGGTAGGGGACCCGATACAGAGTACAGGAAAACCCAAATGGAGAGCTTCGTGTTGGGCCGAGGGCTCATCATCCATAATGTTGAAGGACAACCATCAACGTTCCACGGACCGAACGGCTACTCGAACGTTGATTTGACTCTGACGACTCGAGCGCTACGCGTGTCGAACTGGACTGTACACGAGGGAGCGAGTATCAGCGACCATCAACTAATCACGTACGAGATTGGCATGGGCACCGCGAGGACAGCAGGTCGAGCTGAGGAGCAGGTTATGCCCGAGATGTCCTACCGAGAACGAGGGGTGGACTGGGACCGATTCTGCAACACCTTGCACCACCGTATGGGCCGACTCAGGATGAGCAAACCGGCAGCAATGATTTGCGGCGAATATTCGGGGATACTAACTCGCACTGCGAACGATTGTCTGGGCAAACGCGGAAAGAAGGACGCCGGTGGTTATGAATGGTGGTCATCAGAGCTAGACGAGCAGCGCCGTGCAGTTTACAACGCGCGTCGAGCATGGCAGCAAGCACGGAAGACCAGGAGCGACCGGGAACCAGACCTGCATGAGTCCTTACGAAACGTAAGGAACCAGTATAAAGCAGCGATGAGAGACACGGAGATGGCCTACTTCCGCAAGATAGCGGAGTCCGGCAACGACGACCCATGGGGAATCGCGTACAGAGCCGCTTCAGGCAGACTACGCCCCCCCTCAAACGTGATGCACGGCGTTAGGCTCATCGAGGGATACACGACCACAGCCGAAGACTCAATGGCTAGTCTGCTCAAGACCCTATGCCTGGACGATGACCCTGGAAAAGACACTCCATACCACCGGCAAGTCAGAATCGCAGCAGCGTGCGCCCCAACAGGCACGAATTCGGACCCACCCAGCCGCGCGGCACTGGACCGCATTATTAGAGAATTGCCAAACACGGCTCCAGGTATGGACGGACTCACAGCCAAGATCATCAAGCACGCGTGGAGAGTTAGCGGAGTGGAGATGTTACTGATGTACGCCGCGTGTTTGAGCGAAGGCGTGTTTCCGGACATCTGGAAGGTAGGAAGACTCGTGGTACTGCCAAAGGGCAACGATCGGCCGCTCACGGACCGAAAAGCGTATAGACCAATTACCCTTCTCCCAATTTTGGGAAAGATTCTGGAACGTCTAATCATCGCGTGCGCTCCCTGTCTGTATCGAAGCATATCTCCGTCGCAACATGGCTTTACGCGGGGAAAGTCCACGGTCACAGCGTTGAACGCAATCTTGGATCGAGTTACGAGTACCGCGGAAAGCTATGTTCAGCTAATTTTTCTGGATATCTCAGGGGCTTTCGACTACGCTTGGTGGCCCATGGTTCTGACCAAGGCGAAACAAGGCGGATGTCCGCCAAACATTTACGGAATTTTGGTGAGTTATTTCACCAACAGACGCGTCGGAATGTTCATGGGCAACCAAGCGGTGTGGAAGAAGTCCACTATGGGCTGCCCCCAGGGATCAGTGCTAGGACCGACCTTATAGAATCTCCTGCTAGACGACATCCTGAAGCTACCGATGCCCGCGGGTGTCAGTATGGTGGCGTACGCAGACGACATAACGATTGTGATCGAGGCGCCGTCGCGGGCGGCGATTGAGCGGAATGCTCAATCGGTGCTGGAGGCGGTCTCCGCTTGGGGGACACGGAACCGCCTGTCTTTTTCGGCTACAAAGTCGCAGACCCTTACTATGAAGGGAAAGTTTAAGCGTCCTCCTACAATACGCATGGACGGCGTCCCGATTGCACACGTGCAGCAAGCCAGGATACTAGGGGTAGTATTGGACGGGGCTAGCTCCTACGTGCCGCATGCTAATTTTACCGGCCAGAAGGCTGTGAACTGCTTCGGGAAGGTGTCGAGGGTCTCGGCATCGACCTGGGGCATTAGATACCGCGCCCTAAGAGTCCTGTTTGCAGGGACCTATGTGGCAACGCTGACATATGCTGCGGCCGTATGGTGGCGAAGAGCGTCCCATTATGCTGTGCGGAGTGCTTTGCTCCGCACACAACGCCCGGCCCTGGTCTTGCTTACGAAGGCTTACAGATCGGTCAGTACCGCAGCGTTACCTGTGCTCGCGGGCGTATTGCCAGCCGATCTCGAAGTTGTTCGTGCGGGACGAATCGCGCAGGAGAGTTCCGGTCTGGTTAGTCGAGAGCGTAGAGCGAGGAAGAGAAAGGTGGGAGCGGAGGTCGTTGCGCAATGGCAGGAGCGATGGAGCTCCAGCTCAGACGGGAGGGACCTTCACAAGTTCTTTCCGGATATTGATGTCAGACTGTCGTGCGGATGGGTGGAACCGGACTACGTGGTATCACAGATCCTGACCGGACATGGGAGTTTTAGGAGCCGTCTGAACGCAATGTCGCTGTGCGACACTGCGGCATGTTATTGCGGACGTGCGGATGAAACCCGGGACCATGTTTTATGGGAATGCGAATTGTACGAGGAAGAGCGTCGTGAGATGCTAGCCGATTGGACTAGAGAACGAGTCGGCCCTGTAGGTCATAGCGAGATGGTATCCAGCAAGGAAGGTTTCAGCAGGCTGAGAGCTTTCGCTCAAAGATGGCACAAAAAGCGGAAAGAACTTGAGGAACAGTAACTATAGGACTGCTCGAACGCGAAGTACTGTACATGTGCTGTAACACGCCCCAGATAAGGGGAGAAGTGACATTGAGAAGGGACAGGATGTAGATCGCAACAGATCTAGCTAGATATTTTGTAGGAGTCAAGAAACGCAACCTGGGAAAGAGCATAATGCAAAGATAGGACAGAGCAACACGCAAGTACCAGGTGTGTCTCCGATGATTCGGTCCGTATGCCAACCGGCGGGAAGGACCATGAGGTGGAGGTGTCCCTATCTACTTCGCTGCCTGCCGTTGGAGCGAACAGTCGTGTGCAAGCCTGCGCTCGCTTATTTTCTGTGCAATTTTGTGATTGGTTGTTGTCGAATATCGGTGGCTCCTTGTTCCGCAGGAACATTTTTGTTCTAGCGGCCGCGGCCATCTTGCTTTTAGAGCGAGACGCGCTTAGTGTGGGTGTTGCCCAAAACGTGTGCGAGAGAGACGCGAAGAAACAGTGACGACAGTGACGTTTATGCTTTGACGTTTGACGTCTGTGGTTTGACAGCTGTCAAGCCTGAGTGACGTTACGGCGGTGACATTTGTCGGCTGTCATCTCCCCTGTGCCCGCGAGTGAGTTGTACGAAAGTGACGTTTCCCCTCGATTCCCCCCCCCCCCCCTCACTTCTGCGATAGTGACGCTTACTTGCGATATAGACGCCCCCCTCGCGATAGTGACGTTTAACAGTGGTTCCGGAAAATCTGGTTATCCCGGTCTTCCCGACTATCCCGATTCTTGTTCCCCTTTTCCCACTCCGTTACGAGTGGGAGCGGACCCAGTGCGGGGTAAGTACTTTTATTGGTTTCCCTCATTGTGCTCGTTGCCTGGGCTCTCTGGGCTTAGAGCGCCTTTGGTGATCGTGCCGCCGCAAGCGCGGCGGACGATATCGTTATATACGTGTTTCCGCAAAACAATGGTATCGGGCTGGTGCTAAGCGGGTATAGTACTGTTCGTGTATTAACCGGACTTAGAAAAAATTTCTGTTGGCGATAAAAGTGGACCAGTTCGTGTATCAACGGGACATTTGTGGGCGAAACCCGGACCAGTTCGTGTATTGACCGGACTTAGAAATTTTCTGTTGGCGATACAAGTGGAGTAGTTGTGAATTAACGGGACTTGTAAAATTTCTTTGTTGGCGAACAACCAGACTTCAGGAAGAGCGAGTGGAATGGCGGATGAGGAGGCGGAGCGCCTCCAAAAGGAGCTGATAGAGAAAGAAATGGAGCGCAAAGCGGAGGAGCTCAGGGTGCTGGCGGAGATGCGGAGGGACTTCACCCCCCGCACCTCACTCTCCCGGACCCCGCCACAGGGCTTCAGCACGCCTTCCACGGAACTGGAGATGTTAATCGAGGTCACTTCACCCCCCGCGGCCCCGGCCCCATGCGCGAAGAGGCTCCTCAGCTCGCCTGAGGAGGTGCAGGAGGCCGTTCGGCGTAGGATAGGCGGCAGGAAGCCGCCACGCCTCGACGTACCACCGATTGGGAGACTATTCTTGTCCCGACCCAATGTCACGCCGCCGCCCGCCCCCAAGCAACCGGAGAGGGAGCCGGAGGGCGAGATAGAAGAAGAGGCCCCTAGGGAACCGGACCTCATGCAGGGCGTTGACCCTTTGGCGTCGGCCCCGGTCGAGTCCCTGGCCGGACTGGCAACGGCGTCCACGCGTGGGATTATGGAGGCAGTTCGGGCGAAGACCTCCAAATTGAATAAGGATGAGATCGCCGCAATTGGTGTGCATACGGAGCGACTGGCGGCCGTCATCGTGCACCTCACCCTGCGCTTGGCAGCGGCGGAGAGCCGTGCCGAACGGGCGAACGACAGTAGCAGCCATCACCACCCAGGACCAGCACACCAGGCGCCGCCGGCGCTGTCATATGCGTCGGCGCTCAAACTGCCGCAGCACCAGGAGCCAGTGAGGATCCAGGCCACGTCTGGCCCGGTCCTTGCGTTCTACCCGGCGGAGGAAAACTTGAGCATCAAGACGGCAGAAGAGACGAAGGCGGAACTGAAAAAAGCCGTAGATCCGGCCAAACTGTGGGTCCAGGTGGCTAAATTTAGGAAAGTTGGGAATTCCGGCGTGCTGGTGCAGACCACCACGGACGCGGCGGCGTCCAGACTCCGGGCGGCGATCTCAGTGACGCTCCGGGTGACGGAGCCCAAGAAGAGGCAGCCACTGGTTTGCCTAAACAGGCTGGATGGCGACCCGTCCTATGAGGAGGTGCTGTCAGCCCTACATGAGCAGAACTTTAAGGAAGACCCGAAATGGCCGCTGTCGCGGATCCAGAAAGAGGCGACCGGAGCGTTTAAGAAAAACCGGTCGCGCGGAGCGGCCCAGGCTACCGCCGTGATATTCGCCTGCTCGGCGGAGATGCGGGAGGCACTGCTGGGTAAGGGGCGAGTCTACATCGGTTGGCAGGCCGTCGAAGTAATAGATTATGTGGACGTAACCTGCTGCAGCAAATGCCAGCAGTACGGGCACCCGGAGCGCGCATGTCGGTCGGCGGAGGCCACGTGCCATCGATGTGGCGCAACAGGCCACCGCGGCGAAGATTGCAAGGAGACCACGACGTGTTGCGCGACCTGCAAGCGCTTTGGGAGGAAAGAGGCGGCGACCCACAAGACCGCATCCAGGGACTGCCCGGCGAGAACATATGCGGTACAGAGGAGTGTGGCCATGACCCAATATGGCCAGTGAAAAGAAAATTAGGATTGGGCAGCTGAATCTCGCCGGGTCGGCGCTCGCAACAAGGGAGCTCCCCGCGGTGTGCCGCCAGCTTCAGCTGGACGTGGTGCTCCTGCAGGAGCAGTACGCGCAGGCCGCTGAAGACATTTACAACATGGTTCAACTTCAAAAGCAGGGGCGTATATTCATCGGCGCGGAGCGGCCTGCGCGGTGCTGGCCCATCTCAGCACTGAACACTGCCTTGTGCTACACATTGAGGAGCTGGACCTGCACGTGATCTCCGCGTACTTCCAGTACAGTGAGCCAATTGACCGACATCTGCACCACCTGGAGGGAGTCATGGCGGCTCTACGAGGGAGGAGGATCCTCATCTGCGCGGACGTCAACACCCACTCGCCTATGTGGCATAGCGCACACCGCCACTACACAGGCCGGGGTCACGAGGCAGAGTACAGGCGGGTGGCTCTGGAGGCATTCATCGCTGCGCACGGACTCACCGTTAATAACGAGGAGGGCCAGCCTTTCACTTTCAGTGGCCCAAACGGTGAGTCCAATATCGACGTCACGCTTTCTACTAGAAGTGTTGCTGTGGGATGCTGGACGGTCCACGACGTAGCCAGCACTAGTGACCACCGCCTCATCACCTTCCAGGTGAGTGCAACGGGGGGCCGCCGTGGCGCAGAGCCAGGCAGGGAGCTGGTGCGCTTTCGGGACCAGGGGGTGGACTGGCCGCTCTTCCAGCGGACTATCCACGCGCGAATGGGGAGCCTTGATTTAACCAGGCCGGCGCCCTTTGTCTGCAAGCAGTTTACAAATGTGATTGTAAGCACGGCGCGCCAATGTCTGGGGGTGAAAGGGCCACCAAAGGACGCTGGGTACGAGTGGTGGAGCCCGGAGCTCGAGAAGCTCCGGAAGTCCAACTGCAAGGCGAGGAGCAAATGGCAGGGGTCACGAAAGGAAGGAGGGCCGAGAGATGAGAGATTGAAAGCGGAATTCCACGAGATGCGAGCGAGATATAGAAAGGCAATGGAGGAGGCGGAGCTTGGGTACTTCCGGCAGATCGCCGAGTCGAGCAATGGGGATCCGTGGGGGCTGGCTTACCGCGCTGCCAGTGGCAGGCTGAGGCCGCCTTCCCGGGTCATCAGTGGCCTGGAGCTTGCGGAGGGGTTTGCGTGTACTGTGGGCGACGCGGCGACTGGCCTCCTGCGGGCGCTCTGCCCGGACGATGACCCGTCCCGGGACACGCCTTACCACAGGCAGATCCGTGTCGCCGCCTCGCTCATCCCGTCAGGCCAGGCTGCGCCTCCTCCGTCGCGTGACAGTCTGGGGGGCATCATTGGGAGCCTACCAAACACGGCACCGGGATTGGACGGAATCAGGGCGCGTATTGTGAGGAATGTGTGGAAAGTCGTCCCCGCGGAAGTCACCGCGGTGTACGGCAAGTGTGTGTCGGATGGGGTGTTTCCGGATGTGTGGAAGGAGGGCCGGCTGCTTGTCCTGCCCAAGGGCAATGGCAAGCCACTGACCGACCCCAAGGCCTATAGACCTATAACGCTGCTGCCTGTGCTCGGAAAAATTTTAGAGCGCGTAATTTTAAGTTGCGCTCCCACGATCGTCAACCAGATCTCTGCCGCTCAGCACGGGTTTGCTCGGGGCAAGTCAACCGTCACGGCGCTCAACGATATCATGCGCGCCGCGAGGGAGGGCTTGGGCAAGTATGTGCAGGCCATATTTCTGGACATCTCGGGCGGCTTCGACAACGCCTGGTGGCCGATGATCCTGACGAAAGCCAAGCGGGCGGGGTGTCCGTCCAACATCTTCGAGATGCTGGCGGACTACTTCGCCCGCCGACGAGTCGGGCTCTTCATCGGAAACCGGGTGGAGTGGAAGGTGTCCACAATGGGATGCCCCCAGGGGTCCGTCCTGGGTCCGGCTCTATGGAACCTGCTGTTGGACGACCTGCTTCGACTGCCGCTACCTGCTGGGGTCCGCATGGTCGCATATGCGGATGACGTGACGATCCTGATCGAGTCCCAGTTCCAAGCGGGGATTGAGGCGGCGGCCAAGATAACATTGGACTTGGTCGCTGCCTGGGGGAACAGGAATAGGCTGGGGTTCTCTCCTGCGAAGTCCTCCATGATGACGATCAGGGGAAACTCCAGCGGGCTCCGACTGTTAGGCTGGCCGGGGACTCGGTCAGGAGTGTCACCTCGACTATGGTTCTGGGCGTGGTGCTCGACACGGGTCTGTCCTTCGCGCGGCATGCGACATCGATAGGGGAACGCGCGGCCAAATGTTTTGGCAAGATGTCAAGAGTGTCGGCATCTTCCTGGGGCATTCGATATCCCGGATTGCGCATCCTCTAAGATGATGGATGGGATCACTCGCGAGGAGTTCGGCCCGATCTACTACGGCGATCTCGTGAGCTCACCGGCGAACTTTGCACGGCTACGGGATTTCGCGCACGCGTGGCACGCCACCCGGAGGGAAATGGAGCATAAGGGAGCAGAAGACCAGGTGACGTAATACTAATAATGAAGACTGGCAGAAATGCGGAGCTGAACAAACCGGAGCCGACGGGCAGCGGAGTTCAATCATCTGTGGTTTTGTGTGCATGCCCTAATAAGGGAGAGATGCTAAAGGGGCACACATGGCGAATTTGTAAGGGATCAAGAGAAGGGACAAAGAGCGCCTGCGGACAAATAAAATAAGATAGCCAAGGGCGCTATGTCCGCAGCCGCCCCACGTTTCGGCCCGTATGACAAGTGTTGGAAGGGCCATGGGAAGGTTGGAGGGAGTGTCCCTATCTACTATCTAGCGAAACCACAGCCAAGGGAACGGGCTTGGGAGAATCAGCGGGGAAAGAAGACCCTGTTGAGCTTGACTCTAGTCTGGCATTGTAAGGAGACATGAGAGGTGTAGCTTAAGTGGGAGATCGTTCGGGAGATCGTTCGCGCGATCGTCGCTGAAAAACCACTACTTTCATTGTTTCATTACTTACTCGGTTGGGCGGAAGCGGTGCGCGGTCGATAATATCGGCGGGCGCACGGTGTTTCGTTCCAAGCGTGCAGAGTGGCGACGTGGCGGCAACGCTCGTCGCCGTACAACTCCCGCGTGATCCGGTTCGAGGACACTGCCAGGCGGGTAGTTTGACTGGGGCGGTACATCTGTCAAAGAATAACGCAGGTGTCCTAAGGCCAGCTCAGCGAGGACAGAAACCTCGCGTGGAGCAAAAGGGCAAAAGCTGGCTTGATCCAGATGTTCAGTACGCATAGGGTCTGCGAAAGCACGGCCTATAGATCCTTTAGTATAAAGAGTTTTTAGCAAGAGGTGCCAGAAAAGTTACCACAGGGATAACTGGCTTGTGGCAGCCAAGCGTTCATAGCGACGTTGCTTTTTGATCCTTCGATGTCGGCTCTTCCTATCATTGCGAAACAAAATTCGCCAAGCGTTGGATTGTTCACCCATCAAAAGGGAACGTGAGCTGGGTTTAGACCGTCGTGAGACAGGTTAGTTTTACCCTACTGATGGCTTGTCGTTGCGATAGTAATACTGCTCAGTACGAGAGGAACCGCAGTTTCGGACATTTGGTTCATGCACTCGGCCGAGCGGCCGGTGGTGCGAAGCTACCATCCGCGGGATTATGCCTGAACGCCTCTAAGGCCGAAGCCAGCCTAGCCAAATCCGGGAAGGATATGCTCAATGTCGGAGGCGCGAACAACTGGTCGTCCTATTACACAATTATATGAAGAGGCGAAAGAGAGCTGGATGGATAAAGGGAACAATATATTGTATCCATTGAATCCCTTTCCGGAATTCAAGTGTCAAGCATCGTTTTTATACCGCGCGGAATGAATATGCTAGAGTTACTAAAATGAATTTTAAAACATTTCATGAAGTACAAGTTCCAAGTTCTTTTGGAAGGGTGGGAATATATTAAATCACGGTGCAACACCAAACATGAAAATCCAAAAAATTTTAAATTACTTACAACATTTTTGGCTGAAGAATGATATTGTTAAAACAGTCAGTGTCTTCGGAGAAAGGCACCGAACCAATAACGTGTCCGAGTCTTGACATAGCAAAATTAAATTTAAAAAAAATTGCACACACATAATGCGCCTCCTGAACATTTTGGTCAAATTATCGAAAATAAAAGAATAATCCAGTTAGAACTAGAACGAAAATAGCAATTGAAAATGATGAATTCATAACCAATTACTGGCGAAATATCAGTTGGATACGCATTAGAAATGTTAAGATTGTTTATGAGTCATAAGTCATTAGTGAATCGGTTATGAATTCATAATTTTCAATATAGTTCTGGTATGAGTATGTTTTTGTTCCCAAGGATGGAATAATTTTTTTGAGTAAACTATATTGTATGTAACTGACGGTTTTCATTTTCTATCGATATAGTGAGAAGTTCGGGAACAATCCCTATTGCCATGGAACCACGGGTAATTAAAATTACCCATGAACCCGGTAATGCGTCGACCCACCGGGACCACGGCTAACGAGTGCCATCAGCACAATGCTTTGAGTGCCTTCCATCGAGTCCTACCGTAAAACGTGACTTTTCACCCCAAAAAAAAAAAGTTGATTCCCAGCAATATTTTTTTGCGTAAAGTTACTTAGTTTGATGTACAGAATGCTTGGTTTCACAAGTTTTTTTTTTAAATACATGTTTTTAATGTAAGATTTTTACTTTGTACACCTCCACGACCCCCGTACTATTCAATCCATCCATCAGCACAATGCTTTGAGTGCTTTCCATCGAGTCCTACCTTACCTACCTTGTCCTACCTTGGACGCGAACGCGCTGTCGACAAGTTAACGTCAGCTCCGTAATTTTTAAATTTGTTTATAAGTAAATAATCAGTATTTCGTGAAGAAAATAAGTGTATTAGTGACAGGACACACCAATAACTATGTGACAATGTTATTTTAGAAAAATGTTAACCACAAGTGAAGTTTTATAATACTCTCCTTATCCCATAAACTATTGAACGGTGCACATATGACAGTGTTGTGGAAAACTGCATGACCTCCTGACCAAATTCAGGTAAAAACAGTGATCAAAAACACGACGGAAAAACCCCAACATTTCAAATCACAACCGCTCTAGTTCCTACGCTCCTCAAACAAAGAACTGGACTTTGGACTTCCCCGACATCGAACAGCTAATGACAGCCGAATAAATATATGAAGAAGGAACCGGCCACTAGTTTCAACTATGTAGAATAAGGCACGTTTGGCACAGTGGTTATCGTATGAGTATTCAATAAACGGCTATACTCGAGAGGACTCGAGTTCGAATCTCACAGTTTATACAATCTTGACTTTTTAATTATTTTCTCAAGTAATTTTTCTACTAGATTTAATAATAATGAGTTACTTTGAGAACGTTACACTGCGAACTCGGCGAACTTCCGAACCCGCAATAGAAACATTCCAGGAATGTAGTAATTACAATAATTCGTCAATAGAGGGCGACACAAACAATAGCGTACCTAATATTATTATGGATGACGACGAGAATGAAGAAATGGAAGAACTCAAACGTCAAATCTGTGAACTTAATACCCAATTGCAGGCGGCACATTAGGAGATTAATAATCTTTCTATTGAAAATACAGATTTAAGGAAGACGATGGAAATAATGAATAATAAACATAAAATTGTAGAAAAAGCGACCAAGAAGTTAGCTAGCGAGACAGTAACACCAAATAGAAAAATGAAATTGCACACACCTTTCAAACACACCATACAAAAATCATACAAATCAGACAACTCAAGATACGGGACTCCAGAGCTATTCACCTCCACTCAAGTCACCACTCAAGTTACTCCTCAGAATAAACCGGGACAATCAATTACACAACGGAGAACAAGGTCGACCATTAAGGAAAAGAGGAAGCTCTGCATTATAAGTAGCAACCGATCGAATAAAATATTACCAATTGCGGAAAATACCTTCCCATGCCACCAAACATGTCATTTTCTTTTACCAAATTGTGGCATAAAAAACTTACTAAGTAACATGAACACTAAACTATCAGGCTATACAATGAAGGACAATTGCATAATATTTATTGGTGAGGATGACTTTAAAAAAACGAATAATTACTTTGAATTAATAACGATCATACGTGAAAGTTTATCAGTTATAAAGCATACAAACGTAATATTATGCTTACCTACTTATAAATATGGTTATTATTGCGGAATGTATAACTTTAGAATAGAAATGTTTAATAATCTATTATTTCAGGACATACAAATTGACAATTATGCTACATTATTTGACTCTAATCTACACTTATTATGTGAATATTCGATGTTTCAAAGAAAGAGTGGTCGTATTAACAATTATGCCGTTTCAAATATTTTTACTAATCTTAAACATTATATTTCAACTGATTGTAATTTAAATATTCAGAAACCTGCGACCGACCCAGCGTCGAAAAAAGATCTTTTGTATTGTGACTCACCTTTTTCCTTTACTTCATGTACTACTGACGTCCTCAACCAAAATTTTTTTCGTGTATAACGCTTTATATATATTGCATCAAAACATTAATGGACTATTACCGAAGGCTGATGTAATGACAGAACATTTAGATACGCTCTCAAGGAATGGGGTATGTGTTAATATTTTATGTTTTACAGAACACAATATGAAGCAAGGTGACCTTGATCTTCTGAATATACCAAATTTTATTTTAGCTACAAGCTTCACTAGACTAAAGCGAAATGGTGGCTCTTGCATATTAGTTAATAACCACATTAATTTCAAAGAAATAGAATCTGTAAAAAAGGTAAATATTCCCAATGTGTTTGAATGCTGTGCAGTGGAATTAACTGACGATAGCGTTATAATTGTGTGTATTTACCGAGTTCCCAATCCAAATAAGGTACATTTTTTCTTTGATAATTTAGCGAACATATTGCAACAGTTCTGCTATAAAAGTAACCAAAAAATAATAATCTGCGGCGACTTTAATATTGATGTTCTTCAGAATACCAAAGACTCAACACGGTTTAAGCAACTTTTGAAGGAATTTAATCTGAAACTAGAAATAAAAGAACCTACGCGTCCTAGTAGTGGTACATGTCTAGATAATTTTCTCCACAACTTAAGAGGCTGCACAAGTGAGATTTTGGAGCTGGGTGTGTCTGACCACACAGCCCAACTTATGAAGTTCCCGGTACAACAAAAGTGTATTTTGCCATACTTTTATACATATAAACGGGATTATAGCAAGGAAAATATTAACCTTTTTAGGAAATATATCGCCAGTCTCAGTTTCTCCGAAGTCTATGAATCTGATGACGTAAACAAATGTTTTAACTCATTTTTTGACATGTTTAAATTAATATATGATCTCTGTTTCCCAATTGTCAGACGCAAAATTTCTACAGTTACTAAACCAAAGTGGATCACACGCGGAGTTAAGCGCTGTAGTAGAACTAGACGATCTTTATTGTGGAAATATAGACTGACTCGAGACAGTCAGTCAAAAATGGCATTCAAAACTTTCTCGAAAAGATATCAAAACGTTATCAAACTAACACAGAAAGCTCAGAATACTTATTTTATTGGAACAAGCACCAACAAGTCGAAGGCAACTTGGAAAATTATTAAATCTATAAAGCCTAACATTCCTAAAACTAATATAAATTCGATTAATGTAAACGGCAAACATATAACGAAACCCAAAGAGATAGCACAACAATTTAATGACTATTTCGTATCCTCAGCTCAACCGAATGCTAACTATTCAAAGTCAAATATGTTTAGCGCAGCGGGACCACATAAATCCATGTTTATGTCACCAACTGTGCCAAAAGACATAACTACAATAATAAATACTCTCAAAAATACCAATAGTACAGGCTATGATGATATTAACACCGGAGTAGTCAAATCAGTTGCTCTCATTATATCGCCCATATTAAGTGACATTATTAATAAAAGTATTCAAAAAGGCACTTTTCCCGATAAGCTAAAGATTTCTGTAATAAAACCATTACACAAAAAAGACGATAAAACAAAAGTTGCCAATTATAGGCCAGTTGCACTGATACCAGTTTTTTCAAAAATTTTTGAGAGGGTTTTATACAGCAGCATTAACAGTTATTTAGAAAAAAATAACATTTTTTGCAAGGAACAAATGGGCTTTAGAAAAAATAAAACCATTAATATGGCTATTTATAACTTTCTACAAAAAATACATCATAACATGGATAACAGAAAACCAGTGATGGCGATGTTTATGGACATGACTAGGGCATTTGATTATGTAGACCATAAAATTCTATTAACTAAGCTCGAAAGATATGGTGTCAGAGGTAACGTCCTTAATTTGATAAAATCTTATTTAGAGAATAGAAGTCAAATTACACAAATTAATAGAGTAAATATAAAGACCAAAACTGAGGTAGTTTACTCCTCTAGCTCTAGAATACTGTCTTGTGGTGTGCCGCAGGGTTCTGTGTTGGGACCATTACTTTTTATTTGCTATATTAATGACTTTCCCCAAGTAGTCGAACATCAAATGTCACTATTTGCCGACGACAGCACTGTTATTTATGATTCTGGCACTACAAAAGAAATAGAAGAGCATGTAAACAATAGTCTTACTCCTATTATCGACTGGTTAAATGCTAATAACCTTAAAATAAATCTAACCAAAACTAAAGTTATGAATTTTAAAATTAGACACAAAGAACAATCACAGTTTCAAATAAACTATAAGGGGAATGAAATACTTGAAGCTAATGTTACAAAATTTCTTGGACTACATATTGACAATGACATGACATGGAGGACTCAAATTGAAAGCGTTTGTGGGAAGCTTAGTAGATTTTCATATGCTCTTTATATGCTGGGTAAAATTGCGAATAAGACCGCCCTACTAGCAGCCTATCATGGTTATGTTGCCTCGGCTCTGCGGTATGGCCTCATATTCTGGGGTAATGCCCCTAAGATTCAAGAAGTGCTTATAGCACAGAAAAAATGTATCCGCGCTATTTGTAAAATAAAACGAACTGAAACATGCAAGCCACATTTTCATGAGCTAAAAATATTAACTTTACCGTCACTCTATATTTATGAAGCCTGTATTTTTATAAAACACAATATGAATTTATATAGATTTGTAGAAAGTAAACGGCGCTCAAAAAAGTTGCAGGTGTTAGCAACAAAAACAAAATTTCATAGCAAAAGCTTTTATGCAATGGCTCAAAAACTATATAATAAGTTACCAGGACAAGTTATATCAAGTATTAACATTAACGAATTTAAAAGAAATTTGTTCAAATTGTTAAATAACAAGGTGTATTATTCTGTTGACGAATATTTAAATGACAAATTTTAATTTTAATTCCCTGTTAATTGAATCGAATCTATTTTATGTTATGTGAGATACTAAATGATTTTGTTAATTTTGATTATTGTGTATTAATGAATTAGTGACATTCTTATTTTTATTTCTGTATTTTTTATTTCTATTGCTCTATTTTATTTGACATTTTGTATAATATTGACATGATTTATAATTATTGTAGAATTCTAGAGTTACTGTTTGAATTTTGAAAATGCATTTCTTTAAAAAAAAAAAAAAAAACCCTTTGATATTTTGTATGCCTTTTGGCGGAGCACAGCTCGGTTCTAATTAACTTATAACATCTTCTGTATATACCCTGTGTTCACGAATTAAATGAATTTGAATTTGAACCTAAAACGTGATTTTTCACCCCAAAAAAAAGTCGATTCCCAACAATAAAAAAAGAAACTTAAACTAACTTTACTAGTTAAGTTACTTAGTTTGATGTACAGAATGCTTGGTTGACGGCGGTGTGAAGGGTCTGTTTACACCCTGTATATCTTTTACGTGACTTGTACGATATTTGTTAAAATGGTTATTTGCGTTGTTTATTTATTGTACTTATTAGTTATTTTTATTTATTTCTATTTTTTTATTTTTTACTTCTACGGCATAATGGGGACTAGATATTTAGAGGAAGACCACATCCTGGTCGCTCTTTTGGAAAGTGAAGAGGAGCCGCCCTGTGCTGACACCGACAGTGACGTTGACGTCCATAGCGATGAGGAAAAGGTGTTGTGGATAAAGTGAGGGAAGAAGAGGCAGCAACTCCCTGTGAAATTGACCCCATGGAGGAAAAAGCTCTGAACAGGCGTCTATTTGCCGACAGCATAACGTTGACATGTGCCTAAACTGTTTTGATTGATTTTTTATAAAATTATCATGTTATTGTTCAATTATAATCTTTTTATTACTTAGAATATAATAAAAAAATACTGATTTATGATATGATTATGAAAAAGCTTTAGAGGAAAAAAGAAGTTCCTACGTTTTGTTGATTATTAAGTTTGTAATTTTCTGTTTTTTATTATGAAATGAGTAATTACTAATAAGTAAATATTAATATTTTTAATTGATTACGGTAGTAGGAAACTAATATTTTTTTTGTTTTACTCAAATCAGTTAAAAACTGTTCATTTTACGGTCACTCAAAACTGAGGAGTCAATTTTACTTATGATTATCATTTACGTATAACTCAATATGATTATCTTTCTAGGGTTTGCCCAACTATTTTTAACCCTTTACGCTACGCCAATGATTACATAAAACCATACTATATACTATATAATGTGTAGTGTTATTAATTTTATCATATACTCTTAAATTGCTTGGATATACATTCAGTCAAAAAAGTATCGGGAAAGGATGATTTGTTTATGGTACCAAATTATTATTATTATTATTTTTGGTATTGTTAGATTGGCACAACTGTTTTCCATTTTGGCGCGGAGTTGCATCTGTTATTTAGATTAAATACAGTGCGTGTAGTATCCTTTTGTAGCTGAGCTTATAGCTTGATAACACAATTTACTAACTATATCAAAGGCTCACCACGCCACGCCCCCAACGCTACGCTTCGCCTTCCAACTTCCCGCCATTCATCGTGATGACATCGTTGTCATTAGTGACAGCTACCTGACTACTTGTGGCTGTGAGACAGTGTTTCCATATCTATTAAATAAATACACTACAGTGCTGTTTTTAACCCCCGACGCAAAAAGAGGGGTGTTATAAGTTTGACCGCAATGTGTGTGTACACATTGCGGTACACCCGCAAAGGCCAAGGCCAGGGTTAACGGAAGGCCCTACGCCACCACCGCCAAAACCCCGACCGTAGCCACCTCCGCAGCCGCCACCACTGTCGTCGCCACTGCCGCCACTGCCTGGGAACCTTCTAGTTACAGAGATATTGGGGGTCGAAGTTATAACTTTTTCACAAGTTTTTTTTTTAATACATGGTTTTATGTAAGATTTTTACTTTAAACACCTCCACGACCCCTGCACTATTCAATGCATCCATTAGCGCAATGTTTTGAGGGCGTTGTTACATTGAGTCCTACCGTAAAACGTGATTTTTTAGCTAATAAAAAAAGTCGTTTCCCAGCAATAATTTTTGCGTAAAGTTACTTAGTTTGATGTACAGAATGCTACCAAGCATTCTGTACATCAAACTAAGTAACGGCTTCATTAAGTGTCTTGTTACACCCTGTATAATTCCTTGAGTAAATGACATTGTCAATATGTAAATTGCATTTTGACAGACATTAGCGCGTATGTAACGTTTTGTTACACATAACGCGCAAATAAGAAAGAGTATTTTTTTTATTTTTGCCCCGCTCGAAGAATTTCTTCTTAGTAGTCAGTTGGTAGTTATACCTGGAAAGTTTTCCGGGAATTTTGAAACTGGGTAACTTTATAGATTTCGAATTTCAACTTTGCTACGTCGCGTCGTATCCTTGCCGCTCGCGCCGCCATATTGGAAAAATGGCGCCTAAAAGCAGTTCTTTGACAATATTTCCTTGCAGTCTGCAAGGAGATATTGTCTATGAACTGCTGAATGTATATTTAAGGCGCGTGGAGGAGGTGATGCGCGCGGCAGCTGCTGAGGAAGGCATCGAGTTCGTGGAGACTGCACCACCGCCACAAGACACGCTGTGGCTCGACGAGAACGGATTCGTCACTTCACTGGACACTATATTCGGTAAATTGTTCTCAAAGTTGTACATTGCGTTTAGTTTCTATCCAAATGTAAGTTTTCTCATTTCACAATAATTATGCTATCACGACTTTGCAGACTTCTGAGTAAATGTGATAAACGAATTATAATATTTGTTGCACTTCAATTCATAAATTGAACACCCGCCGACAAGTCCAACAAATTAGATAACGAATCATAGTCACTACTAGCTGTTGCTGCGACCTTCGTTCGCGTGAAATTATTATAAAAAAATATTACTTAAAATAATATTACTTTCCTTTCTGAATCGATTTTTTTTTTTACCAATTTCAAGGATTTTAATTTTTTTGCACGGAATGATAATTATTTTTCTAAAAATAAAAGTAGCCTATGTTAGACCTTAAAACATCAGCTATCTGCCAGTAAAAGCAGTTCCGTCAAAATCGGTTCAGCCGTTTCGGAGATTAGCTGGAACAAACAGACAGACAAAAATGAAAAAAAAAAAAGTGTTTTTGTTATAGGTGCCATATTTATTTTCATAATATGGATTCAGTAAAAAGCTGTTATTTTGATATTTCAAACAGATTTCAATTTTATTTGTGTAGATGTAACGCACGATTATTAGTTGATTACCCCAATTATTTGTCCATATTATTCTGACAAAATGATATGTAACCGCTATTTCTTTTTAATGGTATTAGAAAGTTTATTATCGATTAACATTGTGCACTTTGCTTGTATCCTGGCAAAATTTATTTAGGATCTTTTACAAAAGATTTACATATTGAGGAGCTCGTGGCTAAATAATAACAGCCACTCGGGTTGATCTTTAGGTTAAGCCGCGCTTGCCTAGGTTGGTCCGTGGATGGGTGACTACCCATTACATGCCGAGTTTCCTCCATGCCTCGGAAAGCACGTTAAGCCTTTGGTCCCGGCTGTCATTTGTAGATCTCTGACAGTCGTTACAGGTAGCTAGTGATCCGAAAGTCTGACAACCAGTCTTACCAAGGGGTATGGTATTTCCCAGTACTAACTGGGTTGTGGAGGTCAGATAGGGAATCGTTCCATGTAAAATACGGTAAGTAAGGCTGGAAGCCGACCCCAACATAGCTGGGAAAAGGCTAGGCAGATGATGACAAAAGATTTACATAAATCACGATATATAAATAATGTACAACAAAAAGTATAACATAGATGCACTCCTTCACATATGGGAGACCTTAGCATGCATAATAAAGTTAATAACTAATCTAACGAAGTTAATATTTTATATAGTGTAACGATTGTAGATAGACCAGTAAATAAATAAATATGCTACTGCAGGTCACCACAAGTATACGACGCATGCACATAAACTGTTTCAATCACTGGACAGCTTCAGCACTGGCAAGGTATGGTGGAGACAGCTTATAAACAAGCTAGTTGACGTTGGAGCCAAGAAGACGAGCACGAGAGCCGAAGTGTGGACACCACTGAGCGAACAGGACGTCAAGAGATTAGAACACTGTAAGGTAAGAAAGACACGTTGATGAAATACACTAGCTGTGCCTCGCGGTATCAAACTGATAGTTCAAGAAATTAGCGCCTTCAAAGAAACTATGCCCCAGTTGTCCCATAAAAAATGCAATATCTACTCGACCTAAATGGATATTTTTCGCAATCATGATTTCAGTCCCATAGAGAAACTGGTTCAGGTTGATGATCTGTACCACACCCTTAAATACTGCTGCACTAGCGATATCAGCAAAAAGTGCAGTTTTTGACAAAATGAATTAAATATTGATCCTGAATCAGCGCAATGAGCGCTACTGACAGCTGTTTTAATAGCTTATCGAAAAAAGATAGATTTCGTTAAGGATAAAGGCAGTAAGTCCAATAAATGAGAAATCATCCTTAACATAACAACAGTAAGTATAGTTACCCCGGGTTTGCAAATAAAGCTCTATCATTTAGGTGTTACTTTTACTTACGTTATGTGCAGTAACTGTATACTGTCGATGTAATAAGTAAATCATATTTTTTATTTTGCCTTTATCACTTAAGATATCAGCAGTAACTAAAAATACTGTGGATATCATTAGTAGTTTTTTTTTTTTTTTCCTTAATCACTTAGGATATCAGCAGTAACTTAATATACTGTGGATATCATTAGTAGAGTTTGTTTTTTATTAGGCCTTAAATATATACTGAGAATATCTGTAGTAACTCATCACACAGTGGTAATATTAAGCAAGGTCTACTTAACATTCGGTCTTGATCACTGACACCGTAAATGGTAATAACTTATACTGTACAAGGTATCTTCTTGCACTCAATTAGTTAGTAAAAAAGGGCCTCAGAAGAACACCTTTAAATTATTCCACCAGTATCCAAGGCATTTCTTCCAAATTATTAGAAGAGAAGAAGCGCAGTATGGACGATATTAACATAAATCAATTGCATGATCATTTCTTTTCAATAGTTCACACTGCAAAATGCTATTAAAATATTGACTCAACACCAATTATTTTAAGAGTTATTGACATTAAGAATATAGCCCTGGTTTTAGTCGCAAATCAAGGAGAGTTCACGCTGCAATACAAAACCATGCTGACGAACAAAGACAAAGTTTAGACTTTCTACAGTTGAAGTAAGTAACTGAAATCAGGAACATTTCCTGAATTCAGTTCAAAATTGAAACAGAGAAATTCCAGAATATACGAAGACCGAGATTTTAAACAAACTGTTAGAATGAATGCCAGATAACAGAAAGGGGTTTTGGTTAAATTTACCGGTTTCAGATAAAGTCGGTGATATAGATTAAGTTTTGCTGCATAGTTTTATGTATGTTTGTCAACCATCAAATAACATATTTTCCGTTTTCCGAATTCTTGACATTGTCACCATGAGCATCTTCTCGGGCAGGGAGGAGATCCATGACGAGCCACGACCTCGAATAATTAAAAACGTGGTAGAGTACTACAATTATATTGTGGTGAGGAATGTTCTCTATAATGTCCTGCGTGCCGACGATCCGCTAAGCGCTGTGTATTGGCTTCTCAATATAGAGAAAGATCCCTTTGCTAAGTACAAAGCTGCCACTATTTCCGAATCGGGCGTGGCAACTGTAAACCCTAAGAGTCGACAGGTTACCTCGTATGTGGCATTATGCACAATGATGGGGTATGTTAAAGAGATTACCGCTCAAAATCTAGAGGCTAGGAAGAAGCGCTGGAAAGCAGGTTTAGCCTCTCAAAATATCCCAGACTACCTGGAGGAGGCACAAAAGAACTCCTTTGGGACAGCTTTTGTGACACGGAAACGGGCGATATACTCCGCGATTGGCGGCGGCGACCTCTCGCGCCCGGCCCTGGTTCAAGCCATGGTCCGGAGCGAGAGGGAATGGGAAGCCGTCACCTCCTTCTGCGAAGCAGTCATGCTAGTGAAGGAGGTGGCGGAACGTGAGAGGGAAAGAGCCTCACGTCCCAGCCGCCGCGGGAGACGCCCTGGGCGTCGGGGGTCACGTGGTGGCCCCCGGCCACCGTAGGCGCGGGCCTGTGGACGGCGAGTTATGGGCTAGCTCGCCGTCTGGCCGTCTTATGACGACAGGCCGTGTCGACGGCGCGTTCGTGTTCCACGCGCGCCTCAAAGAGATGTCAGCAACCACGTAGGGGTCCGCACGGGCCGATGCCTGCCAGGGCTGCGGGACTGTTCGAAAGAGATACCGCGGCCCTGGAACACAAAGGGCAAAGAAGGAACATGGATGGGTTTTAGTCAGTACAAGTCTGACACTCCCTTCCGCTCCGCCCAGAGCGGGCGGGGTCATTTGATGATTTCCCATCCTAAAAAAAAAAAAGGCGATATACTCCAGAATCATCAAAAAAGATCTATTCCTGGACGAGTAGTACGAACTCTCTTAACCGCAACCGGAGACCCTCCCACAATAAGAGCCATCTACAGCCAGCTCGAGCTGATTTACGATCTCGCAATATGAAGTCAGTACAGTGCATGTACGACTTCGTCATTTCAGGCAATCAAGCCTTGATCCATCCGAACATTAGGAAGGACGCTCGTGCATTTCATGAAATATACACCAGGGTCCAAAAAGAAGAGGGGGCTACCTTCCCTCTATGTAGACTGCGTGACAACGGAAAACACCTTGATCTAAGCCGCGTCAAGTTTCTCGATCTATATGCTGTAACCCTGGGCTAAGAAGACGAAACGTATGCAGAAGAATTACCTAGGAAGCAAGTCGATTATAGAGAAGTCGATGGACTTGCGAGTTAGCCATGAAACTAATCACCTTGAGTGGTGTGAGAAACATTCCAGATCTATCTGCAGAGAGGAAAAGACATGGTTGAAGGCAGTTGGGTGTTCCACTGATGCCGAAGAAGTCAAGAGCATCTTGAAGGATGATAAGAAGAAGTGGCCCAGGCAGCGCATGAAGGCTGGCTTCCTTAACTAACAAAATGTTCAGGGATATAAGAATCATGGGAGCTGCGGGACTGTGGCGATCCTTAACAACATTTACATTATACAATTCTCACATACACAACAACATTTATATTATATAATTCTTATCTTACACAACAACATTTACACTATACAATTTCATCGCCCGTACCGTACCGACACAGTACTGTGGAGGCGCGCCGCGCCTACGTCACGCGACGACGTAGTTGCTGCGCGGGAGTGGGGTCGCGGGTCTCAGCGCGCGGTCGGCCACCTAGGTTGACCTTCAGTACGATCTCGCTCACACGACGCGAAGCCCACGCAACTCCGTGCTAGCCCAGTATTCAGAATACTATCGCGAATCCTTCGGGTTTAGTGGACTAGTAATAGTTTTCCTGTGTACGAACAATCTCACTGTCTGTCCCAATGTGTATGTCGAACTTAAGTGTATCTATTATGTGTCCGTGTAAATTGTGAGAACATTATAATTGTGAGTACCGATATTAACTTTTATTTTAACGCCGCTCACCTCACAGACACAATAATTAGTGTGCAACTACCACTAAATTGGTGACCCCGCCTAGAACACGCCAGCCAGAAAGGCTCGATAACCACGTGCGGTCAGAACCCTGAAAAGGAAGATTCGTATTTAATCAGGCCAGGAAGAACCACCACATTAGCGTGATGAGTGATAGCAGTGACTCCGCAAAATCGTATGGAAGTACCCGTTCTCGTCCAAAACCTCGTCGTGCAAAGTGCGTGCCCATTGACGAGCCATCCGACATTTGCCGTATAGCGGTACGAATACCACCATTTTGGCCGGATGACCCAGAGGTTTGGTTCGCACAAGTGGAGGCTCAGTTCGCGAACGCCAACATCACCAGCGACACGACGAAATTCAACCACGTCATCGGCAACCTTGAGCACCAGTACTCCAAACAAGTAAGAGATATTTTTCTTCATCCACCCGAGAACAACAAATATGAGAAGCTCAAACACGAACTCATAAAGAGACTGACGGCGTCACACGAGAAGAAAGTGAAGCAGCTTCTCATCCACGAAGAGCTCGGAGATCGCAAACCCTCACAGTTCCTGCGACACCTTCAGAGTTTGGCCGGACCGAGTGTTCCAGAGGACTTCCTCCGGACAATATAATATAGCAGCCGTCTGCCGAGCAACATCCAGACACTGCTGGCTTCACAGCCACTTACTTCTCTCGAAGGATTAGCAGACCTGGCGGACAGGGTCCAGGACATCGTGACCCCAGGCCAAGTCGCTGCAGCATCGGCGTCGGGCCCTAGCATGCTCGAGATGGCGAACGAAATCGCCGAACTAAAGAAGGCCGTGAAGAATCTGACGACGCAGCTGAGTAGGAGACCTCGTTCGCAATCGCGTACGAACCACCAACAGCGCCATCGATCCAGACAGCGATCCCAGTCCAGCCACCAGAAGCAACCGTATTGCTTTTACCACTCCAAGTTCGGGGCCAACGCTCGCAAATGCGTTAAGCCATGCGACTACGACAAGTCGGTCCACGTCTACCGGTCGCCTCTTCGTCACGGACCGAACATCAAAGACACAGTTTTTAGTGGACACTGGTAGTGATTTATGTGTGTTTCCGCGACATGTTCTACGTGAACAGCGTGTCAAGTCGAACTATCAATTATCGGCCGCTAACGGGTCTATAATTGATACTTACGGCTACCTTCAACTGAATTTAGATTTAAGTTTACGCCGCAACTTTCCATGGCGGTTTATTGTTGCTGACGTCACCAAGCCGATAATCGGTGTAGATTTTTTAAGCTTTTACGATCTGCTTGTTGACATCAGAAATCATCGTTTGGTGGATAAAACCACCTCAATGTATGTAACAGCATCCATTGCAAAGGCTTCGTCGACGTGTTCAGTGAAGGTCTCAGTTGGTGATTCGAGGTATCACTTAATACTTAATAAGTACCCCGAGATCACGCGACCCGCGGGCACACACCGAAAAATCACACATCACACAGTACACCACATACGCACCACACCCGGGCCGCCCATCTCTTGTTCCCCTCGCAGGCTAGCCCCAGACAAACTGCAGATCGCTAAGCAAGAATTTGAGATCATGCTTAGCAACGGCACTGCTCGTCCATCAGAGAGCCCTTGGTCTTCACCCCTTCATTTAGCGCCGAAAAAGGACAACAGCTGGCGACCCTGCGGTGACTACAGACTGCTCAACGCGAGGACCATACGTGACAGGTATCCAATTAAGCATGTCCACGACCTCACCCATAGCATAGCCGGTAGCAAGGTGTTCTCAACAATTGATTTGGTCAAAGCGTACAACCAGATACCCCTCAGCGAGGACGACATCCAGAAGACGGCGATCACAACCCCGTTCGGCCTGTATGAATTTCCATATATGACCTTTGGTCTGAGGAACGCAGGTCAAACATTTCAGAGATTCGTCGATGAAATGACGCGGGGGCTTGATTTCTGCTACGCTTACCTTGACGATTTTCTTATTTTCTCGAAAGACCAGGAGCAGCACGAGGACCACCTGCATCAGCTCTTCACCAGGATGCAGAAATATAACATCGTCATCAACACCACGAAGTGTGTATTCGGAGTTGACGAAGTCACATTTTTAGGTTACCGCATATCTGCAGCCGGAACCAGACCTTTAGAGTCCAAGGTGGAAGCCATCAAGGACTTCCCCACGCCTAAAACTGTTAGGGAGCTCAGGCGTTTCTTAGGGATGTTGAACTTTTACAGACGGTTTATACCCAAAGCCGCAAAACTTCAAGGTCCCCTTAACGCCCTGCTAGTTGGCTCAGTAAAAGGCCAACATCCCGTGGAGATAACAGGCGAGGCGCTCACTGCCTTTAATATGTGCAAAGATAGCCTCTGCAACGCTGTATTGCTTGCACACCCTGACTACCAGGCAAAGCTCGCCCTAGTTACAGATGCATCTGATCTGGCGATGGGTGCAGTTTTGCAACAGTTCAAAGACGAGCAGTGGCAACCGCTTGCCTTCTTCTCGCACAAATTGAGCCCTGCTCAGCAGAATTACTCGCCATACGATCGTGAGCTACTCGCGATCTATGAAGGCATAAAATACTTCCGCCACATGTTGGAAGCGAGACACTTCACCGTCTATACTGACCACAAGCCGTTAATATATGCTTTCCATGAGCGAAAGCATAACTGTGCCCCGCGTCAGTATAGACACCTTGATTTTATTTCGCAGTTCACAACGGACATTCAACATATATCCGGCAAAGACAACATCGTCGCCGACACATTGTCCCGCGTCAGTGAACTGCAAACACCAGTGGATTTCGAAGTTCTCGCCAAATCCCAAACTTCAGACCCGGAACTGTTGCAACTTTTGCAGTCAGAAACGTCTCTTCAACTAAAGAGGCTTAAAATCGACGATAGTCCCGTCGAGTTACTCTGTGATGTGAGTACTGGCAACCCCAGACCATTCGTGACCAAAGCAAACGACGGCAAATATTTGAGAGCCTTCACAGCCTCAGCCACCCGGGAGCAAACACGTCCGCAAAATTAGTTGCGCAGCGATACGTTTGGCCTGGAATCCGCAAGGACTGCCGACAATGGTCACGAACGTGTCTCAGCTGTCAACGCACAAAGGTTAATCGCCATGTGTCTTCACCATTGAGCACATTCGAATTACCCCGTGCTAGGTTTGCCTTCGTCCATATTGACCTAATAGGTCCTCTTCCTCCATCACAGGGCTACCGGTACTGCTTGACGGCCGTGGATCGTTTCACTAGGTGGCCAGAAGTTGTACCGATTGTAGACATTACGGCTGAAACAGTCGGTAAAGCATTGCTGACCAACTGGATCTCCCGCTTTGGTTGTCCAACGGATATTGTCACAGACAGAGGACGGCAATTTGAATCCGTACTGTTCCAATATCTAGCCAAAATAGTCGGATTCAAACATCGAAAAACCACAGCCTACCATCCAGCATGCAATGGTCTAGTGGAACGATTCCACAGACAACTCAAAACGGCGATAATGTGCCACGCCGACCATAACTGGACAGAATCGACACAGACACAGTACTGTGGAGGCGCGCCGCGCCTACGTCACGCGACGACGTAGTTGCTGCGCGGGAGTGGGGTCGCGGGTCTCAGCGCGCGGTCGGCCACCTAGGTTGACCTTCAGTACGATCTCGCTCACACGACGCGAAGCCCACGCAACTCCGTGCTAGCCCAGTATTCAGAATACTATCGCGAATCCTTCGGGTTTAGTGGACTAGTAATAGTTTTCCTGTGTACGAACAATCTCACTGTCTGTCCCAATGTGTATGTCGAACTTAAGTGTATCTATTATGTGTCCGTGTAAATTGTGAGAACATTATAATTGTGAGTACCGATATTAACTTTTATTTTAACGCCGCTCACCTCACAGACACAATAATTAGTGTGCAACTACCACTAAAGGACTATTCGAAAGAGATACCGCTTCGCCCAACGGGGGGGGGGGGGGGGGGGGCATTTGATGAATTCTAATCCGAAAAAAAAAGGGTACAAGAATATTGTACAAATGTGGACTGTCCTATAACAAAGTTAGTAGATGTACCGTTTTGCCAATCGATGTTAACAGACACCTTAAGTGAGTCTGCAATTTCAATGCTAAACAGCTACAGAAATTGGTCAAATTGTAGTATTTCTGGTTGTCAGGACATGCGGTTTTAGATTATAATATAAAAGTATAGTGCTGTCTTTGAACCGCAAAATCGTGGGACATTACAAATCAGATTGCCGCAGCGGGTCCAAAATTAGATGCAAAAAAATCATAATCATCAACTTCATTTTACTAGCCTATTTCCAACAGTAATTCTCATAATATTTTTGTCAAAGATAATATTTTATTTTTCTTAAATGTTTTGTAAAATTTGTAACTAGGTATCTAAATTATGAGTTCATTGTACGAGGTATTTTAATTTAATTTAAATTTTGCATGCTGAGTGAAGTAAGCGAATTATGTGAAACCTTTTTATTTGTAAGACCATTATGTACCTATTTCATGCAAATAAAGTATCTTGAAACAACGTTGGGGACGGCCAGTTGCTGAAATAGCGATATACCAATTACTTGATGTCTGGTACTAAATAGGTACAAAAACTTGGTATTGCTCAAACCTCCAAAATATCTCTTGGTCCAGTCATCTGACGCAGACTACTTTATGTGACAGAGGGAGACACTGGTGAAATTAGTCTGCGTGGAGCGTGAGCATTCGTTCTGCTATGTGGCGGTGTCCCGCGGCGGGCGCGTCGGCGTCTACAGCGGGGACATGCGGCTTCTGTACTCTTACGAGGTAATGTTGTATTGATTTATTCCCAATATGTATAAATTGTTACAGACACTTATGTAAATAATATGACTATTTATCAGATTTATGCACACAGTTTACAAACATTAGGCATAAAAAGGCAAGCAGACTAAAGAGTGGAACAAAGAGGAACTTCTTTTCAAGCCTTCGTAAACAAGAAACATTAAATTCATAATGCTAACAATAAAATTCTAAAGAATAAAACTAAAGTAGGTGTGCACAAAGTTTCACTCGTAGGTTATTATTATATGTTACAGATGTTTTACCATAGATCAGGGTTCCATGGCCGCGTCAAGAACCGCTGGATAACCGATGTGATATATCTACCGGTGAGTAATTCTACTGTGTCGGCTCGACTAGTCTACTACATATTTAGAAAGGACTCTAAAATTTATAGGCTCACCATATCTATCCGTTACCCAATAGCAACAGATGAGAGCTCAATCTGTGGAGGAGTCAATTGTTCAGTCACCTATTGCACATCATAATATAGCTAAATCTCAGCCGAGTATTAGAATTATGTCCTCAAAGTATAGCAATTGGGGATACACTCAAGACTTATTTTCTCTACAGAGGTTCTGTTTGGAGACCGACTTAACGAAGGTTCTCCTGCAGAGTCATAGAATTCCGTTCTCTGTTAAAGCAAGAAGAGATGAAACACGAGAAATTTTAAATAATTTAGTAAAAATAGGTTCTGATTACTTTTCTGCAAAAACAAGATTTCCTTCTGAAATAGTCTTAATAAACTTATCAACTGGAATTATAGCGGATCTTTTCGATAAGATTTTATCCGCTCTGGATTTTGGTGAGAGGTTCATGAACGACTCAAACTATGGTGGAAACACTAATGGTAGGTTCGGTACTCTTGACGATGCCAAACAGGCATATTACAAGGGTGTTCAACGTCTCTTAGACATTATTTTTAAAACTCCTTCGGAGTCTAAAGCACTATACGACATTTATAATAGGACTTCTTTTGAAACGAAATTATCTTTAAATTGGGTTGAGTAAAATTAGATAAAAATTTTCAACCGTTATATTCTTAAACATGGAGAACGTTTACTCACAAGCAATGGTACGGGATGATGGAATCTTACGATTCCAATTATCCCAAATTGGTACGTATTCCGAACAGTTCAAATATGATACTGTTAGAATGTACACTTTATTAGGGAAACCTTTTAAATCATTTCTATTAAATAGAATATCGTTCCTTCTGAACGAGTTTCAAGAATTAAATATTTCAAACGCTTCACGTACAATTTATTCTATTTCAAGAACCAATAATAACATCTACTTTAACTGTGATAATTTGCAAATAGATTCAATTCCACTAAGTGTCTTATTAGGTGATTCTAGCGAGAGTCATGACGATCGAGTTACAGAAGCTTTCTTTTCGACGTCCGGTGAGTTTGTTGGTTCAATTTTACCTTCAAACTCCTCGTACACTTTGAAATTAGAATCTGGACACAATGTTATCTGTGGGTTTAATAACACCATCGTCGAAGTTTTGGGAATGAGACAATTGGATGTTAAGTTGTTCCAATATATGGCTACTTACCAACCTGTATGCCAGTGTAAGAACCCAATCAGATCCGCAGTAACTGAACAATACTCTCGTTCATTGATTCTTTTTGGAGTCATCAATGGTACTACCTCTTCAAGGTGGACTATTAATAAATTTCAAAGACACTTTGACATTTATAAATCTGAGCAACCGATTGCTAGCACTCTTCATGACCAGGATTTGATTCATTATATCAAATCCTTAAATTTAGAATTATGCTTAATAGCATACAATTACATCGAAAGGATTGCACCTTTAACTACAAATGTAACTATTGTTGCTGAGTATTCGGCTGACCCTAAATTGGTCGACTTAGCTACTTTAGAGTTTGATTAAGTTATGTAAGATAAATTCTTAACCTAGATATATTTCTTTAATAATATGTTCAAATATTTTACTATTTTAAGTTTGTTTGAACCTGGGCGCTGCAGTGCGCAAGCAAACACTAGCTCTGTGTATTTTATTCCCTTAAAAATAGAAACAGTGATTTTATCGCAATAAAAAGTAGATAAAAGTGAAAAATTAACAAAAAGACAGTCACAGAAGTTATAGTTTATTGAAATCTAACAACAAAAGTAAAGTAATATCCAAAATAAAAAGTGCGTGAACGTTAACGACCAAAATTCAAATTCGTTCTACGTGTTTACTGTGAGAAGTGTTTAAAGTGAAATAACTCCTTTTGAATTGAAAAAGAAATACATTACAGAGTATTCCGAAAAGGTGAGAAACAGATATTGAATACCTAAGTGAATAACTATTACAAAACATTAGAAAGTGCAAATTTTTAATAACTCAGTAATCTTAACAGCTCCATCTAGCGTCAAATAGCAAAAACACTATCGTCATTTTGACAGATATCAACGCCCAGCTACTTTTTAAGCTTAACGCTACTACTAGAGGGCGCTATAACAAATATCTCAAGATGTCGTCTACGATTGTGTGTGCAGGATGTCAACAATACCCACCTGACATGGAAATGCTTGTCTGTTATTTTTGTCAAGATAAATATGATCTACAATGTGCGAATACGACAACCAATCTCTTCAAGAGTATGACACCAGAACAGAAAAGATCATGGCAATGTCAGGCATGCCGCTGTAAGGCTCCAAAAACCAGCAATATAGACACTCCAATACGATCTCAAGACCACAAAAAGAACAACCAGCTAATTTCCCCGCTAGAAAATACAACCAATCATAACATTACCATCAGAAAAAAGGCTACAAATTTTAACAACGATAGCACAATATCAGAAGACTCTTTTCTCGGCGATACTATCCCCCAAGAACATACGGATATTAACATAAAGGCGGGTACACAAGCAATATTTTCACTAGAAAATTTGAGCGAAATTATAATGCAGCGTTTAAAGGAAAATAATAAATTTATAATATCAGAACTACAAAACACAATTGAAGTCGAAATAAAAAAAGCAATTTCAAAGCTCAAAGAGGATATTGAAGGAAAAACCGACTTCTTATATAAACAAAACGATAAAACAACTCAGGAAATAGAAGAAATTAATAAAAAAATTGAAAACCTAAGTAAAGAAAACGAAGCCCTGAAAAACGAAATAAAAAATGTGAAACATCTATCACAAACAGTAACTCCAGAAACAAAAGATACTGAAAACAACTCCAAGAAAATAGTAATCTATGGCTTCTCCGAATACTACAATGAGTCTGACTATGACCTACACAGCAGATTGATTGAAATGTTTTATGAGATTCTGCAAGTAGACCTAACTGTTATGTGTATAGGTGCTTTCACTCTTCTGCGTCTTATGTCGATTTACTGAGAAAATATAATCTTCTAAGTCTTACTGGCCGGCGGATGTTTCTGGAGACCGTGCTCTTGTACGACCTCTGCAGAAACACTTACGACTGTTCTGATATATGCAACAGAATTTGTTATTTAGTTCCCAGAAGAATGCATTTGCGTGCAGTGCGCAAGCAACCGTTGTTTGCAGTGAGAGCATGTCGAACAAATGCTGGTGTTCGAGCACCGTTGCGACGTCTTGTTGACAATTATAATAAACACTTTCTTGACATCGATTTATTCTGTGCAGCACGTGGAAGATTCCGAAACTCGACTCACAAGGCAATCAAGGAATTAGACATCTTGTCCTTTTACTCATAGATTATTATGTTTCATAATCAATGCACTAACGTATTATTTAAAAGTTTAAAATCACTGTTTTTTGTTTCGTTCATATTTTTGTCACTTTTAGCTTTTCTTTGAAGCGTGTTATTAATATTTTGTTTATATATTCTGTGAATAACGCCGCTGATTACATAATTGTTAATTTTAAGTTGTATGTCTCTCCTATGCTTTATTATGTAATTGTTTGTTGTTCCAAATAAATAAAAATAAAAATAAAATAAAATAAAACTGAATACATTGAAGAAACAAAACGTATAGGAAGATTTGCGACAAAAAACAGACCCCTAGTTATTGAGCTCCTTAGCAAGAAAATGGTTAGGTACATTATTGAGAACAGTCACTATTTCCAAGGAACTAACATACGTGTGTCCGAATTTCTAAATGAAAATGCACGAAAAGAAAGAAAACAAATGCGCGAGGAAATGCTAAGAGCACGAAAAAATGGTCAGTATGCAGTAATACGAAATAACAACTTATTTATAGATGGGAAACGGATTATAATTAAAGAAGAGGCGTCCAGAGTGACAACATACCGCAAGAGCGCCGAATCCAACGAACAAATATACAACGACGAAAAAACCCTCACTACACAACATTACAAACCTCAAAGAACCGAACATATTGCAAATAGTACAAATAGTACTTTTCGAAACCACAGAAAAACATTTTAAAATTTTATATCAAAATATACAAAGCATCTATAACAAACAACATCTAGTAGAAGCCTTCATCCATGATAAACCAATGTATAATGCTATATGCCTATGTGAGACTTGGCTATCACCAGAAAAATTGAACAACTTACAGTTTAGCGGCTATAAAATTGCATCATCTTACTGTCGCCGTACTCGAGGAGGCGGCGGCGTCTGTATCTTACTACAAAACCATTTTGAGTACAAAGAAATTTGTGATATTAGCAATATGTCTGTTGAGTATTGTATAGAATTATGTGCAATAGAATTACCTAATGAGAATGTACTTATAGTAACAATTTATTGGAATAGAAGAGAAGAGGAAGTATTTACCCGCCAATTAAAAGAAATGTTGTATTATATTAATAAAAAATATTTAAGATATAATGTAATATTAGGAGGAGATCTTAATATAAATATCCTAGAGAAATGTTTAAAAACCAATCTGTTCTTAGATCTAATGTTAGAACATAAATTCATACAACATATTAAAGTCCCCACACGTATCTCACAAACTACCTCAACATGCTTAGACCTAATTTTTACAAATTTTAATAATAAACATACTTTCACCACCGTAGAAGAATTAGGTTTCTCGGACCACTGTGCAACCATATTTCACATGAAATTACATAGCGACAGCAATAAACCAACAAACTGGTTCGCGAAAAAAAGGTTATATAATACCCAAAACGTAGAAAACTTTAAATCAGAGTTAAAAAATCAAAATTGGAATGAAATAATACAATCAAATAAAAATATAGATGAGAACTATTTTGCGTTTAATAATACTTTAAATACAATTTTAAATAAGTGCATTCCGCTGCAGCAAATTAAAATAAAATCGATACCTAAGAAGTACTGGTTAACTAAAGGTATCAAATTATCTTGCAAAAACAAAAGACTACTTAAAATATTTACCTCTAAAACAAACAATCCCATATTATCTAAATATTATAAAAAGTACGAAAAAACCCTAAAGAAATCTGTAATGACAGCAAAAAAACTACAATATATATATAAAATAAAAAAGTCAACAAATAAAGTAAAAACCATGTGGAATATAATTAATGAAAGAACAAATAAATTAATAAAAACAGAAAAGAATAACATAAAACTACATAAAAATAACAACTTGATAACAGAACCTAAGCAAATAGCTAATATTTTTAATGACTTCTTTGCTTCTATTGGAGGAAACATATCACAAGCGAAAGGAGCCCCTGTTATGTGCCCCACAGAGAACACTTTGTTCCTCAGCCCTGTCGATCCCTATGAAGTTAATAGAATTATAAAGAGTTTAAAAAATAAAAAGAGCTATGGAGTTGACGAATTCCCCCCATTTCTACTTAGGCAATGTGCAGACGAACTAACCCTACCTTTTTATAAATTAATCAACCAATCATTTGAGGAGGGAGCCTTTCCCAAAGAACTTAAAAATTCACTTATAAAGCCTATACACAAGAAAAATTCCAAAACCGACCCTAATAACTATCGCCCTATTGCGCTGCTGCCAACTGCGTCAAAAATCTTCGAAAAGGCTATGTGTGACCGCGTTTACTCTTTTTGCGAAAAGTATAAAATACTTGACGACTGCCAAAACGGTTTCCGTAAAAACCGATCAACAACGCTAGCAGTATATAAGTACGTACAAGAGGCCCTTACTATTATTAATAATAAAAACTACGCCGTAGGTATGCTGCTCGATATGACCAAAGCCTATGATAAGGTTCAATTTAAAATATTATTAGACAAGTTACATGGGATAGGTATACGGGGAAAAGCTCATGAATGGTTCACATCATACCTAAAGGACAGGGAACAACTAGTAGAAATTGAATATTTTGACAAGAACACAAATTAAATAATTAAAATGAGATCCGACAGTAAAGCAGTTAATGCATCAATTCCCCAAGGCAGTGTTATAGGCTGCCTTTTGTTCCTAATCTATATAAACGACCTTCCTAAAATTATAAACGAACCATGTATTTTATTTGCGGACGATATCTCCCTACTCACCTCATGCAAAAACGATTACAACATAAATGCTAAGTTAAACTCCCTTCTTTCTACAGCTTTAAATTGGATGAATAACCATAATCTTGAAATCAACTTCGCAAAAACAAAATTAATTACTTTTAATCCCCATCAAAAATCCCCATTAAAATTAAATTTCATGTTTAATAATCATAAACTTGAACAAGTAAACGAATTTACCCTTCTCGGTGTGTCTATAGATACCCACATAAACTGGAAATCCCATGTACAGAAAATACGAGCTAAACTGTCAACATTCTCACATGCCCTACGCGAACTTAAAAAAACTACCAACCTGCAAACAGCACTAGTCGCATACTATGCATATGCTCAGGCATGGCTCAGCTATGGGGTCATGCTGTGGGGTAATAGTACAGATTCACAAACCATATTTATTTTACAAAAGAAGCTAATCCGAATTATAACAAACATAGAACAAACAGACAGCTGCAAACCACACTTCCTAAAACACAAAATACTCACACTCCCTTGCTTATATATCTTGGAAATATGTAAATTTGTCAGAAAACACCCAGATTTTTACACTAACTGCGAAGAAACACAAACAAGATACACCTTGCGACATAACAAAAACAAAATAAACAAACCTCAATCCAGACTAAAAATGCACTCAACCAGCCCTTTAATTATGTCCATAAAAATTTATAATAAATTACCGAATAACATTAGAGAACTAAACAAAACACATATATTTATTAATAAATGTAAACAACTTCTGGAATCCAAAGTATATTATTCAGTAAAAGAGTTTTTAGATGACAAATCAATTCCAAAATAAAATTATTCCCTCTCTTAAACACCAAACATTAAAAATATATAATTATAATATTAATACATAAATAATATACCATAATTAAATAACAATATTAATAATAATGATAATTTCGAACTATACTATACATTTGAATACTTAGATAAATACATAAGCTCACATATCTTTTTATAAGAATTGTTATTTTATTTTTGATTAAGTTTAATATCTTTATTTATATTAATACAAATAAATGATCTCAATAGAATTATAAGTAACTACTAACAATACATTTTAATAGGTACATAAGTTTACAAAATTTTATAAGAATTGTGTTATTTTTAATTTTTAATTTTTATTTTATACATTTTAATTTTTAGGTTAACACCATGTTGCTGTGCCCTAACAGGGTCCATAATTGTACCTTAGCTGTAAGCTTTTTATAACATCTTTTATGCACATTATGGTACGCAAAATAAATGAATATGAATATGAATATGAATATGAGAGTATATAGCTTCTTCCAGACATTTAGAGCAGCTACATTGAAGCAAATCAAAGCATCTGAAACGCAGGATGGAAACAATGAGGTGTATTTTTAATGTAAAATATGTTTAGACAAACTGGGATGGGACACTAAATATCGCGTCCCGAGTTTGCTGTTGTATGCACGTTACGCTACTGAAAGTGGCTAAGTTCGTGGACAAATTCGGGGCCAACTGAATTTAGACTGCCATCGACAATTCGACACGCTGAGTCCAGATTGGTTTTTGTGTTATAATTTATTTTTTTCTTTCTTACTTTTAGGGTGTTTCTTGTTTTATTGCCAAGAAACAGCGTTTAGTTTCTTTCAGGACGCGCAGTTCCTGGTGATGTCGGCATCGGATCGCAGCTTGACGATGTACGACGCGACAACGTTGTCGCACACGCCTCTCTACTGTATCACCGGACTGCCCAATATACCAACTGTAAGAAGGTGACCTCGCACTAGTTTAGTTGCAATCATGATTGTAAATCGTGATTGTTACAATTGCATGTAACAATCACATCATTAAAAAAAAAACTTTTATTTAACTTGCAATGTTGGTTAGTTTGCTTTAGGTCAAATCTTGCAAGCTGAATTAGAACAACTTCCTCTCATCTTAAGAAGTTGAAATTTTACAAGTTGTTTCAGTTTCGGTGAAAATGCACCTTTATGATATGCTTGATCTGATGCTATACCCAGGATAGAGTCCAGATAAGGGAACTCTTTAACTGTCAGCAGCAAATAAATTATGTTTGATCGTTCTTACAGTCATCTCAAAGGTCATAAAAGATTTTTGTTAAAAAGTTTTACAAATATTTTTTTGTGTTGTAGTGTTTGGCGTATTCTGCGTCTTCACACATATGTGAAACCTCGCAGCTTGCCTTCGGCTCAGAGAGGGGTGACGTAACGATCGTCTGCTTCCTCCAGCCAAAGGTGCAACTATTTCATACGAAAACGCCCGATGCCATCAATTATTACTTTTGGATGGTAAGCCACGCTCTTTTTGATTAATTACTCAATCGTTTATCATTTGATTCGTTAGTTTGCCAGTGACTTTTTAGTTTAATAGGTACATTTTTGACACCGACTTCCGAAACTAGATCAAACTAATAATTATGGGACCACCGCTGGGATCGATATTTCCGTAATCGGTCTAAATGGCAAATAATTAACGCTGAATATATAAAAACATGTTGAATTGATAACTTTCTCCTTCCGAAAAAGGGGAGATGAATGTTTACAATCCTACACACACCGGATACAATAGATAACATCATTCTCAGCATGTCTAGGCGGGTGGAAACTTTTGTAAGAGCACGTGGAGGAAACATGCGTTAATAATTTGTATTTTTTTATTATTAATTATTGTTTTTAACTTTTTCAACTTTCATTGGTAACCTTAAAAATTCTAGAAAGTGTATATTTAACCAAAACAATTTTACTCAAAAAAATATATATTGAAATAGCTTATGCCCGCGGCTGCACCCGTGTGAAATTCGGTAATTGCCCACGGGATCTTACTTCTGGGATAATAAGTAAGTTATCCATGTACGCACGACGGCCAATCAAGCTATACCAAAACAGTTTATGCGGATCGCTCATTGTATAGAAAATCTATACTAATATATACAAAGCGAGGCCAAGTTATACTGGAAATGTACAGCTTCATGTCCCGCCGTGTGTATAGTACACACCAGACTATAATCTATCTCTGTGTAAAGTAATCAATCGACCCAGAGAATATAAAGTTTCACAGAAAATTCAACACCCCATTTCACCCTCTTAGGGGTGGAATTTCGAAAAACCCTTTCTTAGTGGATACTTACTCTTCATAAAGAATACACCCTCCAAATTTCATGTCTCTAGGACCAGCGACTTGGGCTGTGCGTTGATATATCAGTCAGCCAGTCAGGACATTGAATTTTAAATTGGTGGATGATTTTGGAAAAACTGTGATACACGTATCTCATAATTTTAACCGAAGAGTATGTACACAAATTTTCAAGTCAATCAACTCCGAGAATAAAAAGATTCACAGAAAATTCAACACCCCATTTCACCCTCTTAGGGGTGGAATTTCGAAAAATCCTTTCTTAGTGGATACCTACTCTTCACAAAGAATACACCCTCCAAATTCCATGTCTCTAGGACGTGCGTGTGGTGTGAGGGCACTTTGTTAAAACTCTTTGAAAATGTGCTTAGGATTTAGTGAACATTCCCCAACAATTGTGAAAGTTGACAAGACATTGCCATGTCCAACGAGATTAAAATTCTGGGTGTCACCATCGACAAACAGCTGACCTTTAACACACACGTCGCTAACGTGTGCAGAAGGGAAATAGCAATCCATAAGCAGCTAACCAGGGCTGCAAAGACCAGCTGGGGGCTTCACCCTGAAGTCATTAGAATAATATATGTGGCCACCGTGGAACCAATCATCCTGTACGCCGCCAGCGTTTGGGCCCCGGCTGTCGTAAAGCTGGGCATCAAGAAGCAGTTAGGAGCTGTTCAGCGTGGTATTGCACAAAAGCTGTGCAAGGCGTACCGGACAGTCTCTTTAAACTCCGCGCTAGTGCTGGCTGGGATACTACCTCTTGATCTGCGCGTCCGAGAAGCGGCATCGTTATACGAGGCCAGGAGGGGGGTGCCTCAGCTAGCGCTTGGTGACAGGAGGGTCGAGCAGACTGCCTCGGCACTAGAGGCGCCACACCTTGCGGAGCGCGCTGAACTAGAACTAGTAAGCCTGGTAAACCAAGAGCAACTCGACGTTGCCAAGAACGAACTTGAAGTTCGTATCTTTACGGACGGGAGCAAGGTTGGAGCGGCACTGTCCATGTGGAACGGTGACGCCGAAACCAAAGCTCTCACAAGCTTGCTCTCCCACTCTACTCCACCGTCTACCAGGCTGAGCTTCTGGCGATATGCGTCGCAACCAGGGAGATCATGAAGCACAGTGCGCAATCGTTTGGAATTTACAGTGACTCCATGGCGGCTCTCCAGACCGTTCAAAATTACAACCGGCACCACCCCCTGACAGTGGAGACAAGGGCAAACCTTAGGTCCCTGTCTATCCAACACAAGGCTGTCACCTTGTTTTGGATCAAAGCTCATGTGGGGTTGGACGGAAACGAGAGGGCCGATGAACTAGCCAAAAGAGCCGCTGAAAGTTCCAAGCGAAAGCCTGACTACGACTTGGTTCCGGACTCATACGTCAAGCGATGCATTTGTACGCTGTGGCGGCCTACAGGATAATCAGGAAGTGCAAAGTTAACAATGTAACAACTCAAATTATGACGGGGCATGGTGGGTTCTCGGAATACTTGAATCGCTTCAAGTGTAAGGGGAACCCATCGTGCATCTGCGACCCTGAGATTGCTGAAACGGTGCCACATATATTATTCGACTGTCCCGTATTTGACAGACAAAGGCTTGAGGCCGAGCACGAGCTCGACACCAAATTGAATGCTCAAACCATGTGGCAATTAATGGCAGGGAAAAAGAGACAGTTGTTTTTAGAATATTGCGTCAAAATATGTTTAAAAGTTATAGAAAGAAATAAAAGTGCATAAGCAAAAATGCAAAAATGCAGAGGAAATTAAATGTCAAAGACAAGCATAATAATAGATAAATATTTAAGTTGCCCATAAATAAAACTAAGGTAAAGTAGTCGTAAGAAACTTGTATTAATAATAAGAATAGATATATAAGATAGCTGTATAAATTGTAACCCACAAAAATGTACTAGTAGTAAGAAATAGAATTATAAGAAGTCCCAAGGAACAAGTTATAGAAATAAGGATAGATCTAAGATGCCTGTATAAATTAAGAACACACATGTAATAGTTAAGAAACAAAAATTTGTTAGAATAAGATTTATTAATGTAAAAGAACAAAAAAAAAAAACGTGTCGATGTTTTACTCCCGAAATAAATACAACAACAGAAAATAAAGAAATAGAATAGACTAGAAGTAGAAGGGCGTCCTACCCTTAAAGAAATAATGTATGCAAGAAAGACAAAGTATGCAGAATGCAAGTACGAGAGGAATAAAAGAGAGAACAGGTTGGGTGGATTTCGTTTTAATTTTGAAATCTGTAATTTTAAAATAAGAAAACAAGTTTAAATATAATACTTTAAAAATAAACCGGATTTTTTAAATATTGGGCCTATTTATGTACCGTTGAATTTGCCGGTGTGTATATTCTGCAAACTAGGTGTACAGTTAAAGCAGCACCGACCAGTTTTTATCTCATTAGGAAGCTCGGTTGCAGGAGTTACCGTCCCCCCCTCACTCGTCGTACTGCAGCATCAAGCGTTGGAGGCGAGTGCACTCGCGCTCGGTGAAGCGCGTGGCGTTCAGCCGCGGCGGCGTCATCCTCGTGACGTGCTCACACGACGCCGCCGTCAGCATGCGCATCAGGCACGTGCCCGGCAAGATGGATGACTACGTCTTTAAAGTTAACAGGGTAAATATGTAACGACTATTTTAATTTTATAATCTGATCTCACATTGCAGTACATGCGTACAAATCTCAAGTATCAAAGCTTGGAGAAAGGTTTTACAAAATTTATAAGGAAAGACTCCAACTGCATAAAAAATAACTCGCTGTAACACTAACTTCTAACTCTACAGAATTATTAACGAATAGCGTCAATCTAACCAACCCTGATCAATCTAATAACAAGATGATGTATAGCAGAATGTGAACAAACTCGAAGTACCAAGTGAAGAAACAACCAATCTGATTAAAGGAAAAAAAGAGGTGACTTAAATTGGTTAACCTGAATTCCAAAAAGCATCAACACTGATTAGGGAAAGGATATTTTTTATTCCAGATATATATGTTTTTAGAATTCCGTACCCAAAGGGTGCCACTAAAGCTCCGCTGTCTGTCGGCGTCCGTCCGTAACAAAACTCACATGATCGTTTTTTTATATAGAAATTTTCAAAGACAGTGTATACTACTACGGCCGCTATAACAACAAATAATAAAAGCATAATAAAAGCAAATAAAGTTTAAAATGAAAGGGGAGTGGCATACAGGCAACGTGTTTTTCTTGCTGGTAAGAAACCTTTGGTGTGCGACTCCGACTAGCCCTTGGCCGGTTTTGTGAAGTTTTCAAATTTTATTTCAGGGAGTGACTTGTTTCCACGTAGTGTCGGCGCTGCACTTGGTGGCGACGGGCGGATGCGACGGCACTGTGCGGCTGTGGCAGCCATGCGCGCGCGCCCCCTTCGCCACGCTCGTAGCTCCCACCTCATCCGCCATACTTGACATCGCCATTGTAGCTGCCCATGAACTCGTCATCGCGTTTTGTAATACTTGTGTGAGTCCACATTGTGTTACAATTTTCACATACATACATTTTCATTTACACATTTATCTTAAGCTGACACTTTGTTTTTGCACAAATGTTTTTGATTTGAGTGATGTGGAGAGGCGTATGCAGTCGAGTGACGAGTTAGTAAGAACATTGCAGAGGGCAATCGTTGATTTCGGCAAAAATATTTCTGTAACGAGTAATGTGGACAGATAGTCAGATAGTTTAGTGAATGGGCCACTGCGGGAATAAGAAAAAGCAGAGATACTTTATATAATTTATATCACGAAAAATCTTTGACTTCAGATCAAGCTTTTCATACTTATGTTAGAAACTATTCAAAAATATTCAAAAGTGTCTGCGCTCAAGCAATAATTAACAAAATTGGTATTTCTAATAATAAAATAAAAACTGTGTGGCAGGTAATTAACAGAGAAACTGGAAAGGCACAACAACGAGATCAGAATCAATTGTCTTTGAAAATAGATAATCAGACCATTTCTGATAAGCTAGAAGTCGCTGAGACTCTAGAAACTTTCTTTACCAACATTCCGTTAGAGGTTACGAAATCTCTTCCCTCTTCTTCTAAATTAGCTGAAGCTCTTCTTAAAGAAAACTTTACTGAGGACATACCAAACTTTAAATTTAAACCAATATGTATTGCAACAATTAATAACGCATTCAAAAGTCTCAACATAAAAAATACTGAAGACTTATGGGGGATATCCGTCAAGGTTCTTGGAGATATTATTGACTCAATCGCACCTGTCCTAACAGGCATATTCAATCATTGTTTGGACAGCGGCAAGTTTCCTGATCTAATGAAACATAGTAAAGTAGTACCAATTTTCAAATGGGGTTGTAAGAGTGATCCTTCAAATTATAGACCTATATCTGTGCTTCCAGCATTGAGTAAAATCTATGAAAAAATCATGCTGGACCAGATGTTGTCTCACTTCAACTCAAATGGGATTCTGCATAGACAACAGTTTGGTTTTACGAAGGGTAGGTCGACAACGGACGCGGGAGTAAAACTCATCAGTCACATTTTGGAATCTTGGGAGAAGTCCCAGGATGCCATTGGCATTTTCTGTGATCTTTTAAAAGCGTTTGACTGCGTCGACCACAACACACTGATCTGTAAATTACACCACTACGGAATTCGTGGACAAGCTGCTGATCTTATTCTATCCTATTTATCTAACAGGCAGCAAAAAGTAAATGTAAATGGGGCGACGTCCTCCGGGTCCCTAGTCAAGATGGGCGTGCCCCAAGGTTCAATTCTCGGTCCTTTCCTTTTTCTTGTTTACATTAATGATCTCCCTTATATGATAGCTAAATTATCGGATATAATTCTATTTGCTGATGACACTTCGCTAATTTTTAAAATAGGTAGAAAAGATACGAATGTCTTACATGTCAACGAAAGTCTAACCGTACTCTCGAAATGGTTCGCAGCTAACAATCTTTTACTGAATGCGAACAAAACAAAATGTCTGAAGTTCTCTTTACCGAATGTACCACAACGGGATCTGGATTTGAATCTTGACGGCAAAAAACTTGATGTTATAGCGGAAACTGTATTCTTAGGGATTACTATCGATTCAAAATTGCAGTGGGGCGCACACATTAGAACTCTTTCGGGTAGGCTAAGCTCAGCTGCATATGCAGTAAGGAAAATAAGGCAGTTAACTGATGTGGCTACAGCTAGGCTAGTGTACTATGCTTATTTCCACAGTATTATGTCTTATGGCATTCTGCTGTGGGGATCAGCAGCAGACGTTGACTCTATTTTCATTCTTCAAAAGAGGGCAGTCCGCGCGATATATAAAATGGGTCCTCGCGAGTCCCTCAGAGAAAAAATTAAAGAGATTGACATACTTACCCTGCCTTCACTTTATATCTTAGAATGTATTTTATATGTCCGTAAAAATCGAGGGCTTTTCAAAATAAGAAGCGACTTTCATAATATAAATACACGCAGTAAACACGAAATTGTTATACCTAAGTTCAGACTAACAAAAACTAGCAAGTCTTTTCATATAAACAGTATACGCTTTTATAACAGGTTGCCAAAGTCAGTTATAGAACTGACCGATGGAAAATTCAAAAACTACATCAAACGTGTCCTTATTAAAAAAGCATATTACAAAATCAAGGACTACGTTGAAGATAAAGAAGTTTGGCTTTAGTTCCTTCTGCGCATGCGGCTTCCCTGGTAGCTCATAAACGGCACAAATATGTGGATGTCTCTAACTATTCTCAATCTCATTTTTTCTCCTCTTTCGAATCAGATTTACACAATAGTTTTCAAATCATTTATACATCTTTTGCTCAGAATAGTTACAGCACTGATAACAATATTTGTGTCACTTGTTTAATTTAGTATTTTACAATTCTTTTTTTTACCTTTGTATAGATTCTTTTTTATCAATTGTTTGTAAATGTGTGAACATTGTAGGCTTTGTAGATTCCCAGCTGCTTGTTAACTTTTGTTAACTTTTTATTTTGTTCTACATTTTTTGTGTAGTAAGCAACGACTTATTGTCGGGCCTACGCTGTCCCCCCATACTTAAGTACAAATGCTGTATCCATGATATTAATGTAAACCAAATGATTTGAAAAGAGTAACCATGGAGTTTCTTGCCGGTTCTTCTCCATAGGAAACGACCAACCCGAACCGTGCACCTTTTTTTTTTTTTTCGACGTTTTATAAGTGCCCATCTAGGCCTATGTAAAATAAAATATTTTGATTTGATTTGATTTGAGTCAGGTAAAAAATACGGTATTACATTGTGTGAATAGATAGCTCTAGCTATCTACATTATTGAAAGGTTTTGATGATATGGAAAAACTATTATAAATGCCATGGTATTTGATGTACTTCATCTTCATGTGTCTCAGAAACCACAACATCGTTAGTAGATTATTATCGAGCATTAACTTTTTTTTCTGGACTCACCACAGAACCAATCAAACACGTTTTTTGGGGTGTATGTGTGCATAGACCGTAAACTTTCAAAAGCAGACATTTCGAGGCGTAGGTATATATTTAACTACGAAAACGAAACTAAAAAGTAACTACGAAAACAACCTTTGCTCACAGTAATGTCACAGGTATAAAATAAATTATATATTATGTTCACATAAGTTTCGATAAACAGACGGTGCACATTTGGGACTTGTACGAGGAGTGCCTGCTGCAGACCATCAAGATCAAATTTCCGTTTTTGGGTGTGCTCGGAAAAAAGGTTGAGTTCGGCCTCTACTGCATACATCCTGGTAAGAAAATCGTTTCTTATTCTGTAGTGGGATAAATGTTTAGCATGATGGAGACAAAGGGGTGGGGCCGCCATAGATGCCTGAATTGATTTAAAAGGTCCAGGTTGAACAGTTACCACTTCGCATTTTTGCTCAATGAAAACATGGGGATAGTATTTTTTCGGGAAAAAGAAATGAGTTCAACAAGATGAAATGTGATCGAACATTTTATCGGCAAGGATTAAGTAATGATTTCCTCTCAGGTCCAATACGCAAAGAGAAAGAAGAGGAAGAATCGATATTAGACGAGCCGATACTCATGTCCCGGCGCGGGTCCAGCGTGTATCAGGGCTCTACCGGAGGACTGATGCTGCAACTCGACAATCAAAACGATTGGGACAAGAAAGGACTTGAAGATGAACCGTTAGTTTTTCAATTTATCTTTAATTTAGTATGCACTACCACTGCATGGTCACACGACCGCTCGAGGAAAAGGGCAATCTTTTTAAATCTACTTTTTTCGCAATCGAGAATGAAAATGTCTTAGACACGCTTTGTAGCAGTGTTAGTGAAACCTAGTACTGCAATAGAAGCTGCGACTGTCGACATTTGACAGCAGTGGCAGGTTCCAATGAAATAAACACAATTTGTTTTGCGGTAATGGAACTTCCGCCTCTTATAACATTTTACAGATACTGTGAGAATTTGAAGATCAAATACGATTTTTTTACAATCACCTTATCAATTTCCAAAGTAGAAATGGATTTCTATATAATTGCTTATACTATGTATAGTAATAGATATATGGTGGTTTCGCCAAAAAGGATACTTCGCAACGCAACCACATTAAATAAAAGTTTACGTCGAAACTAGATTAGTTATATTTAATAGGACTAGAATTTTATAGACATTCCATAGATTTTTTTAATGTAATTTATACTTGTTAATGCAAAGGTGGTACCGCCAAGGAGCATGACGTGCACTATCGTCAGTCCGTCCCATCACACAATGCTGCACGCAGCCGAGAGTGACGAGAGAATTCAACAACAGCTGTAGCCCAAGTCAAAGATACAGGCTACTACGCTCTGATGAACTGCTCACCTTTACAATATTTTTGACGGAAATCAACTTAGACCCGACTGTCTTGAAGATTTAAGTGTGGCCGAGTTCGCTATGAAAATGTGTCCAAGGACAGAAGATCTGAAGAGATCAAGAGCCTCTACAGCAAGCAAGGTGCAAGACAGATCTGTGGATTTAGAGCTTGCTAAGAAGCTCATAACAATGAGAGGCCTCCCCGCAAGATACCCGAGGTCTCCCGGAGGACAAGGCATGATTGGAACAGCTCTCGTTTCGGCGGGATTGAACGGATACTCATCCAATGTTGCGGACGAAAGTCGGCTAACATGAGTTCTGAAGGGGGGGGGGGGGGGGATGTCCCTACTGTGGGGCGACGGTAGCCTCCCCCTCTTGGCGTCGGCCTCTCAGGGGCTGTGTACGCAGTGCTGATGGGACGGCACTTGGGGAGCTTGCCAGTTCAGTGAAGTGCATCTCCTTAAGTGACCCCCTCACTTGCCCGCTGCCTCTGGTGGGGTGGGCCCTATCCTCGCTTTCCGGCCCCTTGATGCCGTGTGTCGGTATTGGGGTCGGGGGTTGGATGACATCTATCCAAGATCTAGGGGCAATCTGAGTCATTAGTACTGGTCTTCGAGCGACCGTGCGTCTGAGGGGTGGCGGCAATGCGCCGAGTGTACCACCTACCAGGTGATCGTGTATTGTAATGGGGTTCAAGCCCACGGTTTCTGCCCTAATGACTACGGCTACTTCGCTGCCCGCCGTCGGAGCAAACAGTCGTCTTTGAGCTTGCGCTCGTGTATTTTTTTGTCGAATTTTGCGATTGTTCAGTTCAAATTATCGGTGCCTCCTTGTTCCGCAGGAAGAGTTTTGGTCTAGGGGCCGAATCTTAGATTTAGAGCGAGAAGCAGTTAGTGTGGGTGTGGCCCAACCGCTATGCGAAAGACGCGAATTAAAGTGACGACAGTGACGTTTGTAGTTTGACAGTGACACTACAATAGTGACGTTGGTCGGCTGACACATTTCCCCCGTACTCCGCGAGTGAGTGATTGGCGACAGTGACGTTAAACCTCATTCCCCCCCCCCTCACACCCGCGATAGTGACGTTTGCACGCGACAGGGACGTCCCCGCGATAGTGACGTTTGTGAGTGAATTTTGCGCCTATCCCGGAAAAGCTGGTTATCCCGGTTTTCCCACTTTGTCGAGAGTGGGATTGGTCCCCCGTACGGGGTAAGTACCTTGTCTTTAGTTTTTTTTTTACAATTTTAATCGTTTCCTAGGCTCTCTGAGCTTAGAGTATCGTTCGGTGACCGTGCCGCCGCGAGTGCGGCGGACGACATCGTCGTATAAGTGATTCCTCAAAACGATAGCATCGGGACGGTGCTAGTGGCCTGCACTTGTTCGTGTAATAACTAGACTTAGGAATTTTTCTATTGGCGAACTAGTGGACTCGTTCTTGTATCATTTGGTGCGGGTTCGAAGTCGGAACAACCAGTGATAGCGCCTCCAAAAGGACCTCATCGAAAAAATAGAAGGAGCTCATCGAAAAAATAGAAGGAGCTCATCGAAAAAGAGAAGGAGCTCATCGAAAAAGAGAAGGAGCTCATCGAAAAAGAGAAGGAGCTCATCGAAAAAGAGAAGGAGCTCATCGAAAAAGAGATGGGGCGCAAAGTCGAGGAGCTCAAGGTGCTGGCGGAGATGCCGAGGGCCTTTACCCCCCCCTCCTCCGCACCTCACTCTCCCGGACCCCGCCGCTCCTGCAGGAGCAGTACGGGTAGGCCGCCGAAGATATAATAATACAGCACGGATCAACTGCAAAAGCGGGGGAGTACATTCACCGGCGGGGGCGTACATTCATCGGCGCGGTGCGGCCTGCGCGGTTCTGGAACATCTGTGCACCGAACACTGTCTTGTGCTGTATCTGGAGAAGCTGGACCTGCACGTGGTCTCCGCGTATTTTCAGTTCTGCGAGCCGATCGACAGCCCTCTGCACCATCTGGAGGGAGTCATGGAGGCTCTACGTGGGAGAAAGATTATCATCTGCGCGGACGCCAACACCCACTCGCCTGTGGCACAGCGCGCCCCGCCACTACACAGACCTGGGTCATGCAGCAGAGTACAGGCGGGTGGCTCTCGAGTCGTTCATCGCTGCGCATGGACTCACCGTTAATAACGAGGAGTGCCAACCTTTCACTCTCAGTGGCCCAAACGGTGAGTCCAACATTGATTTAACGCTGTCGACGAGAAGTGTGGGGCGCTGGACAGTCTACGAGGAAGCCAGCACCAGCGACTAGCGCCTCATCACCTTCCAAGTGTGTGCAACCGGGGGCCGCCGGAGCGCAGAACCAGGCAGGGAGCCGGTAACATTGGACTTGGTCGCGGCACGGGGCGCTGCTCATGCGGGTGTGGCAGTATTTATTCGTGAAACCATTTATCCAATGCAGGTTGGTAACTTAGTTTATGATTGGATTAATAACCTGCGGTTGATAATAACAGCCGCACGGGTTGATCGAAGGAAAAGATACGCTTGTCAAGGGCGGACCATGGATGGGTGACCATCCATTACATATCGAGAACCCTCCGTGCCTTGGAAAGCATGTTAAGCCATTGATGTCGGCTGTTTTTCAGTTGTTACAGTCAGAAACCTGAAAATCTGACATCCAAGTTTTATTACATTAAGTTTTATTATATTACCCATTAACTGGGTTTATTAAGGTGACATAAGCAATGATCCCAACATAGTTGGGTAGATTCAGGTAGATATTGACGAACTGTATTCCCCGAAGGGTTGTACTGAGGTTTTATTGTAACAGAGGGAGAGCCTAAACACAACATATAAGCATATATTAAATGCGAGGATTGTTCATTTTTAGATTGAATTCAACCATTACGGATACATTTGTCGCCCGTGGTGGTTAAGAGCACAAAGGGCTCAACGCTACGAGAACTTAGATCCTGTCCCGGGACCATCACAACCATTACAACCACTTGAGCCAAATGATGCTGAAATGCCGGAAGAGCCAATTCCCGCAGAACATCCACAGGCGAATCCCTTGCAGCTACTACAGTCGTTAAGTATTTCCGAGTTATCGAGAGTTCCAAATAATTCGAACTAGTGTATACTTTATAGAAATCCTTGTCTACGGTAGTCATGCTACGGGGGCAGTTCAATTCGATTTTAATCCAAACTCCTTCATTGGGAAGATTAAGTTCTGAACCCAAAAAAGTGATTTTTAGGCTAAACTCTGAAGCGGGGACTCCGATGATCGATTATCGACATTATTTGGAATGAGTAGAAGTGTTGAGAGATATCTAAAGCAAGCCAGAGTGTTTGATAGCAGATTTCGAGCCCATGCACCTCGGTTATGATCACATCGACAGTTATTGACCGAAATCTCATCCTTCCTGAGGCACTGTTTGGAAACCCAGATGCTTTGGAAGAAGACAAAATAGCGATGGTCATTGCAGACGGTACGTACCAGTACATTCAAAAAAGTTCTAACTTCCGGTTCCAAAGAAATACATACAGCCCGCATAAGTTCCGAAACATATTAAAACCCATGGTACTGGTTTTCACAGATGGGCACATATTGGATGTTACTGGCCCCTATCCTGCGACCAAATCTGATGCCAGCATTTTACAAGAGTTGTTGCACGATGAGGAGGGGGTCATTAAATGGTATTTCCGCGAAGGTGACATGTTTATTTTAGATTGAGGCTTTAGGGATTGCCTTCCAGATTTACACGGTTTCGGAAATCAAACAGCGGTACCCGAAACTCGCGTTCGTGGTCAAGACCACGGTTCCCTCAATTAATTAATGAGCGAATGAATATGCTAAACCTATTATCCGAATATGTTTCGGATAAGAACTTCGGATAATATGCAGCGCGTAACTTCGACGATCCTTCTTTGGCAGAATTGCCCATTTTAACCCAAGAAGACCTTATTTTGTTTGCACTTGGTGCATCATCATCATTTCAGCCGAAAGACGTCCACTGCTGGACATAGGCCTCCCCCAAGTGTCACCACATTGACCGGTCCCGTGCGACTCGCATCCAGCGTATCTCTGCAACCTTCACCAGGCACTTGGTGCGTACCAAATCAAACTGTCTTGGAGCTACTACAGTGATCATGTTAGAGGAGAGACATACTTCATAGAAGTTAATAATAAAAATGAGCATGAACAAACAAAAACTGAATGAACTTTGCACGTTACGGGATAAGAGAAAACCATATTTCGACCCTCATCGCATTCAATCTGGTCACGGGTGTGCAAAGACTTATTTAACTTACACGGTGATCAATCGCGATACATATAATCTGTGATGAAGTGATGAGCGCTTCAAACTGCCCATACTGATAAATATCGCTTGTACAAAATAATCTACCTTGTATGGCTTGTTTAATAATATTAAGAATTCGATTTACTAAAAGTACTTTTAAACCCCCGACGCAAAAAGAGGGGTGTTATAAGTTTGACCTCAATGTGTGTGCGTGTGTCTGTCTCTGGCACCGTAGCTCTTAAACGAATGAACCGATAGATACGTCTTATCTAAATCGGTGCAACCATTTACTAGATATGGGGGATGAAAGCGGGTTATGAAAAATCTAATAGTTTCAAATATATCCAAGTGGGGAATCAAATTAAAGGGCATTATGTGTATATTACAATTAGACTGTGGCTGTAGCTTTCATCTTATTGTTTTGACAATTCAAAATGCCTCTGGTCTATTTGAAATAAATGGTTTGAGATTGCGTTCCTAAGTCTTGTTTGATTGTCAGTGAATACAGACGCTACAATCGCTGCGAGCTGTTGCTGTCGTGCTGCGACTTCGTGTGCACGCTGCGGCTGTCGTCGGCAGAGGGGGCCGTGGTGCCGCCGCCCGCGGACACGCTGTGCGCGCGCCGCCCCTCCGCCTGGGACCTGCCCGACTACCCCGCTACCAGTAGTATGTGCTTTTCCAAGGGTTTCACACTATGTACCAGTAGTACATGTTATGTTCTTTTGCATGAGTAGCGCCGTCTGAAATCAGCGCTGAACCATCGTCTCTTATGGTGTTACTTCATGATGCTGACCGTAGGCCGTTTTGCGTAGATATGACGTTTTTTTTTTGCTTTATGTATGTACTTGGGGATTTATCATGAAGAAGAATATCATATCGAAAATCAATTGATCTTGGATCAAATTATGATACTATATTCGATAATCATTAATTGACATCTTAGATTATTTTATTTAAAATTACCCACAATATTGACTGTAACTGTGATGATAAATTATTGTGTTCAACATTACTTTCGTTGTTTGTGACGTGCACATGTTAACAATAATTTATTAAAGATCTTATTAAATAAAAGAGTGTTTTCACGATGAAACGATGTAGACAGTTAACAGTATAGATAGAAGTCAAAAAAGTGTTATTTCAAAGTTCGAAAATTACTATTCTGATAAAAATGATCGTCCGTCACCGTGTGATCCAGTATTTAATAACCTTAGTGAACTTACACAATGCAAAATGTCAGAAAAAGGAAAGTTATTTATCATTCAATTTAAAAAAAAACGATTTATTTTTGACAATTTCAGACCTGTCTGTAATAAATCCCTATCCGAAAAGAAAATAGTGATTACAACATCCCGAACTTCTAACTGCAAAACATTTGATTTTTACATCGATTTTTATCATTGGCAGAAAATCCAGCCTGTCGTACAACGTGTTAAAAGAAATAAAGACAAATTATCAAACTTTAGGACACTCTTTTACCGAAACATCAGTGGGCTAATATCTTAAGAGAAGAAATTGGGAAGACAATTCGGTGTAGCTGATTTTTCAAAAATTATTAAGGATAAAGTTTGCATTATATGCGCTGGAGCTTGCAAGCAGTGTCAAGCGGAAACTAAAGTAACTATCAACTGGCCAACTGATAAAATAGATAATATACAATATTTGTACGATACGCAATTATAATAATGAATATCCACATAATTTAATAAAAAAGACAAAACTGTTTCCTGTTCAACGACGTGAATTTGCTAATGAGTGCAAATACGAGTCTGCTATTGTAGACAAGAATAAAATAGCAAATACTGTGATAAATGTAGAAGACAGGGAACCGATTCATTTACCCACTGTCGGTTGCCTACGACAAATAAAGTACGAAAACAGAAAAAGCTCTAACCATGATTCTAATGCAATGCTGGCTTTGTGGATTATGCATACACTATAAAGAAAATATAAACACCCTATAAAGAAAAACTATAATCGAAAAAAAAAAAAAAATTTTTGCCTCTTAACGTATTATTGGTCACCTGCGCAAGATGAATATTATAAAGATTATAGTAAAAAAAAGCGATGACTGTTTTAGGCGTTGATGCTACTGGTAGCATTTTTAAACCAGTTAGAGCGGAAGTTAAATTTATCAAAGCAGATATTCTTGTATTCATGTGTGATGTGATGCAGTCTTGTAACGATGAAAGCAGTGTTCGAGTAGCTCAACTTATTTCTGACAGTCACACATTACACTCGATATACAAATGGCTGGATACTTGGGCTAAACACAAAACACTACCAAACGAAGTAGTTACAGATGACTCGGCTGCTTGGATTGGTGCTGCTGTAAAAGCATTTACAAAATTCAACACTACAAAAGAATTCTTTAGTGATAATTTTTTGAAATTAGACAAACAAGAATCTACCCCAGAAAAATGCTACATTCGCATCGATACAAGTCATTTTATAAAGATTTCTAATAATAGATGAAAGTGTAGCCCTGTTCCTACTCAATTTTCTACAATTCTTCTTGAAACAAAAAGAGTTTTTCATTAATTTCTACTAGTGCTTTATTTCCACAGATAACAATAAACAATTTTTCAATTCCCATAGTCGGCGGTGATTCTTATTCTTTATGGCACACAAAATTAAAAGATATACACACAAATTTACAATAAGGACGGCCACGGTGATTGTTTTTTTTACTCTCAGCAAAGAGGCGCATGTTTTTGAGTCCTAATATTCAATGAAAATTTAAATTGTGTTTATAAACAGAATATCATAAACAAACATCATCATTTTCTTGTTTTGTCACTGCAGGTCTCGGGATCCTTAACGGCCTCGGCTGCAATGACAAAGTTTCCCCACTTTTATCAAAATGTACTAATTTTCTTTTTTTATATATAATATCATGCCTGTAATCGCCGAAGTTTTGGACGCAGGTATACCTTATAATCTAGACCTACATTTCGTCACCTATGTTAAAGTCCCACGCAATAGAGGGCGAGCATAATGCCATCAACCGTGCACAAGTCCAGACTCCGTGGCTGCTACTAATAAAATTCTGATGAAAAAGTAATGCCCATATCATAACCATGTTATGTTACAGCGTCATCCACCACGCCTCGTCCGCGACCCTCACCGGTGCCGACCCCGCAACTACTGTCACCGTCCAGTGCCGAGTTCCCGCTCAC